>JAOSBN010000004.1:6269855-6282145 GCA_027563595.1 Erythroxylum suave | reverse complement strand
TAAGCTAGGTGATTTCGGACAGGCTAGGCTTGTCGAACATGGGAATGCGGCAAGTACCACGGATTTGATCGGAACAGGTGGGTTCATGGCCCCAGAGTATTATCAGAACAGGAGGCCTACTAAGGGAGCAGATGTGTATAGTTTTGGCATAGTTGTTTTAGAAATAGCATGTGGAAAGCGAGCAGTCTTTCAATGTCAGAGAAATGGCAGAAACACTTTGGTGAGATTGCTTGTATGGGCTTGGGAACGATATGGAGCAGGAGACGACGAAGAAACGATTCGCTCCATAGCTGATCCGCGATTAAATGGAGCGTACACTTTGGAAGAAATGAGAAGGTTGATTATTGTTGGCCTAGCTTGTGCTCATCCTAGTCATGCTGATCGCCCTTCCATTGGAGAAGCCATTGATATGCTTGAAGGTAAAGTTCAATTGCCCACATTGCCTTCACAAATGCCATTGCCACCAGACATTGCTGCTCTTCAAGCCACTGCTTTGGAAAATTCAGGACCTCCATCACAAGTTGGCGATGCTCTTGACGGAGTCCATACTACCCACTTTCAGACAGCTGAATCCTCGGATTATAGTACTGCACCTTCTAATGATATTCCTTAGATGCATATCTTTCAAAAAGTTTCTGTTTACATATGCCACGAGCAATCTTGAAAATTAGTTATTAAATTAAATTCCTTGAAATTGGGTTAATCAATTAGAATTTCATATGAAAAATTAAATTTAACTATTGAATTTCGACATCTGAATTCTAATTTTCAGGGTACTAAATGCAATCTAATATCTAAAGATATGCATGATACATTGAAATGAAAGACCAAATACAGAAGCTGCTCTTTTTAATGATTAAAACATTTCTGGAAATTGAAAAACAACCAACGGAAAATAATTGTTAGAAACGAAAAATGAGAAAAACTCTTCCGTTGAAATTTAATTCAACCTAAATAGCCTCTCATTCAGGAGGAAGCAGTCCTGGAGTGTACTTACTCGAAAAAGTGAAAGCCATGGAGAATACGAAAATGGCATCACATGAGTTAGCTTAACCTCTACGAAATTATGCATTTTTATAATTTACATTATGAGTTGGAGAATGCCTGAGTTCATCATAAAAGGCCAAAAATATAATAACAATATCTCATTAGTTTAATCTTTGAATGCATGGTCATAGTACATTGGAAGAATGACCTTATATTCTTATGCTACATTTCTTCATCATTTCAGTGTTTTATTCGTTTTATAATTAAAAAAACTATTTGCAAAAATAAAGATGGAGGAAGGGAAGAACAAACAAAGACTTCGAAGACATAAACTGATTGATAGTGACGGGCAATGCAGAAAAACAAAGTGTAAAGACAGAGAAACAAATGAGGGAAAGATCAATGCTTAAGCAAAGGCGGCAGGGACATTTTGAATGTCAAATACGAAGCTTCCTTTACTGTACCAATCCACCTAGAGCACGGCTACGTACAAAGACATTAAAAAAAGGGATGAAATACAAATTATATGGTATAATAATATAAATCAAATTTGAGCTTGATTGAAAATGTGGCCAATTCAAACCTAATTTATTAATTTTGAATTTAAAAGTCGATATATTATTTTTAACTCAATTAAATAAATAATATAATTTTTTGGTGTTATTTAGAAAATAAATAATCTCTTATAAACCATGGAATAAAAAATACAGGCATGTATTTTATTTGTTTTCACTTCTTTAAAAACTAAAATAACTTTTCGTACATCCCATTATAGAATTAGTACATAATAATAAGTTCCACATCTCATCTAGTGACAGGACAATAAAGTATTACCAAATCTACTCACATTTAACTAGGATGGTAATTAGGGTAGCTTAGACTTGGTTTGATTTCTCATTCTAAAGTATGATCAGATTCATACTAAATAGCTTGATACCAACTTAATGAAATTCTAGTAATTTGATATTTAAAAATGGGCTAAAAGCTCAAATTGAGGTTTAATCTTTTTGAGTTTGATCATTTTGGTACATTAACTTCAAACCAGCTCATTTAAAAGCTATAATTTCACGAGTTTGCTCAATTAAAGATTTTTTAGGACTGAAATTAAACACGCCATTACATTAAACGTGACACCATTACACTTAAAAAAATGCCACATATAAAAGAGTAAAAGGTTTTAAGTTTTAACCTAAAATTTTGTAAAAAAATTTTAATTCTGTAAATTTCGTAAAGTAAAAACAGATAAACGAAAAATTTAAAGAAAACCCTAAATCCAATCATCACTCCCCTCTTTGACACATCTTCACGTCGGCCATTCCGCTCGAGTCTTCATGCAAAGTTTGTCTTGCTTGGTTCACGCATCTTCACCAAGGGTTGCCCTCGCCAGATTCACGCTTTATCGTTCGTTGAAGGGGTTGTGTTGGTTGGTTGACGATTCTTCACTGTCCTCCGATCCACACTCCACTCTTCATAAACAAGGTTGGCTTGCTTGGTTCACGCATCATCTCTTGAAACTAAGATAAGTCCTAAAATTAAAGTATTTGCCATTGGACTTAGGAGCAGTAAATATTTGATTCAACAAGGTTTGAGGTTAGAGAAGTGGTTGGAGTAGTAAAAAGAAGTCTGAGGTTAGCGTAGTATGAGGAAGATAGTATGAATGAGATGGGCAGAAGCAAACTGCTATTAGTTTTTATCTTTTACCGAAGATGGTCAATTTCAGAATGGGTAGCTGCTAGAACCAACTACTTTTTCTTTTGTGCTCTGATTGGTAGAAAAAATTCATCTTTCCTACCAATCAGAGCATAATAGAAAACCAGTTGATCCAACAAAATCTTAATTTGATGCTTTTAACTTCGTTATCCTCTTACATCCTTTTTGCTTTACTAATGGGAGGACTTGTCGTATGAGTGTGTATTTGTTTAATTACAACTGATCTATTTTTTCTATGTTGTTGTTTGCAATACTCTGGCTATCATTGATGATAACATAAAGTTCTGATTTTGTTATTCTAGTAGTAACTTAAATTTGAAAGACTCTAATTACTAGTAATTTAAAGTTGATGTAACAATTGAATTGAATAAGGATGCATTTAAACATTGAGCCATAAGAAACCATTAGAACTTAGTGAGTTGGTTAATGAAATTGTTATGAATATGTTAAGCATCATTTGCTATACTAGGCTTGAAGTTTTAACTTTCACTTCAGTGTTTCATTTCAACATTCTAATTAAGTGTTTTCATTTTCCTGGAGCTGGTTTTTTTTGTTTGGCATAATAACATTTGATGAAGTAACTCTGCGGTTTCACCATGCAGGATATTTTGTTAATGTGGTGATAATGTTATATATGAGGGTGGTTTTGTGGATGAAATTAAATTTGATCCTGACTTACTGAGCTATTTTGAGCTGGATGATGTATGTGAAAGAAGTGGGTTTAACAATATGAAGAAGATATTTTATCTTATGCCTAGTTTTGAACTATGTAGTGGATTGAGAGTTGTATAAGATGATGCTAGTGTGTTAGATATGGTTAGTTAGATGATGGGTACGAGTGCTATTGATATTTATATTGAATATGGTGTGGATACCCCTATTGAAGTGATTGAGGATGATTGTAAAGAGGTCAATGAGGGTAACATAGTTGAAGATAATGATGAGGATGTTAATAATGTAATTGAAAGTAATGTAGGTAATGTAGACAACGTGCCAAATGTAGAGGATGAAAATGATGCACATATAGAGAATGAAGATGATACAAATACGGAGGATAAGAGGATTTAGAGCAAAAAGATGAAAGTAATAATCCGGATAAAGATGTTGAAGATGACTTAGAGCAAAGAGATGAAAGTAATGGTCTGGATGAAGATGTTAAAGAGGATTTAGAGTAAGGAGATGAAGGTAATGGTCCGAATAAAGATAATGGACCACATGAAGCTGATGCAGGTAATGCAAATGATGAAGATAAGGTAGTTTTGTCTAAATATTATGACAGTGATGAATTTGGAGAACTTGTTTGTAATAGCTCGTTCCTACGCTTAAGGATTAATTGTTAGAGCCATTATCATATGAGAATATATGAAGAGCATTCCATAGGCATTCATTATATGTCCATACACACATGAATCATGATTTAGAAACATCTTTTATGTGTAGTCAATTGACACATCCTGGGATATGAAAGATTTTAAGTGATTGTGATGTAACTGTGTGTCAATTATGTCGTGAATCTTTTTTGATGATTATAATTAGTGATTTGGGAATTTATTGAAGTGGTATGGGCACCGAAATTTGGGAAAAATGATAAACAGCAAGACAAAAATGATACATGGATATTTTGGGATGTTAGACCTATGAAATGGTAACATGAGGCATGAAGAATGAGTGACATATGGCTTAGCTAAATAGATGACAAGTGGCTTGAGTATAATTGTAAAAAGTGGCCCTTTAAATTTGTGACAAGTGTCACCTTAGACTTGTAACATATGGAGTAATAGAATGGTGACATGTGTAGCCTTACAATTGGTGACATGTATAGCCTTACAATTGGTAACATATGTAACCTTATAAGTAGTGACATATGGAGGCTTAAATGAGTTACATTGGAGCCTAAAGTAAGTGACACATGGACCAATAGAATAGTACCATATGGACTAATAGAAGGATAACGTACGTACTAATAGAATGGTGACACATGGACCAATGGAATGGTGACACATGAACCAGTGGAATGGTGACACATGAATTAGTGTGACCTTCTTAAAGTCTCTAGAGAAAATGAATGAAAATTCAAGAGAAGTGAGAAAGAAGGGTCGGCCATAAGGTTAGAAGGGGGAGAAAAATGAAAAGGAGAAGAGAAGGAGAGAAAAAGGGGAAGAGAAGAGGAGAAGAAGAGAGGTTATTAAGGTAAGTCAAAATTCTGGTTTCAATTTCTTCTTTATCTTCCCATCTATTTTACATATCCTTAGAGCACGAATTTGAAGAAACTCAAAGAATTAAAGTTGTAGATATAGGTCTTACTTGACCTCTGTGAAAGTGGCTTGAGAAAATAGTGACTAGATCTTGAGTTATGTTCGGTTTCCTACTACTACCTATGATAGATCCCTGTACAGGACCCTTGTATTAATTCCTAATTTTTGAGGACCTTGGAGTCCGAATTAGTAAAAGTATAAAACATGAAAAATGATTATGGATGTCCTATTAATGCTTCTGAGAAATGTTTTGGTTAGAATATCTCTTGATAATGATTGATTGGATATGAATTACACGTAAGGCTGATGATGAAGTGTGCAGGAATATGTTAGATGGAGTGTTTCTAGTGAACATACATCTGTATTTTAGCCATAACTTAACTTATGGATATCTAAATGTAATTATTTTTAATTTAGATTAAAATAGAGGCATAGGGCTACAATTTTCATAAAGGAGTTGAATTTTAATTCTTTCTCTAAGGGTTTCTAAATTTGCCTTGAAGTTGAGTACTGGGTGTTGACATTGTTTAAGAACAGTCTTTAGTATTTTATACATAACTTGTTCTGTGGATGATGGATTAAAGACATTTAAGTACACTTTTGAAGAGGACTCTGATTCCTACAACTTCTATGAAGACCCTGAAAAGAGATTTGACTGTATAAAAGGTCAAATTTTCAATTTTCTGTAAGTTCCTTGAGAAGGTCCGCCCAGCGGACATTATGTCCCTCCAGACAGACATAAGTGGAGCTGGGAAACTGAAAAACCCAAGAATGTAATGGCCAATGAATGTCCGTTAGGCGGACATGTCCAGGACATTCACTGGCCATTTGGACTGAAATTTGCTTTGAAAGACAGTATATATAGATATAGGTCCACCCTACGAACATAAGGTCCGCCAAACGGACATAGATCCGATGAAATTATTAGAATGACAATATGAAATGAATGAAAGTGATCTTATGGATGCTAATAAAATTCAAGTCAGAAGAATGTGTATTAAGTAGACCTGAATCGGAATTGAACAATTTGTAATCTTATAACCCTCGAAAAACAATTGGAAAGCATGTATATAATGGAAATATGATTGATGATATTAAAATATATGAACCTAAGCATAAGCTTGGCATACACAAATGATGTTATTAATGGTCAAGTGATGTGATTAGAGATAAATACTCGGAATAGTCAATTGAGCATGTATTGAACATGATACATATACATGTGCATGGTTGAACAATAATATGATTGATCAACTTAGTAATATGTGAATTATGTGTGTATTGTATGATATAAAACCACAAATTAATCGACAACATCCAGACATTGCCAGATCATCAAGGCAATAACTCACTTGGAGTATACAGTGAGTCAACCTAGATGTGTAAACTCAATTATATGTGTGTTGTTATATAAGTTATATGTGTAGTGAGTCAACCTAGATGTGTAAAATCAATTATATGTCTGTTTTTATATGATTTATATGTGTAGTGAGTAAACCTAGATGTGTAAACTCAATTTTATGTATGATTTTGTATGAGTTATATGTATAGTGAATTAACCTAGATGTTTCCTCACTATGAGTGAATTATTTTGATCATTGTCAATTATTGAACTGTTACTAGTTTGATTGTGATAATTTTGGACATTAATTTTCTGAGGAGACCATTATTCGGGACTGTATTGGAAGTGCTCATTATATGTGAATCTGACTGAATAAGTGTTATTTGACATTATTTTTGAGTGCCAGATCAAGGTCCGATGATAAATGTGAATGTGAAATGTGTTGGGATAAGTGATACTCAATTGAATGTTGAATGTCGAATTCTGATCCGATGTTTGTGATAAATGATTGTGTAAACTGAGATAAGGTGATTGATAGCACATGATATTGAATGATGCATTTCATGGCATTCATGTGTATGATCAAATAAAGGAGTTGTGGCCGGAGTGACTAGCTTGAAATAAACCCGGTATCTATAAGGGATATGGGTCAGTACCTGAAATAAGCCCAGTATCTATAAGGGATATGGGTCAGTACCTGAAATAAGCTTGGCATCCACAAGGGATATAGGTTAATCAATAGACACTCGGTCACAACACAATAAAAATGAAAATGGAGTCTCAAGTGCATTGCAATATATATATATTACATGTATTATGTTTATAATTGCAAAGAATGACTGAATTGTGTGGATATAATGATATGCTATGTTTGTGTATATATGAATGATATGAATGAGATATAAATGAATGATTAGATTATCCTGAAATGACTATATGAAATGCTTGTGTTCATAATGGATTTGTTAGAATATGACGTATATTGCGATCAGGTATTAAATTCTGAGTGATGTGATATATGGGATTTGATTCTATATGATGCAAGATACTAATTGAAATGTGTTATATACGAGATACTAATTGAAATGTGTTTTATACTTGCGATATTTATATCTGTTTTAAGTGAGCACATCAATGATAGTTTACTCACTGAGTTCGCAATCTCATCAAAATTGCAACATTATTTTTCAGGGTCAGGAGAAATATAGCTAACCTAGTTGAAGTAACTTCTACATTTAGATATGGGTCAATGTCGAGATCAGTTGTACCTGCAAATGTCTTAATTATATTGTATCCAAAATTGTATCTTGCAACTATGGTATATTGTATATGTGAATTTTGGAAATGTAATTACATTTGAGACTATATATGTATGTTAATAAAAATGGAACAATATGATTATTGGAATGTTTTATGATATGTGCGATGAATTAAAATGTAAAATGAATTGATTTAACTGTCTTAACGTGCCATTTTCGTAGAGTATGTCCCTGAATATCCTTTGGTATATAGGGTATATGCTTTATGGGAGTGGCATGTTACATTGTTAGTGATGTAGATGATATGTTGACCATATGTATAGGAGGGGCATGATCATTACATGTAGCCACTGTCATACAAAAGGACACAATAAAAAAGGTTGTCCTTGGAAGGGTCGAGAGGTAATTTTTAAGTTGTTTTTTCTTTTATGGTATAGCAAAGAATTTTTTCTTTTCCATAGTAGTGGTAATCTTTTAGGTTTTTTTATTTTGTTATCACTGTTATGAATGGCAAATTCTAGCCCAGTTTCAAATTCCAGACTAGTCAATTGAATTCCATATGGAGCAATATACAACAAACTCACCATCAAGCCCCGGAACATATCTGCAAGTGAAACTAACACTGACAACATAGTAAGTGCCTCTAAATTTGCATCCAACACTAAAAGGGGAAAGAAAGGTAAAAGAATAGCAAAAGCATCTGCTTCTGCCTCTTCCTCGACCTTTGCCTCTGCTATTGTGTCTATATCTACTGGTGCCACAACTACTTCATCTACTACCAACACCTCAAGTACTGCTCATGTAAGTGGGAGTACAAATGCAAAAAGAACACAACAAAAAAGTCTGTCCTTTGAAGGGTCGAGAGGTAATTTCTAAGTTGTTTTTTCTTTTATGATACAGCTAAGATTTTTTTTCCATAGAAGTGGTAATCTTCTAGGTTTTTTTATTCTATTATCACTGTTATGAATGGTAGATTCCAACCCAGTTTCAAATTCCAAACTAGTCAACCGATTTCCATATGGAGCAACATACAACGAACTCACCACAAAGCCTCAAAAATATATCCATAATTGAAACCAACACTAACAACCTAGTAAGTGCCTCTAAATATGCATCTAACACTAAAAGGGAAAAGACAGGTAAAAGAATAACAAAAGCATCTGCTTCTGCCTCTGCCTCTACCTTTGCCTCTGCTACTGTGTCTGTATCTGCTGGTGCCACAACTACTTCATATACTGCCAACACCTCAAGTATTGCTCATATAAGTGGGAGTGCAAATGCAATAGCCTCAGTTATTCTCCCAACACCTAGAGATGATACACAAACAACAACAAATTTATGTACATCTTCAAAGGCCACTGCCAAGAACCAAACCAAAGGGAGAAGAGGACCTCGTTATAGTGTTATAGATGATGGAAGCAAATTGAGGATATTGGTTGCTGGCAGATGTAGTCTGAATTCTCAAGCGAAAATTAAAGGAAAAAGGCCTGTCACATACCATACTCTTCAACAAGAAGCAAATAGGAAGATCATAAAACAGATGAAAAAGATAGGGTTATACACAAATGAAACCATAATGTTGTCGATACTAAATGTAAGTGTAAAATTTTTTCATTCTTACTTAACATTAGTTAATTTATACAACTGAACAAACATTTGTATTTTATCTACAGCCTGGAAGGAGAAGTCAAAGACTACTAAACCTTGGGTAGAAATCAGTAATTGAGAAGGAAGTTGTTACCATGCATGTGAGTCTAAGCCAACAAAGTCAAACTGCATCTTCAAAGGGAAAGCAAAAAATGTAAACTTAACATTTAATTGTTTGTGAACTATGCAAGGGTTGTGATATTTATGAACTAAACAACAATAGATTGTAAGGAAGTTGTTGGGATTAATTTTATTAAGAAATGAAAGCAATGACTTCCAATTTCAATTTCAATCTCATTTCTTCTACATTTTTTCCTTTTAGTTGAACACCATGAATGGGTTACCGAGTAAAGGAAGTTTGGTTAGAATTATCAAAATTGTCTGCAATATTTGTATTTTTCAGGGAAAGTCTATGGATAGAAATATAATGCACACTGCAATATTTTGTATTTTTCAGAGAAAGCTTAAAGTCTATGTAAGGATGGTTTCCTCTATTTTCCAATCAGTATGCATCGCATTTCTTTTAGGTTTTATCATTTTTGTTGACAACTAATTTCTGGTATAACATGTGTTAAAGTCTATGTACATTTCTTTGTCTCCTCATAAATAATTTGATGACTTATAAAACAACTTAATAGCTATGAAAATCATTGGATTGGAGGTAAAATACGGATAACAATTTTAAGAGTAGTCAATTGCTGCATCTTTTAACTACTTTTGACAACTAACGAATACACCATCTCCATTAATTAAATATCTTATTTTGTCACTAATCTTCCTTACCAAATGTTGAAACATCAAACATCTTTTGCCTAGTACATCAAACATGTTTAGGCTAGTACATAAAACATCAAACCTGTTTAGGCAATAACATCAAATTAGTAATATAGCAAAGGTTAAAACATCTAACACTTTATACTGTCCAACGTCAGGTTAGATGAAGAATATTTACACATTGCTTTAGTACATCAAACCATTTCCAGGTAAGGCTTTAAAGGTACAACTATTGCCTTTTTTGCCTTCATTATTTAGACTAACAAACATAAGCAACAATACTAAACACAAACTTAAACAAGCAAACCATTTCCAACACTTTCTTGATTGTGTTTCATAACTAGTCTTTGTGGCAACTAACTCTTTCTTCAACTTCAACTTTTTTGTAATCCTTTTGGCTTGCAAAACATCTACTGCATTCTCTCTTAAATCTATCACTTCCACCTTCAATAGATTATTTTGTTGATATAGCATTTTATCTCTGTTTTTCAGCTCTAAAATAATCTGTCTTGCTCTTGGCTAACTTCTTTGATCATGCCATTCATAAAATCCACAAACATTTTCACTCTACCATCATAGAAAAAGCAACATTTTGTTAATGAAATATATGAACAAGTTTAGTTAAAACAACATAAAAATGTACCAAAATTATCAGAAAGACTTGACAACCATAAAACCTTCTTCCTGGATTTTCATCAGTCCATGAAGTCCATCTATGTGCTTTCAAGTTACAATAACAATATTTAACCTCTCCAAGTTGAAGAAATCAACTTGTATAACCTCATATCAAGCTTAGAACATGTCCCTCTATAGCCAAAGTTGAAATTTTAAAAAATTACATCCCAACACAAAATGACAATCAAATTGAATCATCTAATCAACCTCATTACCTTGAAGAACTACTACTTGAGCTCATTATCAAGTATTATAGGACAATGTTGTAATGTTGATTATGGACCTACTGACAGCTAAATGGTGTCTACATAACTGAATTTGTTTGCTCCTAATAATCTGCATCTCTTCCATGAATGTCATACTTTATCTTAAACCCAGCGCATAGACAATATCAAAACATGGATAACTACCAACGAAGCTAAACCAAGTGACACAAATCATATCCTACGTACATTGTCAACTTCATGGGGAAGAGAAAACCTAATCATATCCTATATCCAAATGTATAATAGAAATTTTCATGAAAAACAATTATTGTCAACACGATATTCCCAATAATCAAACTCATTTATAAAAGATAAAATAATTTACGTAAATGTAACATTGTTAGGGCAAAGGAATAAAGTGGATATTAAAAATTCATAAATTTATAAAAAAAAATTAGAAGGAACAATAACTCTCATTACCTACTTCGGTCTTCAACCACAGCACATGTATGTTTCATATCTCCAAAAACCTTACTGCCCATTCACCTCCAACGCCAAAAGAGAGATCTCAAACTCACACTACGAAGAAGGCACAAGCGATGGTGCATCCAGGGATTAGAGTGAAGGCACAACCGAGGGAAAAAAAAGAGAGGGTGAAACATCTGTTAATCAACGATTTTAGGGTTATTTAAGACAAACATCTGTTCGAGAAAAAAAGGGAAGCATTTTTCGTTGTTTAAGTTAGAATTTAAAGAAATTAATTAATTATTTCTTAAATTCCACCTGGCGTTGATACTAAATTAGGCCTATTAATGTGGCATGTAAACACTAAATGACCTGTATGTCACAACGCGTGTAAACACGCCCTAATTTCCATCCAAAAAAGTCTTTAATTGAGTAGTCTCATGAAATTATAGCCCTTAAATGAGCTGGTTTGAAGTTAATGCCCCAAAATAGTTAAACTCAAAAAGGTTAAGCCCCAATTTGGGCTTTTAGCCTTTAAAAATGACCTTATTTTAACAAAATTTATAAGGAAACATTATTTAGCTAATTAATTTTTCATTCATTAAATTAAATAATATTATTTTATTCAAATCAATTCTAACTTGATTATGTAAACCCTTCTACACTCAAGTTGAACCTAAATTTTATTTGATTTAAATTTTTCTTAATAACTTCAAAATAAATCATATAAAATTAAAATAAACCTCATTTGTTGGATCCTGTTTCCGGAACCCAACCCATACTAAACCATAACATAATTCTCTCAAGCTCTGATACCATAAATGTTGGGACCCGATCTGGG
Organism: Erythroxylum suave; assembly: GCA_027563595.1. Taxonomy (NCBI): domain Eukaryota; kingdom Viridiplantae; phylum Streptophyta; class Magnoliopsida; order Malpighiales; family Erythroxylaceae; genus Erythroxylum; species Erythroxylum suave. The sequence goes on along the minus strand of JAOSBN010000004.1, from coordinate 6,269,984 downwards.
AACCGGATCCCAACCGAAAGACGTAACACGAGTACAGCAAAACGAAGTGGCAGAAAACGAATTCGAAAGAAATCGAATTCGACAGAACGGAACGGAAGGCGAAATGCAAAGAACGAGGCGAATAGCGAA
>JAOSBN010000004.1:6254881-6269409 GCA_027563595.1 Erythroxylum suave | reverse complement strand
TAACAAATCTGCAACAAAATAACAGAAGAATAAATTAGTTTTGAATCTGTTAAACTTGTCAGCAATAGGCTCTCATACATCTATAAATAGGAATGTACTGAAACGATACTATATGAAAGAATGAATTGATTCTCGGTACTCACCTCATTTTCATTTCTCTGTTCTTCGTCTTCTTCTTCTTCTTTGTCTTCTTCTTCTTCTTCTTCATTTCTTCTTAAAATCTCACAAGTATGAGTAGTTATAGTCCTTTGAATTCATGTGTTTATCTCATAATTTTAATTTGAACGTCCCTTTTACTTGATACTTTGTGAATGCTTGTGATTAACCCTTTACCATTTTTACCTTACCTTTGAACCTAGCCCCATTACAACCAATAATAAGGTCCTTATGATCTATGAAATCATGTAATTCGAATGAATGATAACTGGTGAATTTGTAAGCCTATGGTAGTGGAATCTATTGGATGAAGATTTGACCTTAAACACTTGAGTGTAAGAGATAAATCTGTGAAAAGAATTCACTTTGGATTCATAATTACCTTTTGAACAAAGATGTCTTATTTTGACTTTGTTTATTTGTATCGGTGAAAAGTGATTATGATGTGTGTTGTAACCTAAGTCTTACTAGCCCAAGTTAATGGATTGTGTGTACTTAATCTTATGAAGGATGAATTGATAGTGTGTAGTGGTTTAGCATGTTTGCTCGAGAGTGAGCAAAGGTTTGGTGTGGGGGAATTTGTTAAGTTGTCATTTTGCATTCATTTGGTATATAAATCTCTCTCATGTGTTGAAATTATTATTTAAAATTGATAGATTTGTTTCTTAATTGTTTTCAGTTGATTTTCAAAACTTGGAAGATGAAATTGAGTTAAAAAGATGCAAGGAAAGTGAAGATGATTCGAAATTCCAGTTGACAGAAAATTTATTAACTAAGCGTGGGCACGTGCAAGGACAGAAACAATCTGTAGAATTTGTTTTCAAGTTCAAATTTGAGATTTTCATAATCTTTAAAGATCAGTTTACTATCTTATCAATGGAGAACTGCAGCTTGAAGTGGGGATAAGGATTATCTACTGAAGATCACGAGAACGAGGACAGAGGAAATTGAAAAAGCATAAAAGGAGAATTCACATTACTGTTCACGGAAGCCATATTAGGGATAGATTTACATTCTTCTGCAATTTTTCTTCTTGTTTTTAGTCAGCCATAGTTAGGTCTTTCAATTTATGTAGTAGGGATTTTCGGATTTTCTAAGAAAGACCAGGGATGGAGACTTTACAATTGGCTATTTCTTTATTGATTTTCACTTTTGTTATAAGTAGCTAAATCCTTTTTCTTGGTTGAGGGAAACTATGTTATCATCTATTATGTGTGAGATGTTCCAATAAAGTTTGTTTTGTTGATGAATATTAAGTGCCTTTGGAATTGCTGTTATGATTGAATTGATTGATTTCTAGGATGCGCAATTAGGAATTGATTCGTTTAATAGCTAGATTAGTAAAATATAACGTTTAGTTTTGCTAATCACAAGTGGCAATTGTGATTACCATCTTTACATTAGAGTTGGAAATTCTAAGAAGAAACTCATCTTGATTAAATGCATGTCGTACATGTGTTGTCTTGTTCACTGGTTTCTTAGTTCTTAAAGCTATTACTCAGTTGAACTTACGATCGTATCTAAGTTGTTAATTAATAAGAATGCTTAGAATACATGTTTCTATTCATTTAGAATCAAGAGAAAACATCACCTAATGAATGCTTGTCGATGAACTGAATTTTATATCAAGGATCCATATTAGCGTGATAACGTCGGCGATCTGAAACCAAGGTTTGTTTACAGAATTTCCAGATCTGAATATTTTCGTTTAATTTCAGTTTTTGTTATTTCTAATTTCTTAAATTACATGAACCAAAACCCCCATTTGTTTTAGTTTTAAACTCGTACAATCTTCACTGTCAAAAATTTCTCTTAGGAACGATCCCTACTTTCTACTACTACATTCATTTGTATTGCACGAAGTTGGTTTCTTTTTAAATTTGGTTACAGGTGATATCAGTACCACAGTGATAGACCAGTTGGACCGATTCACTGATAAACCGGCCAGTTTTAATACATAGAGGTTGTTAGGTGAAACCGAACCGAACCATTGGCCGGTTCAAACTTTTTCAGTCAGACTGGCTGGTCTAGTTCGGTTTTTAAAACCTCGATTTATACTTGTTCGGCCTATAACGAAGCCTACGTCTAGTCCCCAAGTATCCAACTTGAGCATTTCAATATAAAACTACAAGTAGTAAATTTTGACGAGCCTCTCCAAGCTCACAAATACATATTTTCCAAGCTTCATCAACCTTCTACACTCGTAATATTTAACAAGCCTTTACAAGCTCTCAACAAAAACAAATATAGGGTTTGCTCAATGTAAGTTTTAAGGAATAACAATCTATCTCAGTAGAGTATTTTCACTTTCTAACCCACAAAGAGTTTGATAAAGATATGATTTTTGAAAATATTGACGTTGCTGATGTATTTCAAAAATCTGACTTGTTTGCAAATATAGCAACTCTTCCTTAAATAGATATTTTCTTCAACTAATCATTGCTCCACTTATATTTTGAGTTGACTTAACTTTGAATCAAAAGAATCTTCGATATCATCTTTGTTGGAATCTTAGAGTATCTAGACATTAAGAAAATTTTTTGACAACTTCTTAGAGCTAATTTTGATTGGCAAAATCCTTTCGGATATTGAGGAATCATTTCTAATAAATAAGGTAAGTTCATTAAGAATGATTCGACAAGGAAGAAAATATTCTTTTAAAAAATTATATCATTACTTATTCAAACAAAACAATTTTGAATTTTAAAATATTATATAGTTACCATCAAAATCATTAATAACAAACCTTAAGTTAACATTATTCAACAAAAAAACAATTAAGTTGATTTAGGAATTTATGAAACAATGGCGTTTATATTGCTGATTTTTTTTGAGAATTAAAAGAAATTATGTATTAAAAAAAGTAAAAACTTATACAACATTCAGCTGCTAAGAGCCTGGAATCAAAACGCTACTACTGTGTGAGGAGGGTATCCACAAGCCAACAGCTACCTAATCAGTACAAAAGAGATTAAACTAGCCACAGTAATCTAAGATCATTACTCATACTTTCCTGCTTATAATGAGCTACTATTGTTTCTCTAACCAGATTTACAATCACAGCAGTAAGTTCGGACTTATGCCTTGCCTCATTTTTGTAGATCCTCTTGTTCCTTTCCTTCCAAAGGTGATAAATGATCATCTGAAATGCGGTCCTCATTAAGAACCCGTGCGGGTAACCATGGGTGGTATACCGAATGATATCAGCCAGCACCTCATCCCATATATACGACCTACTAGGGAATTGAAGCAACACCAACAGCCTACTCCACACAGACTTACTATACTTACACTCAAAAAACAAATGTTGTCGCGATTTAGTATTCTTGTTACATAAAACACAAATGAGATCAAAAGACCCAAACCGCCTATCTTTGGTTCGTAATCAGTTCTTGATCACTAACCAAAGATAAACAGCCGCCTTGGGGCACAGCACTTGTCTCCAGACAATATCATGCCATGGTACTGTCGGGCGTTAAGGTTGTAGTAGGGAATGAGCTGACTTATTAGTAAACCTCCCACTTATGTGTAATGTCCAGATCACTTCATCCTGCTGACCGTCAGTGGGGCAAGTATGAAACCATCCCTCTAGCATATGAAAATGTCGTTGGGAAGATAACCGATCCCAATTCCTCCAAAGCCAAGCAATCGTCGCACTCTTAGGAATCCGATTCCTGAGCCCCTGTAGATCCTCCCGCTGCCATAGTGGACTTTTGTCCTCCCAGTTGTCAAACCACAGTTTGATATCCTCACCATCCCCGACTTTGTGTTTCATAACCGGGTAAATCACTTCTCGGAGCTTCAGCATCTCCCTTACCATCCACGAGCTACTTCAGGTATCTTGTAGCTGCCAGAAACTAAGGGATTGGAGGTACCTTGAGTGCATCCATTTGACCCATAGTGCCTCTTTATCAGCAAAGAGTCACCATATCCGTTTGAGGAGGATGACACGGTGCATTTGAGGGATTGACTTCATAGCCAAGCCTCCACTTTGCTTAGGTAAGATGATTTCGATCCACTTAACTTTAGCTCCTTTACAATTTTCAACTTTCCTAGACCATAGGAAAGCCTTAAGTATTCACTCCATCTCCTTTATCACCTTCTTAGGAAGTGCCAAGTGGGACGCCCAATAGATGTGCATATTATTTAGTACTGCATTGACAAGGGTCACCTTCCCTGCTAGAGATAACAACCGATTCTGCCACCCAGTAATTCAACCCTTAAGTTTTTTTATTAGGGGAAGAAAGTCAGAGTACTTCGGTTTACCTGTCATAATTGGAATCCCCAAATACTGAAATGGGATTGTTTCCCAAGCAAAGCCCTCCATATTAATGATCCGCTCTAGGTGCTGAATATCCGGGGAGACATATACCCCACTCTTTTACTGTCAAGCTCGACCACTCCGAAAATTTGTTCATCATACTCATCATTATCGAGACTGCTTGAGGATCAGCCCTATAAAATAGGATTACATAATCAACATAAAGCAAATGGGTCAACCTCATCTCTTGACACCGATAGTGGTATTGGAACAACCCATTATGCACCACCAGCTTCGTCACCCGTCTAGAGAAACCCTCCATAGCTAGATTGAAGAGGTAAGGGGAGCGGGTCCCCTTGCCTGAGACCGCGCTGGCTACGGAAAGGACGGGTAGGGATACCATTCACTAGTACACTCATCGAAGAAGTTTGTATGCATTGCATGAGCCAGTGTCGGAACCTTACCGGGACATTTATAGCTTCTAAACATTGATTCAAAAAATCCCAGCTTACTATATCATATGCTTTGTATAAGTCTAACTTCAAAGCATAGCTTTGGATTGGCTTTCCGGTGTGGTACTCCCCCAATAGCTCTTGCAGGATGGAAATATTATCCCCAATGTTTCGGGATGGCAAGAAGGCACTTTGGGCTTTATTTACCACCTCTTTCAACACCAGTGTAAGTCTCTACGCCAATAAAGTTGCAATGACTTTATATACTGTAGAACAACAAGAGATCGACCGGTAATCTGAAATCGTGGAAGGTTGCTCAACCTTTGGGACCAGGCATAGAAAGGTGTTGAGTAAAGTACCTGAAGTGAAAAACTCCAGAACTGCTTCAGTTAGGAGAGGGCCAGTAATATCCCAAGTTTTTTGGAAGAAGCTTGCCGTTTTTTTAATTCCGTTTTTTAAAAAATCAGCGTATGAGAAGATAAGTATATTGAACTACAAATGTCCAAATACACTAGCTCCAGAATACCTTTTGCTCATTTGATGTTGTTTGCTAGTAACAAATTCTTTACAACTTAAAAAGGAGTATTAAGTTGAGGAAGACCTATCACCATGTTCTTCTATTGAAGAGTCTTCAATCCATGACCATAATAAAAATGCACAACATGATTGAATATTTTTTCAGCCATCAAGCAAGATTGAATATTTTCAATCTTAAATGAAAACAATATGTTTGAATTCATATGAGAATATAAATGAAAATCGCATGCAAGCCACAAACTAGAAGACCCTCCTGTTGATGCCTGATATCTTGTAAAAAGTGTTCTATCATGATGGGTCGATGATCCTTAAATTTTGATTTTGTTTTTTTGATAGAAGTTTGTTCTTGTTGATAAAGATTCTAAGATGTAGTTGGTAACTGAGTGTAGCTGGTTTTATCAAGTCATTGACCATTGATAGTCTCCAAACCTATTGTTCTTAATAAAATACCTCTGTGAAGAAGGGAATAGCCTAGAAGATTTAACGGGTTGCTCTCTTCTCTGCACTTCAAGGTTTGTTCTTTCGAAAGGTCTTCTGCACTTCAAAGTTATGGGCGCCTTATGGGCAAGTTATACTTCAGTGGACAGCGACCTTTTGGTTAAGGATGGTAATGAATTGACTCATGAACTTAGATATAGGTATTTTTAACAGGTTAGGTTCAAACTGGTTTAAGGTGCAATTTTTGGGCCTTGAGCAGGCCTGATTAGGTTTGGTCTAGACTCAATTAAAAAAAGCTATTATTTTATACTTTTAATTTTAAGAAATTTATTTTAAAAAATTGACAGGATCAGCCCATAGATTGACTCATTGCTGTCCCTACTTTTGATCGCCCATGTACCAAATGAAACTAATGAAGACAACATAAGGTTGCTCTTGAGAGTTTTAATATAAAATAATTGTTCAAGTATTAAAATTTTAAAATTTAATTTTAAAATTTTTTTAAATATCAATTTTCCAAATACACTCATGCAAATAAAGCAGAATCCAAATGTCTACAATGACGTGATTAAGGAGACCGGAAACAGTGCTTTATTTAAAAATTTATAGCATTAAGACTTTAGTTAGAATTCTAAACTGAACATGGGTTTAATTTAAAAACTTCAAATTTCACCTTTCATCTTAGTTGGAACAAAGCGAACAAACAATAAAGACTCGTAAGTAAGGAGAAGTTGAAAAGGATACAATACAAACAAGCCAAAGTTTTGGATATATAATACAAATTTGACCCAATAAATGACAATAACTTAAAGGACCACAACATTTTTTGATAAGTTGAATTAAGAAACTTCCTATCTCCTTCCTCTGTGTAACTCTCCAATGGCATCGAAATTCAAGTTAACAAAATTACTTCAAATCCCAAGATAGCGAGTAACAAAAGAAAAAAAAAAAAAAGGTGGAAGTTTTACTACAAATGGATGAGTATAAAACGAGTCAGAGGAACTAGATAACGAATGGACCAAGAGTCAACGACTAACTTATACACAAGTAAAAGAGTCAGAAACGTACATTCTTAGAATTTTGAATAAAAAAAGTAATGATTTCTAGTTCATATATAAACTCAATATGGATTTGTCAAGTGATATAGAATATACAGAGGGTAACATCCCATGCATTGCACGGCCAAGTGCCTGTCCACTACATATTGGCATCTAGGGGGTTATAAAGCTCATTGGCTCTAGTATCCACTTTCCATGACGTCTTGACAAGACAAACATGTTAATATAACGACATGAAGAGGCTTAGAAAAGGCAAGAGCGGAATACATAAATCCAGAAGGAAAAATTACAAACCAGCTGGCTAACTCTAAGAAACATCAATCAGAAAGTTTCGAAAAAAAATTGACCTCCTTTGTTTTGGGTTCTTTGTCTTAAATTTTCCGATCTTTGGTTTTATCTACGGAGATATATCCAGAAAAGTAAACCAAAGAAAACTTTAGAGATTAATAGTAATCTCCTTATCGTTAATCCTTTGTTTTCTATTTTTTGTTTACATTTTTTAACTTAATAAAAAATTATTTGAATTTTTTGTTTTTATTCTATATTCTTTATTTTTTTTCATATTTTATAATTTATTTAAATTATCAAAATCATAAAATTAGTTTTTCTTTATCTCTTTATCTGATTTCAGTATTAATTAATATTTAATTATTTAACGTTAATTCCTATTAAGACAAAATTATTTTGGAAAATAAAATAATTTTAAAATGATAATTATCTAATAAATATATTTAAATTTTAAATAACTTAAAATTCATAAAATTTCAATAATAACATTTTTAATAATTAAAAGATATTAACAAATATTTTATAAGTTATTAAAATAAAAATAATTTGTTATTAAGTCTTAAATTTTGATTTATGTATTACTTTTACTTAATATTTGATTCTATCAATAATAAAATATAATTATATTAATATCAATAAGCAAACAAGTTAAAAGCAAATGGTTCCACGTCAAACTTTGACTCAAAGTCAGCGTGCTTTTTCCATCAGTTCCGCGTCAAATTTTTACTCAAAGCCAGCGATCCTTTTCTAACGTAACTTATCAGTTGCACGAGAACATGGGTTGGACGTGGAGAACAACATTTGTCTTTATTTTTTTTGGAAATTCAGAACAAAAGTTGCCAGTTCAACTTTCAAAAGATGTATCAATTTAAGAAATAATGGCTTACACGTTTGATACTTTTCAATTTCCGTACATTTGAAACGTTAGAGCCAGAACTGCTGGATACTCTTCCAACTATGTACGACTTTGTCCACTTCATCCGGTCCTCCTGAATTACTTCTCGATCAAATACAGGAAAATGGTTTGAGTTCAATTGGTTATAGTCTACGGACAGAAGAACCAGAATGTCTTCAATGGCTTGATTATAGAGCCCCCAAATAGGTGCTCTACGTAAATTTTTGAACCGTAATGGTATTGACAAAAGAACAACTCGTTGAATTCGGAATGGGACTGGCTAAAAGCAACTACCCTTTTGTGTGGATAATAAGACCTGATATGGTAGCTGGTGAGATCAGACAGATCAACAAACTTTTCAGATGAATCTGCAGATGATTTAGAAATTGGTTCTGAAATTTTGGAAGATTGCTCGGAATGTTCAGGAGTTTGCTCAAAATACTCATAATACTTAGATTGCTCATATTGCTTAGATACCTCTGAAGTAATGGTTTGTTCAGAATACTTAGAAGGTTTAGGAGTAATTTCTCGTATGGGTGTTGGAACCTCTAAAACCTCAATAGGTGCAAGAGTTACTATAAACTCATGTGCTTTATCTTTAGCTAAAGAAGATGTAGATTGAGCTTTTGGTGGAGATGAAGGTGGTGTTTTAATCTGCAGTGGTTTATTCCACAGGTTAACAAGTTTAGTATGTGATGAAGAAGAAGAAGACGGATCTCTTTTCATAGGTTCTTCCACTTGAGGCTTTGGTTTTGCATATTTCTTGGGTTTGCTAGAAAGAGGGTGAATGTGTTGTCTGTTTAAAGAATAATTCATCTTGAAGACTTTTTCGTAATCAACAGTGTCTGGATAGGTAAGGGAGGTAGGAGAAGCATACATGGCCTAAGCAACTGGATAAGTAGGAGGATAACTGTTTAGTTTGCATGTCAACTTCCATACGTTGAAGAACTTCTTTTACCTGTCTAAGTTCTTGCTTCTTGACTGTAAAGTCTAGCCTAAAATAAAGTGTTGCAATATAATGGCGAAAATCAACATCAAGTTGTCATAAATGATCTTTGTAAGATTTATACAGCTTTTGGATATGAGAAGAAATAACATCTACTCATTGGTGAGCAAAATGATTTTGTTGACTGATTCCATCCAGTTTATAATCAATTCTTCTTAAAACTTTGTTCTCTGCTACTGCGTTGTTGGTATGCTAGTTGAGAACTTCATCAGTAAGATTAGAAACAATAGTTACTTAAGGAGTTATTCATGTGGCTCGAACATAAGGGCTAGAGATAACCCCATTTGTTTCATCAGTGTTTCATTGCAAAGGAGGAGAGTCTTCCTCATACGTTTGAACCATCATACAAGGTATAGGAGCAGGAGATACAAGAAGAATAAGAGGAATTAATGGTTGTGGTTTGGAGATTAACTCTGGATAATCTCTGCCAGTAGGTTTAAGCATCTCATGAAGAGATTTAGGTCTAAGCCTTTCTACATTGAGACCAATAGATTTGCTGGAACCATCATCATAATCATCCTAAAAAGGATGATATTGTTGAGAAAGGATACAGCGAGTATGAGACATTTTCTTACGACGTCTCCATCGAGTGTATAGCTCATCATCATCATCAATATCTGATTCAAGGTTCCAACAGACTTCACAATTTGGCTCACTCATAGAGGGATATATATCCCAGATGAAATGTGCACAATGATGACTTACATAGACGGGATCTCCATCAGATCTGAAATAATGAATTAAAGAGTCTTTGCCTTCTGTATTATACATTACAGGTTGCAACATCAAAACTAGGCTAGAAGTGTTTGAAATATTTGGTTGATCATTAATAGGCCTAGTGTAGATAGATTTCACTGATCCATCTCGAAGAGTTTGAAGAATTGGAGGAGCGGTCCTGTGAAATGAGTGCCTATGATGGTGTGGAACACCTTATGGTAGTTTGTGATCCATTCTGTAGGCATTAATTTTTCTAGCTCTTTCAGAGGTAATTGCTTCGGGATTAGGATGATAGTGATCTGATCATTGGAACGATTAGCAACCATGTAAAGAGCATTCGAAGTAAAGTTTGGAAACTTCATATCTATAACATGATTCTAGAGGTGGTATAACATCTGATGATTTAGAGTAGACATTATTATTGTATGGTCTTGATCTGTTCTAGTGATCTAGATCTGGACCTGGAGTCTTTCAGATAACATTGGATCATCTAGCTTGATGTTGAAATCAGATGTTATGGTGAGGATGACACTTCCATAGTTAAGAGTTATAAGGAAAGAACCGATCAAAGCATATTGGTACATTGTGTAGGCAGTGTCAAGAAGAGATATCCTAGCTATAGTAGGTGATGTTGTGTAGGTAGTGTCAAAAGAGATATACTGGCTATAGTAGGAATTCCCTTTCTTCCATTAAGAGTAAAAACAAGTCAAACTGGTCCAACATATAGATGAGTATGGTTCTACTCTCTCCAAAGAGAGATTATAACAACTCAGACCACCTGCCCACAGATATTGTCTACTTTGGGCTTTGAGCCCAGCCCAAACCCTCACGGTTTTACTCTTCCTAGCCCAGCTAGGAAAACGCATCTTGTGAAGGAGAGGTATCCATACTCCTATAAGGCATACTTCGTTCTCCTCTCCACTCGATGTGGAATTCACACTATCCACCTCCCTTAAGGCCCAGCCTAGCTCGTATAATGGTTCGGGCACCGGCACTTATACCATTTGTAATAGCCCAGACCACGTGCCCACAGATATTGTCTGCTTTGGGCTTTGGGCCCAGCCCAAACCCTCATGGTTTTTCTCTTTCTAGCCTAGCTAGGAAAACACGTCTTTAGGGAGAGAGGTATCCATACCTTTATAAGGCATACTTCGCTCCCTTCTCCATCCGATGTGGGATCTCACACTATCCATCCCCTTAGGACCCAGCTTAGCTGGCACAACGGGTCGAGAACCAGCTCTGATACCATTTGTAATAGTCCAGACCACCTGCCCATAGATATTATCCACTATGGGCCTAGCCCAAACCCTCACAGTTTTGCTCTTCCCAGCCCAACTAAGAAAAGCAAACTGTGAGGGTTTATGTGAGATCCCACATCGGTTAGAGAGGAGAACGGAGTACGCCTGATAAAGGTATGGATACGTCTCCCTCACAAGACGCGTTTTCCTAACTGAGCTAAGAAGAGCAAAATCGTGAGGGTTTGGGTTGGGCCTAAAGCCCAAAGCAGACAATATCTATGGGCAGGATGTCTGGGTTGTTACAAATGGTATCAGAGCTAGTTCCCAACCCATTGTGTCAACTAGGCTGGGCCCTAAAGAGGGCTGGGCCCTAAGGGGGTGGATAGTGTGAAATCCCACATTGGTTGGAGAGGAGAACGAAGTATGCCTTATAAGAGTATGGATACCTCTCCTCCTAAAACGCGTTTTCCTAGCTGGGCTAGGAATAGAAAAACAGTGAGTGTATAATATCTGTGGGTGGGTGATTTGGGCTATTACAAATGGTATCAGAGCTTGCACTCGACCCGTTGTGCCAGCTAGGCTGGGCCTTAAGGTGGGTAGATAGTGTGAGATCCCACATCGATTAGAGAAGGGAACAAAGTATACCTTATAAAGGTATGGATACCTCTCCCTCATAAGACGCGTTTTCCTAGTTGGGCTGGGAAGAGCAGAACCGTAAGTTTTTGGGCTAGGCCCAAAGCCTAAAGCGGACAATATCTGTGGGCGGGCGGTCTGGGTTGTTACAAATGGTATCAGAGCTGGCACCCAACTCGTTATGCCAGCCAGGCTGGGCCTTAAGGTGGGTGGATAGTGTGAGATCCCACATCGGTTGGAGAGGGGAACGAAGTACGCCTTATAAAGGTATGGATACATCTCCCTCACAAGACGCATTTTCCTAGCTGGGCTAGGAAGAGCAAAACTGTGAGGGTTTGGGATAGGCCTAAAGTCCAAAGTGAACAATATCTGTGGGCGGGTGGTCTAGGTTGTTACAAATGGTATTAGAGCAGGTTATCAACCTGTTGTGCCAGCTAGGCTGGGCCCTAAGGGGGTGGATAGTGTGAAATCCCACATCAATTGGAGAGGAGAACGAAGTATGCCTTATAAGCATATGGATACCTCTCCCTTTAAGACACATTTTTCTAGCTAAGCTAGGAAAAGCAAAACCATGAGGGTTTAGGCTGAACCAAAGCCCAAAGCGGATATTATCTATGGGAGGTTGGTTTAGGCTGTTATAGAGATGAGCTCTTTTAGGATCTCCAACTTTACATATTGCTTTGCAAAAGTAACTTGTAAACTACACTACTCAAGACGAGAACTCTAGATGATTTCTTTCAATTTTGGACGATTTGTAGAGAGAATAGTACAAATACTACGAGTCTAATAACGATCTTTAGAATATATACTGTACGGATTACGCAAAGGAAGAGAAGACTCACAAATACAATTTTCTATAGGAATATGGGTAATTTCTACAAGGTTTTCTATTCTATTAGATAAAGTAAGCTTAATACTAGAAGGAAGATTGACAATTGAAAGAGTAGATGAAAGATGAATAGGGTCACTATTTATAGGTTCACTCATGTTTTCTAGTTTCCTTACTCACTTTTATCAAGAATATCATAGACTACCTGTCATATACGATGGCTATGGCTCTTATGGCAATAAAGTTTATGGCTCTGATACCACTCTGGGACCTCGAGGGGCACACAGGGAAAAAGACACCAAAATTCAGAGGTATCTAACATACCAAACAGACCTCTTTGAAGAACAAAGACCAACAAAGATCAATTATAGTTTAGCTTTCAGGTATGCTGGTTGAGTACGCTAGCCCTTTCTCTCCACGGGCACCAAACTCAAGGCTTGTCTCTTAGAAACTCCAAACTAACCAATCTTTCCCCCATTAAACTATGATCTTATACAGGATCCATTCTACAGTCCCAGATTGTCTAGACATTCTGACCTATAGGATCCTCACGAGGAGGCAAGTGTAAAGCATACTTGTCTTTATGTATGACTGATAGGCTATGTTATTCAAGATTTAAGTTTTCAGGAGGGAAGGAGTTTAGAGAGAAACCATGAAATCAAACACACTCAAACTTTCATTTGTATTTTTCAAATGTCTATTAACTTCTCAAACAAAGCCTTGTCTGATTACAACAAAGAGAAGCCTTGCTTTTATAGACTAAGCAAAGGAATACAAACAAACTACTTTAGAGAGGGAATATATTCCCTAGGTACAATCATGACAACTTTAAAAAAGAAAATACCCTAAGTACAATCATTACATACCTTTCAAAAAGGCAAATAGGAAAAATATTCCTAAAGGATGAGAAAGAATCTTGTAAAGTGGGTGTGATCCCCAAAGAATCTTGTAAAGTGGTTATGGTCCCCAAAGATTCTTTTACACACATAATTTATAGAGGGGTAGAAAGTGAATGTGGACCACTACTGTTAGTGTTTGAGTCAGTTAAGTCACATTCCATTTGATCCAAAGTACGGATGAAATGCTCCACTTTAGAATATGTCATAATGGGAGGCCATGAAAATTGGATATCCTAGATAGAGGCATGGGCATGGGGCTCAGCAGTGTTGGATTGTAGTTCTATGGAGTATCCATCATGTGCAAAGCCTGGAGGACAAGGTATTTCACCAACCATGATATGAAAGCCTATGATAGTAAATTGGGCAACAAAATTCCAATAGCCAGAAGATAAAGAGATGGGTTTTGGAAGTTAAAAATCTTCAGGATATGGGCCTAAAGAGGTTCATCCTATGGAATGGGCCTGAGACATTTGATGATTGAGAATATCCAAAAAACTGTAAAGATCTCCCATGAGCTTTTGATGTTGTTCTGGCCAATTAGTTGTAGTGGGCCAAAGCTAAACATGATTAAGAGTACAAATGTATCTTGCTTTGATAATACTGTAAGGACGATAAATAAGAAAAATGGCATAAGCATTCTGATCAGTTAATGGAATATCCCAGAGTCGATGCTGCGTGAGAATTTGGGACATTTGAACTCTCCAATTAGAAAGAGGTTGGAACCATTCGAGAAAGGTCCAGGGCAGAGAATGAGCATTTGTGGGATCAGAAAGATGTCGGTAGACATATAAAGGAGAGAGAGAAGCAAGACAGGCATACTGAGCAGATAAAGCCCATAAATGTCATAATGCAAGTTCAGAAAGATTATTATAAAGATAATAAAGCACTTTATCTGTGACACGAAATCAAACAAATCAGGGTGAGGAGAAATATAAAGATGAAGAAGAGTAAGATGGAGATAATAAAAAAGACTTTTGTTGGGTTTCTATTTTAGGATTTTATTTTTATTTTTATTTTTATTTTTATTTATTTTATTTTATTAACTTATATAGCATGAAAATAAGTTAGAATTTATGAATTAGGAATTTTTGGAGTCTAATAAGGTATATTTTTAAATTTTA
>JAOSBN010000004.1:6215187-6244206 GCA_027563595.1 Erythroxylum suave | reverse complement strand
CTAATTTTCTCACCGTCCTTATACAACTGATCTTGATCACTTGCAAACTTAATAAATTCTTCAACACCGGCTATAAAACCCTAAATCCTTAAATTCCTAAATTATCACACCAATTATTACCAATTGAGAGCAATAAATAACCAAACGTTCATCAACCACACAAAACCTAAACCATAAATCACCATAAAATTTTCCATTGTTAAACTCAAAATATAAAGATGTGATAATTATTAGAGGGGAACATCTAATTTGCAAAAGAAATCACCTTAATGAGCTTGTGATGCTAACCTTTCAATAACTTCAAACACTTTGATGGCTAGTTTCATGAATCAAAACCAAGCAACTCCATCTTTAAGAGAAAATCTCAAGATTTTTACAACCTTTTTGAAGAAGATGCAAAACAGAGCAGCCAAAACCCTCTGATTCTCGACCCAATAGTCTGGCAACTTCCTTGACTGGTCGAAAGAAGACGAGTTGCCCTTCTTCTCTTTGTCCAAGCATTCCCTTTGAGAAAGGCCCCGAGTTCCTTTTCTTAGCAGGGGATTCGTGAACATCAGCAGCGTAAATGGAATAGCTTTTCTATCTAAATCATTTCTCATTCGCCTGGTCTTTCTACTTTAAAGAGCGGGGGATGCCCTCAGCGTCGAGGAACATGTACTAGGGTGTATGTGCTCTGGGGACAAGTAAAAGGGCTCAAAGAAAAACGCACCGTTTTACTTGCTGAAGAAGTGGGGAAATGAAAGGGACGAAAATTGGAACGGATTTAAGTACCAAAATAGGAACCGATTTACAGACGAAAAAACATGAAAATATTTCAACGAATTTAGCGACGGAAAAGTTGGTTCCAACTTCGTTGTTACGATTTTAGGGACAAAAAATATTCCCCCAGAACTTGGTTGCAAATTCCGTCCGATATTTGGGACCAAAAATTCCGTCCTTAATATTCCATCTCTAAATCAGTCCCAATGTGAAATTCCATCTCAAATTCCGTGACAAACTGTCCATCCAAAAAGCAGTCGCAAATTATTAACTGATTTAGGGACCTTTTTTTTCATTCATATATTTGGTTCGGAATTAGGGACGGATTCTTGTGAACTTTACTTTGTGGGTTGTGGCGCCAAACTTTGCAACCGATTTAGGGACAAAAGGTTTGGTCGGTGTAAATGGAGCAAACTTTGGGGGCAGATTTGAGGACGGTTTTGTTTTTTCACCCATTTCGGTCGCAAATTCTGTCCCTATTTGCGTTTTTCTTGTAGTGAATATATACCTGACACACGTCATAATTCAGAATCATCATAACTCCAAATATGTATAACAAAAAATGATAATGGTTTATACTTGTAAATTTGAAGTTTTGAGAAGAAGTACCTATAATAAGTCGTGCAACCTTATCTAGATGATTAAGTAGTGAATTGATAGAATTCAAGTTTTTGAGTAAAATTTTACATACGTAGGATTTTCGTTATGATATAAACATTTTGTCATGTTAATTAAAAAACTTATTTAATAATATTTTTGTGTAAAAGTAAGTTAATTATCATACCATTATTCTTCATGATTAAAGGCCTCAACTTTTCGATTCAAGAATAAACATAATTACAAGAAAAAGATTTGTACTTCTTTTATGTCTTCTTCTCTATTTTATATTCAAATCCTTACTCCCTCTTTCACCTGTTGTTATCTTGGTTTTTTTAACATTCCTCTGACATTTCTTTTGATTTTCTTTTCTCTATAGGTTTGATGTGACTTCTCCTCTGACAAAACATAGTTGAACTTCTGCTCTAGCGAAGGTATCCTCCACACCATTGCATTGTTTGATTTGGCTATTTTTACATGTTTACCATTTCTAGTTTAATGACGATTGAATGCCCATTAGCATCATATTTGGTTTGGATGAATATTCTATGTATTTGATTAATTGAGTACTTGTATGGAGGTAGTAACTATAATCATAAGGAGGTGGCAACTTGTTTTTAGTTCTTTTTATAAAATTTTCTTCATTGCCTTTTGTTATGAATTTGAATGACTTGGATTATAATTTAATGGATTAAGTAATTGGAATGATCTTGATCATAGTTTATGCAAATTAAATGAGGTGGAGAAGTGGAAAAGAAGTTTGGTTACTTCTTATAATCTTTTTTTGAAAATATAGTTAATATACATATGTATAACTTAATTTTGTATTGCACGTCATTTATTCTTGTAAGATCAAGATGTACTCTAATTTTAGCATGTATTTAACTATGCCAAAAGGAACCACTTTATTTTATATTTTCTTAATTTCACTCTTAAAAATGCCATGATAGACAAATGGCTTGGTTGTAAGTTAGAATCTATATTATGATAATGCAACTCTTCTTATTGAGAATTTTAAGAATATAGTATAATTTAAGGAGGTTAGATCTAGCCCTATTAGCCAAAGAACTCTATAACGTAATCAGTAGTGATTGGTTGAAAAGAGGATGGAACTGGTAGAAATGGATGGAAGAAGAAGAAGAAGGATAGGGAGATGAAGAAGAAATGAGATGAGAATTTAGAAAAAATCAGAGAGATGAGAGAGAAGACTGTATTATGATTTCATTCATGCCTTTTACATTTCTGTTTCCACCCATATATTGGAATTCATTGAAAACAACAAATAATGAATAAGAAAATATCATTTGCTAACTCAATATTATTTGATAACAAACTATAACTACTATAACTAACTTTCCAGCAGAGTATGACCGCAACTATTTCCTCCACTTGAGCTAGCCACATCAGCGTCTATTGATTCCTTCACCAATTATTTAGTCTTTTGGGTCCTCCTTCGAGCCCTTCCTTATGCATTGCTTCATTAGGTTGTAACATGGCAATACCCTCCCCTTTAAGTGTCACCTTGTCCTCAAGGTGACAATAGGGAAATTGTGAACAAAGGAAAGAAAAATCTTCCCATGTAGCCTCCATAGCTGGTCAATTAATCCATTGAATCAAAACTTGGTGTTGATTTTTGAGAACCTACCTGGTGCGTAAAATAGCTAAGGGCTGAGCATTTAGAATGCCCGCAAGTATGCAAAGGGGTAAATCAGGCATAAGAGTTCCACCGCTTATTGCTTTCTTCAACAAGGAGACGTGGAACACATCATGGATGGTAGCTGATGTAAGAAGTTTCAATTGATAAGCAACCTCTCTGATTTTGGATGCAACCTCATAAAGTTCATAAAATTTTGCTGAAAGCTTGATGGATTTACGAAGAGAGACAGATTGCTACCTGTAAGGTTGAAGTTTGAGATAGACCCAATCTTTTATTGCAAAAGCTCTCTCAGTTTTGTATTTTTCTGCCATTTATTTCATTATATTTTGTGCTATTACCAATTGGTCATGGAGAAAAAAGGTTATAGATTGCCGCTCCTAAAGATAGTCTTCCACCACTGCAGATGACGATTCAATAGGAGGAAGGGCATGAAACACTGGTAAGTTGTAGCCATATATTGCCTGAAATGGAGTCATCTTCAACCCAATATGAAAGTGTTGTTAGACCATCATTCTGCAAGGCTTAACCACGTGGCCCAAGATGTTGGCTTCAAATAGCACTCGCATCTCAAATAATTTTCGAAACGTTTATTCACTCTCTCAATCTGGCCATTGGTATGAGGGCGACAGGCAAAAGATAAATGAAATTTTTTACCCAAAAGTTTGAATAATTCTTACTAGAAGAGGCTAGTAAATATCTTGTCTTGGTCGGATACAGTAGTCAAAGGTAAGCCATGTAACTTATAAATTTGATCTAGAAAAGAGTGAGCAACCTTACTAGTAGTGAAAGGATGTTATAAAGCAATGAAATGGTTATACTTACTGAAGCTATCGACAACCACAAGAATTGTATCCTTTCTATCTGAACGAGCAACCTTTCAATAAAATCTAGTGAAATATGCTAGCACTGGAGTCTTTCCAATAACTTACTTCAATTTTTGAAAAGCTTCATTTGCTTCTCAAGACCACTGAAAAGAATCCTTCTTAAGCATGTTAGTCAAAGGCTTGACTATCAGCCCATAATGCTTGATAAACTTCCGATAATAACCAATCAAGCCTAAGAAGTCGAGCAGCCCCTTGATTGTCTTCAGATGAGGCCATTGCTCCATGGTAGCAACTTTTACTGGGTTGGTGGTGACCACATGCTCAGAAATGATATAACCTAGACAGTCCACTTGTTGTTGGCAGAAAGTTCATTTTTGTAGTTTGGCATAAAGGCAATTATCTGTTAGAAGCTGAAAGACTATTTACAATTGCTCAAAATGATATGTCAATGTCTTGTTATAGATTAATATGTCATCAAAAAAAAAACCAAGATGAATGTTTCAAGAAAAGACTTGAAGAGATGATCCATTAGTGCCTAAAAGTATCATGACTGTTATGGTAGCTAATAGAATGCTCTATAAAGGATGCCAAAGATATCTGGCTTATATGATTGATCATAATAATAATGGGATTCCACTTGGAGATATTCCGATGGTCAAGGAGTTTCCTGATGTATTTTTAGGTGATCTTCCAAGATTGCCTCCATATAAGGTAATAGAGTTTGAGATAGATATACTTCCAGAAACCTAACAGATGTCAATTACTCCATACAGAATGGCTATAAAAGAGTTAAAGGAATTAAAAGTGGAAATGGAGGAATTGTTAGATAATGGTTTTATGAGACTCAGCACTTCCATATGGGGCTCCAGTCTTATTTGTGAAAAAGAAGGATGGGAACTTAAAGTTGTGTATTGACTACAAACAACTGAATAAAGTGACAATTCATAACCAATATCTACTCCTGAGGATTGATGATTTGTTCAATCATCTAAAAAGATCCAAGATGTATTCAAAGATTGATTTAAGATCAGGTTGTCATCAGTTGAAAGTCCGCAGTAAAGATATTCTAAAAATTGCCTTTAGGACGAGGTACGACCATTATGAATTTTTAGTTATGCCCTTTTGATTATCCAATGCACCAGCTGCTTTTATCGATTTGATGAATAAGATGTTTCGAGAGTACCTAAATTAGTTTGTGATCGTGTTTATTAATGACATATTGGTGTACTTAACAAGTCAGGAGGATTATAAAGAACACCTTCAAATTATACTACAAATGCTACGAGAGCATTAGTTATACGCTAAGTTCAGTAAGAGCCATTTTTGGCTTGATAAGGTTACTTTCTTGGGTCATGTCATCTTAGCTGGAGGACTTAGTATGGATCCCCAAAAGTTTGAAGTTGTTACTAATTGGAGACCTCCCACCACTGTGATGGAAGTTAGGAGTTTTTTTAGGTTGGAAGGATATTATAGGAAATTTGTTAAAGGATTTTCCAGAATAGCAAGTCCACTAACCAAGTTGACGCGAAAAAAGGAGAAATTTGAGAGGTTAGATGCTTGTTAACAAAGTTTCGATGAATTGAAAGAAAGGTTGACAACAACCTTTATACTCACATTACCAACTGGGACTGATGGATTTGTAGTGTATAATGCTGCCTCAAGATAGGGATTAGGGTGTTTACTTATATAGAATGATAAGGTTGTAGCCTATGCTTCTAAGCAATTGAAGAAGCATGAACAGAACTATCCCACACATGGTTTAAAACTGGCAGTATTAGTTTTTACATTAAGAATATTGAGGCATTACTTGTATGGTGTTCCCTGTAGGATTTTTGCAGATCACAAGAATTTGCAATATTTTTTTATTTAGAAGGAACTAAACATGAGGCAGAGGCAGTGGTTGGAGTTAAAAAAAGATTATGATTATATGATAGAGTACCATCCTGGAAAAGCTAATCTGATGGTTCATGTCTTAATTAAGAGACCTACCAGTTTGATAGCATAACTGATCTTCCATTTCTTATGAAAATGAGGTCTGTAGGAGTGAAATTGGATATGATAGATTCAATAGCATTGATTGCTACCTTTCACATTTGTCCCATCTTGGTGGATCATATTAGAGAGAGACAAAAACAAGATCCGCAGTTAATGAAATTGAAGACAGAAGTTGAGACTGGGCTGAGAATGGATCTTGCTATTAATGAAGAGGGTACAGTGGTGAGGGGCAATGATTATGTGTACCAGATGTAGAAGAATTAAAGAAAGAGATCTTAGAAGAAGCTCACTCCTTAGCTTATACTATGCATCCTGGTAGTACAAAAATGTATCATACTCTTAATGAGCACTATTGGTAGAGAGGGATGAAGAAGGAAATAACATATTTTGTTTCTAAGTGTCTAACCTGTCAGTAGGTAAAAGCAAAACATCAGAAGCCTGAGGGATTAATACAGCCCCTCCCTATCCCAGAATGAAAGTAAAAGAAGATTACTATAGATTTCATAGTAGGGCTTCAATGAAGTCAAACAGGGAACGATGTTATATGGGTGATAGTGGACATGTTAACAAAATCCGCACATTTCCTTCCAATTAAGAATGATTATCCCTTAAACAAGTTAGCCCAGCTGTATGTGGATGAGATAGTGAGACTCTATGGTATGCCAATTTCTATTGTCTCATACCATGACCCTAGGTTTACATCAAAATTTTGGCCCAACTTACATAAAGCTTTAGGTACACATTTGAAGTTTAGCACTTTCTTTCACCCTCAGTCAGATGATCAGTTAGAGAGAACTATTCAAACACTTTAGGATATGCTTAGATCTTGTGTCATGGAGTTCAAGGGGAGTTGGGACACACACCTACCACTGATAGAGTTTGCCTACAATAACAATTATCAGGTTAGCATTGGCATGATCCCTTATAAGGCACTTTATGGAAGCAAATGTAGAACTCTAGTATTTTGGATGAGGTAGGTGAAAGGAAACTAATAGGTCCCAAACTTGTGTAGGTGACGACAAATAAAGTTTAGATTATTCGAGATAGAATAAAGATAGCTCAGGATAGACATAAAAGCTATGCGGATAATTGTTATAGAGATCTTGCATTTGAAATTGGAGATAAGGTATTTCTTAACATTTTCCCTTAGAAAGGCATAATGAGATTTGGGAAACGCGACAAATTAAGTCTGTATTATGTGGGACAGTATGAAGAAAGGATTGGATTAGTGGCGTATCGATTGAAGTTACCAGATGAACTTGTGAGGATTCACAATGTCTTTCATGTTTCTATCTTTGCAAATATCTAGTTGATTCATCTCATGTAATCACAAAGCAACCATTGAATTTAAAGGAAGATTTGACTTTCGAAGAATAACCAGTGTAAATTCTTGACCACAGAGACCAGGTTTTGTGTAATAAGATTATTCCTTTTGTAAAGTGTAATGGAGGAATCATGTAGTAGAAGAAACTACAAAGGAGCCTAAACACCAAATACGTGCGTTATATCCCCATTTATTTTGAGCATGTCATTATACACTTAGTTAAATTTCAATGATGAAATTTTTTTGCAAGGAGGGGTGACTGAAAAACCCCAAACTTTTCTTTTCACATGTCTATAAAATTTTATTTCGTGTGAATGATGTTTTTGGGAGAATGTAAATTTTAATTTTGCTCAAAGTGAATTAGGAACCCAACCCTGAATGACAAGTATTAAAGTCAAATGATAGTTGAAAAATATTATAGTTGATTGGTATGGAAATGGACCAAAAATAAATTTGATTGGATGGATTTACAATAAATCAAGATTGATCTTTGTTTTAAATTATTGTCGAGTAAATTTGAAGCATTTTTGGGTTGAAACATAAGAACATAAACCAAGTAAACCAAGCATGAGAGAATCAGTCATAGTTACGGATACTTAAAGAAAATCGAATCAACTTATATGTCGATATATTTAGGTACAATATATTATGTAACACCCCATTACTATAAATTACATACCAGAACACCCCGTGGATATTCTATTATATAATATATAATAATGACGTGTTAACTATCTCACCTTCACTTTATAATATGGCAACATATCTAACTTAGTCATGGTATCAACTATTGTAAATAAAAATCATCAAGTTTTTAAAACCAAATTCCAAACTGTATTCCTCATTTCATTTCATAAATCCGAACGCATTTACGTTGTAACTTTAAAACATCCATACATGTACATCATCATTTCCTAATATAAAATATGCTACATGAAAGAGGAAATTACACAAAAAGTCTATCTAATCTTTCCAATCCCAGCTGACCGACCTTTGAGTCATTTCTTCTTCTTCTCAAAAGTACAAGACCATACTTTCAGTAGCTAAAGTCCTCTATCGATCCTAAAATGTCAACGTGCAATTTTAGGCGAGTTTTGTGAACTCAATGAGGTAACCATCATCAATGACTCATTCAATTCATACAACACATCACACATATAACATATATTTCACATCTTTGTATTTTGTATAATTTATCGCATATCGCATATTACGTTCTCATTCATGGGTAAAACAATTTTGCATTTCGAACAATCAAATATACTTATTCAAAAAATGTATTTGAACTGCTCATGTGACTCTTTTCCAATTATTACATTATTGTGACCTATTGCCTAAACTGTCCTATATCCATTGTGGATACCAGGCTTATTTATATTGTCCCTTATCCGTTGGAGATATAGGGCTCATTTTACGTAGTGAGCCTTTGGCTCTTAATCAAATTTGGTGTTTTAAGCTCATTTTCGGTGGCTACTCAGGTCATAACTCTCATTATCTGATCATGCATTCATATATGGAATGCATCTCTCATAATCAATCAATCATGTCAAGAAGCATTTAGTTCTTCACATTCACAAACAAGCAGCACTTCAATATCACATTCTTCACATCAGAATCATTAGACCTTCATGTCCGGAATCAGTAATATCAATCACACATTTATAAGACATTTCGAGCATAATCAAACAAACAATTAATTGAGTGAGACCGTTTAGGTTACTCACTGATTGCTTCCGAAGCTAATGCCTGGAAGTTCCAGCAATATCTAGATGTTGACGTTCCAATTGCTCCTCTATATTAAGCAATATACACATATCACGCTTTTGCACAATTATAAGTATTTGTTAATGCACATGTATGTATATAAAATATGCACAATGCATGTTCAATGACTATCCTAGGTATCGCTCTATTATTCTCATCACGCAAACATTCATATTTCCAAACTCATATATGTATCATTTATACTTATGGTTTATACTTCAATAAAACCATTAAAATCGAAATTCATAACTTTTTTTGTCAATTCAGATTTTTCCTGAATATACCTTCATGTCTCCTGTTTATGATCAATCTGACCATGAAAATGAAATAATTTTGCAATACTTTCTTCTAGAAAATTGCTCTCCTATCTCTTAAGTTTCTAATGACACCAAGATCATTCAATTCGGTTCAGTACTCTGAAAGTTATACTCCAAATACTGTAGACTAAACAAATTTGAAATTCAGCTAATGCATGATTATGCTATCAAGTTGTACAACTCATAACTCTCAATTTTAATATCCAAAAATTACAAAATTTATACCAGTGGAAACCTAAGAGATTAAACTAAAATTTTTATGAAGACACTTTTGTCTAATTAGTCATAAATCAATACAGTTTATTCAATAATTACAGGATATGATTTTTGTCTCAGGTAGTGTTATAGCCTATGCCAAGACTCAATTTCAAGCCAGATTTTGAAATCCTTAGAGACAGAATTAACATTCAATTTTTTCAAAAAATTTGTATCCCTATGTATATATTTTTCTCCAAATCATGACTCATTCCATTTTGATAACCACAGAACAATTTATGTCTAAAATACCAAAGCATGTTCAGTGAAAATACTTTAGTTATGAAATTCCAGAACTCCTCATCAATTTTGTCTCAAATTTATCACTCAATCTCTCCCAAATAATTTCAGATGGATATAAATTTTGGTGGAGATGTATAACAATGTGTTTCTAGTCTTTTGGTTTAAATACCATGTCATTTGGAGGTTAGAAGAGGAAATTATTGCTAAAAGAATCAAGGATGTTCAAAATCGCTCAATGCTTCAGGGTCGCGATCGTGCATGTTTCAACAGCTAAGTCGCGATCATGCTTCCTTCATTTCTCATCAGAGTTGCAATTGTGCTAAGGCATGATCACGACTTCCTCTGTCTTTTAACCGAGTCACAATCGTGCTTCAGCACGATTGCGACCTGGTGCGGTTTCTCTTTCTTTTTCATTCTTTCTTGTCATTTTCCACAACCAGCCATTTTTAGACAATACTTCCTTCTAATAAAATGTTTCTCTATGTCTTAGGTTTCTAACGGCATTAACTTCATACATTTTGATCCTATATTATGCAAGTTATGATCAAATTACTCCCTACTATTTCTTATACCTTAATAGAACATTATTCTCAATTTTAAGAAAAATTTTGAGACTCTTAAGGATAGAATTTAAATTCTATGTCTTCATGAAAAATGTAGCCTTAGACTTCTAGTTTATTCAGATCAAGAATAATCTTATTTGGATAACTACAGGTCAAGTTATGTATAAAACACATAAGCATAATCAATGAACATGTCACAGCTACATTCTCCAACACTCATCTTCCAATTTTCCAAATTTTATAACATCCAACCTCATGCACCTAACACATCTTGTACAAAGATCCTTTCTACTTTATTTACTCTTAATTATCAACTCCATTTCAACTCAATATCATTCACAAACAGATCAAAACCAAAAATCAAGACTAGAAAATCTTTCACGTATTTTTTCATTCCCTGCACTTTCCCTTATATTTTTCTGCATTTTCAATTTTTCATTGTCTTCATTTCTTCTTCAACTTTCATTTTAATCACTCTTTCTCATCTCCATACATCACCATACTCCTATTTCTAAACTCTAAGTTCATTTTAAACACTCAAAACTATTCCTAGACATGAATAGTGAAAAACAGAGTATATATATGAAAATCAACTTGTATGAATTTCTGCCTTCTCTCATGCACGTTTTTATTAATCTTTCAACTCCAAAAATTATTTTAACACTACCTTATAACATAAAAAATGAACAAATACACATCTTCATACTATATTCACGGTGAACATGAAAAATGTCCATTTTCACATTATCATTCAATGACAATTAAATCACCAAATTTATCTCATATACCTACAACTCACAAGGATTAGCAAGATCTTACTTGATAAAACTCCAAAATCTTCAAAAACTCCAAAAAGCCCTAACTCTCATGCACCCACGTACATCATCTTGAAGGTGATTTAGGTTAGGTTTTTCTTGAGGCAAAAGAAATAGATAGCAAAGTTGGAGTAGTAAAAGGTAGATGGAAGCAAGATACAACTCTAGTGAAGGTTTCGGTGAATCAAAAGTCCATGAAGGAAAAAGCTTACAGAAGATAGTTTTGAAGAAAATACTAAGTCAAAAAGTAACTTAGTCTTTCAAGTATAAAAGAAAAATGAAATGGGTCTTCCTCACAACATCAAATAATAACTTAAACTAAGTGAGTGACACTTGTCACTTATCTAGCTTCTAAGACTTTAACTAGTTTTTCTAAAGAAACTAGTCTAGTTAGCTTCAACTTTACTCCATATGTCTCTAAAAGTTTCAATATCATCTTCTCACAAATTCTAAAGTAATCCATTAAAATTTTCAATGTTAATTATTCTTATTTCTATTTCCATTATCAATTCCGGTAATACCCCAAATTTTCAGAAAATTTTCCAAAAATTTATCAAAAGTTCTAAATCACTAAATACATTCTCCAAATCAGTCTCACATATAAAACCCACAATTCTTTAAAAAAAATCACATTCCACATATATAAATCAATTATACCCGGAAAAATGTCAATGAATGCATGTACAATTATTTTCATGTGCAAAAAATCAATATTCACGTGTATGTGCATATTATGCATAAACATGAATGCATTTTCTAAACTCTCAATAATCTCTCATATTTACTATTCTAGCCTTAACATAGGTAATAGGATGTTAAATATTAATAAGTGAACATGAAACCTTTACAAAAATTGGATAGATTTTTCTTAAACCACTTAATTATTTTGGACAAGAAATAGTACATGTACATGTGAATGAGCCTTAAGTGGCAGCTGTCATGTACATGAAAAAATTCTCATTATTTTGGAATAAGAATGCATGAAAATCTTATGCTGCCACGTTTATAAAGGAGTAGATGTGAGGGACAAAAAATTCATTACAAGTGAGGCCAACATATAGAGGGGATGTGTGTCATTTTGGTGAGACAAAAATGAAAACAACTTGTTATCTATGGGAGATCAGAATTACCATGGCTGATATAAGAAGTTAATGGATTAATTAAACAAGGATGGTGAGAGTTAAAATAATGGACAACTGCAGGAAATAAACTTTGCAACGTGTTGGAAAACTTCCAACAACGTGTAGCTTATACAAGAATGATGGAGGAGCTACTCCACCTTCATTCCACCAAAGTTTCACTTATCCTTTGGACCAGAATTGATGATATTAATTGCAATTGCTCCCTTCACTTATAAATCTTCCAAGTTATTGCCTTTGGTGAATAATTTCTGCATGGTGTTTAAGCCTCCAATTGTGGACAACACCTTCACCAATGCCAACTACATGTAGGGAAAAGCGGGACAACACTTTACCACCTGATTCTGATATGCTAAATCACTGTTGTCCATCCTTTTTAGCTGGTCATGTGAATGCTTAAGCCAGAAATATGAATTCCCTTATGCATTGTGTGAATGTTTGAGCTGATTGCATGGATAAATAAAGAGAAAGACAACATGGTAAATGGAGAGGAAAACAACATGTATATCCATATCTTATATATATTGTTCAATGGTTATTAATTAGCAACATGTAGATACTATATATGTGGCTTAATGGTTGCTCAATGGCAGCATGTATGCTGTACATAGTTCAATGGTTCAATGTAAGGAAAACAGAATGTATATACTATGTACGTTATGTAAATGGAAAGAAGACAACATGTATAAGTCATGGATGTTATTCAATGTTTTTTTAATGGTTTAATGAAAAGAAAACATAATTTTAATCTTACTAAATGCTAAGATTTTGGCTAAGCACTTTGACATAAAATTTGTAAAACAAGGTGGTAAGGCATGGATGTAGTTGGCAGGTTTTAGGGACCCTTTAGGGGTCTCCCTCACAGCTGAGTAAGACAATAAAGTTTTCTCATCATCGTAGACTCAGGACTAATAAAGGAAAAGCATCAAACACGTGAGGGTGGTTAACGATAAATGACAAATAATGAGTGTGTATTTAAATTGATTTGTTACGATGGTTTTTACCTTACTACGAAAAGTATGATTATGAATAATTCCATTGGTGCTACTACTTAATTTAAAGTTAATCTTCATGAGGTTTACATATGCTTTGATTTAGCATTGAAATGAGTTTTGGATGCACTTGGAAACTAATGAGATGTACACATGCTTTGAATTTGCATTGAATTAAAATTTGCGTATGCTTTAAATTGGCATAGAAATGGATTTTGAATATGTTTGGAATTGGTCTTGAAATAAGGCACACTCATGTATTAATTTTGGTTTATCATATGGTATGCCATTGGGTCTTTATGCCTATGATTATATCGATTAAAGTACATGTTAACATGGTTAACATGCATGGTGATGTTTAGGGGTGTCTGTCACTAATATGGGTAGTGTTGTGTTTGTCAACATGTCCTATGAGTCCCCTTCTGCGCGTGTGGAGTATATATTATGCTAGCACTATTACGGGTAAGTGATGTAGAACCAACTCCGTAACCACTGATTTATAGGTAATGCTAGCATCATTATAGGTAAGCGATGCAGAACTAACCCCATGGCCTTACACCTAAGGGTACTATATGACAAAGAAAATTAGTGATAGGCTATGTTTTAAAAAGAAAGTTCATGAAAGTATTGATTTCCATCAGTGTATACTTTACAAGAAAAGTGGAACTTGATCTCAGAAAAATATATATGTTTTGTTTTACATATGTATTGATCTTATGAAAAGAAAAGAATGTGTTTTGTAAAAACATTGGTTATTACTTGAAAAGAAAAGAAATTGTTTTCTTTTGTGGAGGTTAATATCTATATAAATGTTTTTATCAGAAACCAATAATACTCACTAAGCTCATTTAGCTCACCCTTTATTTTCTGTTTTTAAATAAAACCTCTTAGGTGCACCCTTAGGGGCTTCAATAGCAGGGACTCTACCTCGCAAGTAGTCAACTTCATCAAGTGCTGCTGTGTAGGCATTTTTATTTTGCCTTGTACATATTTTTGAGAACTATTGTATATCTTTCAACATGTTTTGGAAAGTACACTTATATAAAGAATAGATGTGTATAAAATTTTTTTTTAATGGAATGGATGATTTTGTTTTAGCTTTTTAAAGTTTATTGATGTAACTATTTGGGACTGAATGTGAGTGGATTTGAAGTCCACAATTTGCATAGAAGTATTTTGAACTTTTACAAGGACTTTGAAATTTTTGGGATGTCAAAATATAGTCAATGTGCTACCGAAATTTTCAATAAATTGAAAAACAAAACTCCGCTATTGACATTTCTTATTGTGAATTGAAGTTTTTCCTTAACAAGGACAATAGGCTTAGCTCGACATGAACTTTCCAGCCAACTCAGATATCAACTAGAGAGCCACCGTAGAGCGCAGGGTAGGTTGCCTAGTCATTACAGGATAAGGGCTTGTCACATTAGGTTTGACTTGGATAAAGAAAAATCTTCTAAAAGATACCGATATGCGTATCTTTGTGAATATGAAGAATTCTATGATGAGATGACTACTTGCATAATATGAGTATCTTGTTCTTGGGTGTACCTACGGTGGCGTACTATTACTGTTCCTTTTTGTCAATTGCTGAAAAATCGTATGGTGGGCTAACTTCCAATTGAGTTCTTAATGCTACATGGATCTTTATTCTTGAAAGGAGTCATCTCGTGTTGGCCACGATGATGAGTGGCAAGAGATGAAGTTGATTTATAGTGGGTGGTTTGTTTTTTCTTTGTGGTTTTCTTATTGATGATCGATAAATTGATTGGTGCTGATTTCAATTGGAACTTCAAGCAATCTAGGCAGTAGATTAAGGCTTTTCAATTGGTGTACATTTTTCAGATCCATCTTGGAAGGAGTTAAATTATAGGGAAGTTGTTTCAATATATCTCAAGTGTTTTCGTGTTTTTTCCAATTTATTTTAATCACTTGATTTCTTTATTTTGTTTTGTTATCATTAAACATTGTTTAAGAAAATCCTCTGTTGAGATTAGTACAAGGCGGGACTACTATTGGGTGTGAAATTCCTTCACAAGTTATGAGGACGAGATATAATGTCAAGAGTTAAATGGTATCAGCTCAGTAAAGCCTTGTATAAAACTATTGTCATTAATGAAAGAATTAAGTTGGGTGAAGGCCCTACAAATGTAGGCAAAGTGAGCTAAATTGCGTTAACAAATATCGGTATTAATCTGTTTAATTTCGTATTTATCTTTTTGTTTTTGTTATTGCTAAAAAATTATAGTTACTGATTCGGTTACTTTATATCAAGTAATTGACAAGTACAGATACAAGCATCGCAGTTAAATCGAAGATTTTTGCGAAACTACGACTAAGTCCTTTGGGATTTACAATTGGTATCAGAGAGGGTTATCGAATAAAAAATTTAGTACATCAAGTTGGTGCAGATCCGTGTTTCTAAATTATGACTATAAGAGAAGGGGCATCAATCATCCGACCACTATTGTTAGATGGTTTAAATTATCCTAAATGGAAATCACAGATGAAAGTATTCATTCAGGCACAAGGAACAAAAGCATGGAAATAGGTTTTTAAATGGATAGACACATCCAGTGACAATTGATGAAAAGGGAGAAGCAATGCTTAAAGATGCATCTTAGTAGACAAGGGCTAAAGAAGAGAGAGAGATTGGAAATTCTCAAGTGCAGTTGATAAAGGTCGCTTTGTTATGATATCAACTTATGAATCCGTGAAAGGAGCTTAGGACACCTTACAAACTATATATGAGGGATCGAAATCTATGATAGCTTCGAAACTTCAGAAGTTAGATGTTATTTGAAAGGTTGAGGATGGAAAAAAAATGAAACTATTGGAGATTTCCATGAGAGACTACATGACATAGCAAACCAAGTACATCAACTCTGAAAGAAATACTAACTTGAAACTGGTTAAGACATTGAGATCATTTCCCCCGAGGTTCATACCAAAAATTGTAGCAATCTGGGAAGCTCTTGATATTAATGAATTGTTATTGGACAAGGTCATTGGAATTCTTACCAATTTTAAGATGAATTTGTTAAGGGAAAAAAAAGAGAGGAACACAAGCATTGTAAACTAAGATTGGTAAAGCCATGAATGACTTCGAAGATGAATCTAATGAGAATAAGGATATGGAGTTATTGACAAGAAATTTTAGTAAGTGGTTAAAAAAAGTGAAGAAGGATAGATCCGATTTTAGGCAAAACGGTGGGTACTCATCAAATAGTAATTTCAAACAACAAGAAAAAACTCAAAAGGGTGAAAGAAAAGTGAATAAAATTCAATGTCATAAGTGTCAAGGCTTCGAACAAGTGCAAGAGGAATATGCTAACACCTTGAAGAAGAGAAAAGGGAAATCATATACGAGCACTTGGAGTGAGAATGAATCAGAAAGTGAAAATGGCAATGAAGAAGAAGTTGTGAATAGTGCTACGTTAGTTACTATACAGCAAAAGTCCAATTGCTTGCTTAACAGTAAGCAAGAAGGAAGTAACCGATAACGAAAACGTGAGTAAATTATAAATTTTCAAGAAAAACACAAACAAATCAGCTCAAAGTTTAATCCTAGATTATGAAAACGATCACAATAGTTCAAATGACAAAAAGGAGGATATCTATGAAGCCTATGAATTAATGTATGCAAAATGGATGCAATCATTCAAGAAAAACGAAAAGCTAAAGAAGGAAAACCTCTCTATAAAGAACATCGTTCAAGATCTAGAGAAGAAGTGTTGTCTACCATAGATGAGCTTGGTGAAACAAAATTGAAGTTGGTGAGTACGGAAAAAGGAATAAGAATGTTAAAAAGAGGTACAAAAAAATTAGATTAATTGTTGGAAATCAGTAAGATTGAAGGGGATCTTCAATTCATTAGCTACAAAGGTTAATGCTCTAAGGTGAATGATGGGAAAAATAATGCAACCAAATCTATCCAGGAAGAATTGTAGGTTTATACCTGCATGTCATTTTTGTAGGGTTATCAGAAAAATAGGACCAAAATGTTACAAGTTGTTACAAATGATGTTTAAAAGGGGTCAGAATCAAAAAACCATACACTCTACATTAAATTTCCAACAGCAACCTGTATTACCAAAACATACTTAGGTTAGAAAGGGTCAATTAAAAGCACAAAGACATAGTGAAGGAAAAATAATAAATTGTTTAGATTTATAGTTAGTTGCTACTTTTAAAGAAACTGTTCAGACTGAGGATAAGTCAGTTGCTTCAGAAGAAGAAATTAACTAAACAGTTGATGATAGAAATAATGTGACAAGTAATAAGACCAGGTTTGAATGTTTTTAGGGGCACAGGGCTTATGTGCTTTATTTTTTTTTTATATTGATGTTGTTTATTAAAAAACCAAAAAGGGTGTCAAAAGAGTTATCATCTAGGCTTTCTTAGTTTTTATTTATGGGTATTTTAAAGATTCAATTGATTGGTGTGTGTTTAGATTTTCTTTACTTGTTGAATAGTAAATTTGATGTGAGAATGAGGCTCTCCTTGATGATTTGAAAGTTTTGCTTTTAGATTTTGATTTACAGAGTTATGTCAAGAATATATTGATGCTTGATTGGTGACCTGTAAGAAGATTCAAATTTTTTATGATTTAGGTTTCTTAAGTTTTATCTTGGTTTCTCTCTATATCGTAGCCTATATGAATTTGGGCAATTTGCATTCATATGGTTTATGTGACGAGGAGATTGATTAAGTTGATTATGATTCTTTAAATGCATTTTGAGTCTTTTTGAATTTAATCAGTCATATGCGGATGGCTTTGATGTGGGTAACGATACTTTGGCTAGTGTTTTGAATGGTGATAAATTGTCATCTTAGCATACTTATGATTCTTCCACTGCACCTACTGCTAATTTTTATGCTTTTTATTGGCGGAGATTGATCTCATTAAAGGCATTCTTGTTTTAACAGTGATTTATCCCAAGAAGGAGACATCATATTGTTTTTGATGACTGTTCAATTCAGGGGGAGATTTTAAGGTATTTCTATGACTATTAGTCTTACTTTTGAGCATCTTTTTATCCCAAGGGGGAGAAATTTGGATGATTGGATGACTGATCATTATTGTTTCTTTGAATGTTTCACGAACTTGAAGAATTTGATGGATGTTCTTTGGAACTTGATGTTAGATTAAGGGAGAGTTTCATATTTGTGACAAACAATTCCAAAAAGGGGGAGATTGTTAAGATATATGGTATATATCTTATTATTTAATTTTGACTTTTTTTTTGGTAAATCATTAAAAATTTTATAAATAATAAGAAGTTATGTACAACTAGAGATTGCCCAAGATGCAATCCCTTATCCAGACCAGAAGCCTAACTGACAAGAAAGCATAAGGAGCCCTACAAATGTTTCCCATCATCATGCATTCCACCAGATCAAGCCATGCCATGACTACACTATGATGGTTATATCAGGACCATCTTGCCAGTAACACACTTTCATGCAACAGACTCGTTTATCACATCAACCAATCCAGCCTCCCTACTAATCCTTAACCTGAAAGCAGTACATCATACTTTGATTCTTCACCTTTCCCGAGCAATGTGGTATCTTTTTAGTGTTGGATTCCAAGGTGATGAGGTAGAAGAAGGATCATCTCTAAACCATCTTCCATTGAAGACCAGATCTGGACTTCCTTCTTTTCCAAGCAACATCCATGGGTTAGAGGCTCTTTGACTGTTATTCGAAGGAGATCCCCTTGTAGCTTTAGTCACCATGTTTCCATAATTGAAGTTTAGCCAAGAATGAGGCTTTCCCTTCATCTTATGTTTCTCCTTTTATAGCAATTGGGATTGCTCTCTCTTTTCTCGAACCTGAACCTAGAGTCAAACCTACAGACATTTCATTAGAAATATAAAACACATACATTTTACCTTCTCTTAATGTTTGAGTTGAGGTGTTCCTTAACTTGAAAGATCACTTTAATGTTAAAGATCCCTACATCCAAGGCTTCATCTTTGAAGGTTCGCAAGTTTCTTTCAGTCCACAGGTTATACATAATAACAGACAAGAGAATGAAGAAGGTATTAATGTCATAGTTTCTGAAGGTAGGTGGCTGGTTAACCCAAATTAAAATGGATTGAAGATTTTTTAAGTGAGATAAGTGTATTTGGAAGTAGTTTAGACTGTTTAACCAAACTGTTTTAGAGAAAGGACAATTAAAGAATAAATAATCAATAGTCTCCAAGTCCGAAAAACACAAGAAGCACCGATTTGGGGTGTGGAGGTAAAGAAGTTTATCCCTTGTCTGCAATTTATTCAGGCAGGCTAACCATAGGATGAAGGAACACCTAGGACTATTCAAAGAACTGTCTAATTTGGAGGTCTTATGAAAGTGTTTGCATAAGCATTTGTATACTTCTTCGAAGGGCTAGCTAGCCATTCTAAACTATCCTCTCTTGAAGAATCAGGATGGTATTATAAAGGTTCTAGGTTACTAATAATCCCAACTATTGTCTCCTGTCAGCACCATTCATTATTCCATATTACTTCAAACACTCTTGCAGTCATAGGAAGCTCCAACCCATTGATCAACCTAGTAGTAGAGTGAGCCATCAAGATACCTCTCGGATGCCAAGGATCCTGCCATAAGAAAGTAGAGTTTTCATTTCCTATTCTAAATTTGAATTGGTTCCCAATTTGATCCCTAATGTACAAAATCTTCCTCCAACTCCATGAACTACAGTTGTTAGGAGAGGTACTCTAGAAATTTTCCTTTTCAAAATAATCATGTGAACCCACCTGACCTACAAAGCTTCCTTATCAGTAAATAGAAACCAAATTCTTTTCCCTATCAACACTTTATTCTAAGTAGACAAGTGCTTAATGGCAAGACCACCCTCTTTTTTTATATCTACAAATGTCATTCCATTTTACCTTATCATGAGCTTTTGCCTCCACCTTCCCCGGTCACAAAAAATTCCTAAGTTTTGTCTCTATTTCCTTAATAATGAAAGTTGGGAGAATGAAGTGGCTAGATCAATAAACCTGAAAGGTGGAAAGGATTGAAATAACTAATTGCAATCTACCAGTATAAGAAAGATTTTTATGGGTCCATCTGTTGACTCTGGAGTCAATTTTTTCCAACAAGGATAAACAATCCCTCCTAGACAACTGACCTGTTAGAAGAGGAACTCCCAGGTAATGAATGGGTAGCTGACCTCTTTTAAGACCTAACATTATTTCCATTTGGTGGGTTATTTGGTCCATATCTAGAGAGATAAAGAAATGACTCTTAGACAGGTTCATTACCATGCCAGAAAATTTCGAAAAGGTTCTTAAGCAGTCAAGTAAGGTATGGGCCGAGGCTAAGTCTTTATGACAAAACATTAAGAGGTCATTAGCAAACAAAAGATGGGTGAGTTTAAGAGCTTCACATTTCTAGTGGTACTTAAAGGAATTATTGCCTTCTATGCAAGTATTCAGGCTCCTTGAGAATACATCCATAAAACTAATAAAAAGAAAGGGAGATAAAGGGTCCCTTTTTCGTAAGTCTGACTTACTTAGAAAGAATTTTGTAGGGGATCCATTGATGAAAATAGCAAATGCGGGTAAGCTAATGCACTCTCTAATCCAATCAATGAACTTGAGAGGACAACCTATAGCTATTAGCACATTCAATAGGAAATCCTAATGGATCAAATCATATGCTTTTTGTAAATCCATCTTGAAAGCACATCTCCTATGGTTGTTGCCAAGATGGTAATTATTGAAGATCTCTTAGGCCAACAAGAAATTATCCCCTATTCGACGGTTCTTCATGAAAGCACTTTGATTTGGGCTGATGATGTAAGGGAGTGCTTCTCTAAGCCTATTAGCCATGATTTTTGCAATCACCTTATTAATAAAGTTACAGCAAACTATTGGCCTATAGTCAACTACTGTGGAAGGATTATCCTTTTTAGGAACAAGAGTGATGAAAGTAGAGTTGATCTCTTTGAGTAGTCTCCTATGATGAAAAAAATCTTAGATAGCCCTAGTAAAATCCTCCCTTATTATATGCCAAGTATGTTTAAAGAAAGGAATTGAGAACATCCTTAATCTCTTGTGTTGAGACTTCAGCAATGAGTTTGTTTGTGAGAATTTCAGAAATCCTATTAGGGAACAATTTTTCCACAAACTCTTGAGAAGGAGGAAGGTCCTTGCTATTCCTAGTAGTGCTTTAAAGGAAACCTAAGAACTGGTTTTGAATCTCTTCTACTCCAACAATTCTAATGCCAATTGTCCCCTATTAGAGAGTGAATGTTGTTTCTATTCCTATTTTCCATAATAGAATTATGGAAAATTTTGGTGTTTCCATCCCCCTCTCTGAGCCACTTGATATGGGAAGATTGTTTGTAGAAAGATTCCTGATCATCTAAGGCTCTAATCAAGTTATTAATAGCCTTAGTTTCCTTGTCAGCTAGGAGGGGGCTACTAGGAAAATGTCTCTTTTGATCTTATATATTATTAAGAGCTATTTGACAATTCTCAACTCTGGCAAGCACATCTCCTACCAGCTCAGAATTAAGCATTTTGAGTGCTTTTCTCACCAGTTTAAGCTTGGCCACTACACAAAACTTAGGGGACACTTGAGTATCCCAGGTCTCTTCTACCATCTGGACAAAGTTTGGCTGTGAAATTAGGAAGTTTGCAAACATAAAAGGGGAGGGTCTCTTCGACATGTCAGTTAAGGACCTAATCACTATTGGGGAATGATCTAAAATGTTGGGATTATAGATGACCCCATAAGATCTAGGAAACCTAGAACTCCAGGTAGCATTAATAAGGGCTCTTTCTAACTTCCTAGCAATAAGGATCTCACCACTTTGCTTATTGGTCCAAGTGAAATTAGGACCACTAGAATTAAGATCACACAAATTACAATCCTCAACACACTACCTAAAATCACTCATGCCAGTAATAGTCAAGGGACTTATAGGCTCAGCCTCCTGAGAAAACAGAACATCATTAAAGTCCCCCGCTATGATCCAAGGATGATTTCCTACTGAGTATTTAATATTTGACAGGGCAGACCAAAGATTTTTCCTATGATTGTAATTGTTACACCCACACAAACAAGTTACAAAAAAGACTGAAGAGCTGTTATAGGAGTAACCTCCAAGTGTATCAGTTGATCAGTAGTGAATTTAGGAACATACAGCAAACAGTCCGACTTCTATGCTATTTCTAACCTAGCATTAGAACCTTGCTCTAGGTTACTATAAGAAAGCCATCTAAGCACACATTATTTAAAAAGTGGAGTGACTTAATCTAAGATTCAATTAAGCACACAAAAGAAACTGATAATCTCTTAAGCACAACGTTAACTGCTAGTTGCTTTTTAGAGTTATTAAGACCCCTAACATTCCAAAAAACTAAATCCATAACACTTAAAGTCAAAATAGAACCATTACTTTTGTTTCCTCTTAGATTTCCTACTCTTTCTAGTAGTAAATCCCCCTCTGCCCCTTCCATAGTCCCCAGACTATGATCAGGAACCAATTCAGACTTAGAAGGGGAAACGTTATTACCTGCTTGGCTTATTTCCAGTGGATCAGCATCCTCAGGGTTACCTTTTGGATCACCTAGCTTCTATTGATCCTTGCGTTGTTCAATTAAACTTCCAGAAGAACTACCTTCCTTGTCACTCTACATTGCCATTTCATAAGGTTGACCATTCTGTGGGGTTCCTTTATCCTCCCTTTGTTCTATTGGGGTTCCAGAGGCTATATTCTTCTTGTGAATGTGTTGTGTCTTTTTAGATACAATCACCTTTCCATTCTTATGCTACTGATTTAAATTCGTTTATATGGGTTCCTTCCCCTTTTCCAATTTATGTTGTAAACCAGTCTCAATAAGTCTTCCAGTATGGGCCCATTCTTTTTTCCGTAACTTGTTCTTAGGCCTTCATTCATATTCAATCTGTATTTCCTTGAAATTTATTTTCTCCTCTTCATTATAAGTAGCTAATTGAAAGGATGAGGGCCAGCTCTTCCCTAATTCCATCTCTACACACATTTTGGCATACACAATTCTGAACATCTTTGCAGTCCGTGTATCCATTAGGAGAGGGTTACCAACTGAGCTAGCTATTCTTCCAAGCCCCTCAGTATTCCAGTATTCCATAGGAATATTATAAAACTTAATCCAAACTGGAGCTACTTGGACCTCTTCTTGTTCCCCTCCATTCAAGCTCCATCTCCACAGGAGTAGGGGCTTTCCTAAGATATGCCAAGGTCCCTTTTCTAGTACTAAGTTCATCCCATCCTCCGACTCAAATTTAAACAAGAAATTATTTGCACTAGTAATTAGAGTTTCAGTCAATCCGAAAGCTAACCGTGATTTGGCCAATGCTCTTTGAACCACTAGATACGCAGGGAGTTTTCCTAAGAAAAACCCAATGCGAGCATGCAGAAAGTGAACTGCCCCTTTCTTTGTTAATTCTGGTGGTGGGATAACTACCATTTGATCATCCTTGATCACCGAAGGGTAGTATGTCAATGCCTTCGCCATCGATGATTCCTCCTCTACATTAGCAACCATTGATTTCTAGGATCTAGGATTTGTGGATTGTGGGTTTTGGGATGATTATGGTTCATAAGGTGCATTTTTTGTTGGAGAAGGAGGGTGAATGTTGGGGTTTGTGTTTTGGTTTCGAGGGGTAGGGTTTTTACCAGGGGATGATTGAGAAATGTTAGGTCTAGGAGAAGAAGAAACGGAAATTGGGGCTAGCGGGACACATGGGGGAAAAGAAGATGAAGAAGAAGCCATGATGACATAGGGTTTACATGCTAGTGATCTTAAAAGTTATGTCAAACTCTCTTTAAAGCGCTCGCATTGCTCATCGCTCATCGCTCATCGCTCATCGCTCATCGCTTGCCAATAACTTCATGTTCTGTTGGTGTTTGGCTCGTTACCAGATTTGACATTTTTGACAATTAGATCTCCAAGATAATGAAAGACTTCAAATTCAAATCAAGATAAGGTAGAAGTTACATTGGATTTCACTTGGATTAAAAAAAAATCTTCTAAGAGATATGGATATACCTACAGTTGTGAATATGAAGAATTCTATAATAAGAAGACTTGTATGATGTGAGTATCTTATTCTTGGATGTACCTACGGTAGTGCATAGTTACTATTCCTTCTTGTCAATTGCCAAAAAATTGTGTGGTAGGCTAACTGCCAATTGAGTTTTTAATGCTACCTGGGTCTTTATTCTTAAAAGAGGTCGTCTCATATTGACCACAGTGATGAGTGGTAAGAGACAAAGTTGATTTACAGTGGGTGGCATGTTTCTTTTTTGTGGTTTTCTTATTGATGATCGGTAAATTGATTGGTGTTGAATTTAATTAGAGTTTCAAGCGATCTGGGCAGTAAATTAAAGATTTTTAATTGGTAAACTTTATTCAGATCCGTCTTGAAAGGAGTTAAATTATAGGGAAGTTGTTTCGTTATACTCAAGCGTTTTCATTTTTATTCCAATTTATTTTAATTACTTGAGTTGTTTATTTTATTTCGTTATCATTAAACATTGTTTGAGAAAATCTTCTGTTGAGGTTAGTATGAGCCGTCGTACTATTGGGTATGAAATTCTTTCATGGGTTGTGAGGAAAAGGGATAGTGTCAAAGGTTGAGTGGCGTCGGCTCAGTAAAGCCTTGTATAAAACTATTGTCGTTAGTGAAAGTATTAAGCTGGGTAAGTGCCATGCAGACGTAGGCAAGATGTGTCAAACTGCGTTAACAAATATTGGTGCTGATTTGTTTAATTTTGTATTTATTTCTCTTCTTATATGTTGAAAACATAATAGTCACTAATGCAATTGCTTTATATCAAGTAATTGACAAATATAGTTAAAAAAACTACGGTCAAATCAGAGATTTTTACAAAACTACTACTAGTTCCTTCAGGATTTAATCCAAGGAAAGAATGATCTATACTTAGCTTCATCACAAGCCATCATTTCACAATTTTAGAGTAATCCACTTATGATATCATATTGTTGGTTGCCAACTTTCTCTGTAGCAGATAGAAGAAGGTGGACTCTCCACACTTTTTGTATCTTCTTCAGAAAGGCTACTAAGAGTGTACTCGGAACAGTGATGTGAATACCATTTCGTATCGGCCGGACGGTACCATACCGGCCAGAAAACAAAACGGTACCGGTGTCTTTGGTACCGAGTTTAAATACCAGTCGATACCGGTTGGTACCAGCCGGTTCCAATAATATCAGCCTAATACCGGCCAATACCGAAAATTTTGAAAAATATAGGGGCTTTTTTGCAAAATTTTTAAAATCTCTCTCTCCCCTTCCCCTTCCTTTTTTCAAAGTTTTTATAATTAATTATTTACTTAAACTTTTATTGTAATTTCTTAATTTTAAATTTTTTAATTAAATAAATATTTTTATTACTAATAATAATTATACATTAAATTAAACTTAAAAATAAATTATTTTTTTTAAATTTATTTAAACTATTTTATTTTAATCTTTTATATAATATTTATTAATAAAGTATTAATAAAAATATTTTAATTTTAAAATAAATAA
Source organism: Erythroxylum suave (assembly GCA_027563595.1). Lineage (NCBI taxonomy): Eukaryota > Viridiplantae > Streptophyta > Magnoliopsida > Malpighiales > Erythroxylaceae > Erythroxylum > Erythroxylum suave. The sequence goes on along the minus strand of JAOSBN010000004.1, from coordinate 6,218,404 downwards.
TTTAAATTTTATTTTATTAACTAATATTTATTATATTTTTTTAATTATTAAATCAAATTTATTTAAAATTTCTAAATTTACAACATTTTTAAATTTAATTATATTTATTAATAATTTTTAAATTAAATTAAAAGATTTATAATTTTAGTAATAATTAATTTTAATTAAATAAATATATAATATATTTAATTGATCCTAAATTAAATAATATATGTTTATGTTTCTTGTTTCAATTCTACTTAGATGTTTCTTTATTACGAACTCTTGTTGTAAATTGTAATTAAGGATGTTTATTGTTTTTTTATTAGGTGTTTTAACATAATTATTATTTATTATTTAATGAAAATTGAAATTGTAATATTTAAATACTTTGTATTGTTTTTAATTTTATATTTGTATGATGATGATTATCTTTTTTTCATAAAAATTTTGATTATTATTTATATGTAAAATATCTAAAAATTATTGTTATTTCATATTAATCGTGATTATTATTTATTATTATGATTTTTGGAGATAGAGTTAAAAATATATAGTATAACTATACAATATGATAGTGGACTATTTTGCAATTTTAAAAAAATTCAGGAACTATTTTATAAATTTAAAAAATTACCCAAAACGATACCTGGTATTGACCAGTACCAGTACTATACCGTACCAGAATCCTATCCAGTACCGAGTCCAATACCGTATTCGCAACTTTGACTAGGAAGGGTGCTGAACTATGGAGAAATCGCCATAATTATGATGAGCAAATTGTATTGAACCTTGCTTTGGCAATCCTCATCACCTCTTCTATTGATAATCTATAGTGGCTTCCTATTCCTGAACTTGTTACAACATTGCTAAATCTCAATTTCTGTGGTTCCATCATCTGGGACTTGTTCCTATAATTACTAACTGTAGAGATGATGGAATCAATAAATTTGGTAATGATTCCCTAGGAGTGGAAATATTTTTAAGCATAGCTGTTGGAATTATGTCCATGACTCAATCGTTATGTAATAGATTGAACACTTATGTCTTGTAATTAGTAACTATGTTTAATAACATGGCAAATGATTATATTATCATATTTTGTTTATTGCTTTTATCCTAATATGATAAGTCCTTGATTAAATTTATACACTTGCCATCATAATGGAGATTATGATAATAAGAGTTAAGTCTTTAGGGTTTAATATAAAAGTGTTCTTGATCGTAGGATCATCAATTAAGGACTTTAATGATCTGGTTAGATCAATATGTATATAATAGTATCTGTTGGACAAATATTAGTATATCTCATTTACTAAGCTATATAAATAGGTAATGCATATGGAGATAAGATCATTAAACTGACCAAACTGAAAATTCACAATGGTTAATATTACCTATGAACTGTCAAGTGGGATATTCTCATAAGGATTTAAATGTATATTTTTCCTTTAACCTGAGATTATCATAGTAATCAATAGGTCACTTATTATGTTTTGATGTCGAACACTTAGTATGTAAAATTCTAGTTGAATGATCATTGGATATAACTAAGTAACTATCTGATTAGTGGTGAGTCAAGATGGTGTCCATCAACTTTAGGTAATGAGTTTGAGCTCTATGTTGTCATTAATCTTAATAGTTGTTTCAAGACCTTGGCTAGGGCGATTCAATGAGTAAGGAAAGGAGTTTATTAAGTCACTCACCAATCATTAATGATTGACATATATCATAGTTAGTTATCTAATAGGATTTGATGGTTAAATCATACCTTAAGATAATCCAAAGTTGTAATGATGAAGATAATAATATATTATCCTTAACCAGGTTCTGTCTTTGTAAGATTGTTACTTTACACTATCCGGTCATTGAGGAATGTTGATAAACGTCAACCTTGATTAGTAATTAATTAAATTAATTGCTACTAGCTTAGTGATGAACATGTGTGATTCCATACTTACGAGTGCAATATTTCTTACTTACGATTATTTAATCTATTATGAGATAATTTATTAAATAATCTATATGACATATTATTATATTTTTGCTAGCACAAAAATTATAATTAATATTGGAAACTCTCTTGTGCAAAATAAATGAATAAAATCAAATTATTTTATTTTATTTCTTTTATAAATAAAAGAAAAGAAAAAGAAGTCGGAAAAGAAAAAGAAGTCGGTCTTTGTTATGTTAATAACAATTAATATACGAAAAGATGTGTCGATCGCTCTTTTTTTAACAATTTTAAAATACGAATAGAAGATTTGATTTTTTGGTGGTTTTTGGTTTTACATTTAAACTAAAAATGAAAAGAAGTGACTCTCTCAGTTTTTGATCACACGTGTAATAAACAAAGAAAAAAAAGTTGCTCTCTATTATTATTTTGTACGGACGTTCAAAAACAGATAAGTAAGAGAGGAGTTTGTTTTGTCTCCTTGTATAAACGTTTTAAAAAAACCAAACAGAATAATTGTTTTTCTCTTACATTCTTCGTACACTCAAACTAGCACTAGAAGAAAGGTCTTTTGTGTTCTTTACATTTTAGATAAAACTAAGAGAGAAAGAGACAACATTGTTTTGTTCTATTCTTGAAAAAAGAGTTCTTCAAAGTTTAACTATAGCTATATCAAGTGTTAAAAGCGGGATGCATATCTCGGTGTGGAGTGCATAGAGACTTCATATTTTTGAAGTTCACTACCTATTAATCCTCATAAATTCCAGGTATTTGTCTTTGCCAGTTCTTATTATTAATATGAATTTTAAACGTAATTTGTTTTCGTTGTGTATGTGATCCTTTAATTAGTATCAGGGCTAAGTTTTACGTTTACATCATACTAAAAATCTACAATTGTCATTAGGCAAATTAAAATCATGTTTTACTTTTGATAATTGTTATCATAAAAATGCATGGCATTTGATATGCTTACTGTTTGAATATATGGTGTTAAAAGCTTTCGGTTAAAAAGGTGTTTGACAGATGTTGTACAAATGGTGTAATAGAAGATTTTAAAAGCATTTGGTTAAAAAGGTGTTTAACAGATGTTGTACGCATGGTATGGGTTGTTGTGGGCCAAATACATTTTAAAGCTCCTGTACTATGTGTGTTTTTCACATAAGGCCCCTCGTTGTACTACATGCAATGTTAAGCCCCTGTACAACGAACGTGCACAACACGCGACCCTTATTTAACGATCCAAACGGCGCGTGTTCAACAGACTAACGGGAGGAGCGTGAAGAC
>JAOSBN010000004.1:6199819-6215087 GCA_027563595.1 Erythroxylum suave | reverse complement strand
TAACATTGCATGTAGTACAACGAGGGGCCTTATGTGAAAAACACACATAGTACAGGGGCTTTAAAATGTATTTGGCCGGTTGTTGTGTGCAAGGTAAACTTATTAAAAGCAATTGGGAAATGCATTTGACAGATGTTGTTTTTTCCATATGTGCATGGAAAACTCATTAAAGGCTTTTGACATATGTTGTACGTTTAAGAAACAAAAAACTTAAATATTGTTCATTTAAGATGCATGGTTTTATAATGGTTTTTCACGTGGATACAGAAATAGAAAAACTTATATGTTCATTTAATATGCTTCAGTTTATATTGGTTTTCATGTGGATACAGAAATGGAAAAATTACAATATGCATGGGTTTATATTGATAAACGAGTTTAATTGTAAATGTTATTTGGAAAGGTGATATGATCACTAATGTTATTCAAATTGTTTTAATAACATTAAATCTTGACCCTTTAAAATTATTGAGTTTATTTTTTGATATAATATATGATATTTTATCAAAAAGGATTTTCCACCCAAATAGATCATAATATTTATTTTTGTTTATAAGGTATGACTGATAACCTGGTGACTTGTAGTTCAAAGATAAATAATATTTTCTATTGCATATGATGTATGTGTGAAGAAAAATTACTTAATTTTATACTTTTGGCCTAGACTACTTAGGGATTATAATATTAATTAATTCTTTGTCACGTGGATGGATAAATTCAACTATATTGACCTGACAACTAGGGAACTATATAGTATTGATCCTATTATAAATTTTATATGATAAAATAGGAGATTTATCACTCTTAATTATACATGAATAACGACTTGACAACTAAGGGGCTCATTTATGTTTCAAAAATTTTATATCATTTAGATAAAAGTCCATGTCTTAATGATGTATGATTGTGTTCTTATTTCAGTGTTTTCTTTTTATTAGATTTCTCAAAATGTCTACTATATCACTGGCGAAGTATTCTTGATGCTAACAAGCTAACGGGGATCAATTTTGATGATTAGTACCACAATCTGAGAATTGTTCTCATGCATGAGAAACTTATCGATGTGATTGATAAACCCATGAAGGAAGCACCTACTGAGGGAATTGATAATGCTAATGCATTGGATGCATATTTTAAGTACAATGAACAAAGTACAAATGCCAACTATATTATTCTGGCATCATTAAGTTCTAAACTCCAAAGGCAACATGAAGGTATGAATCCTCCATAGATCATTGAGCATCTTAAGAAGATGTATGGGTCATAAAGTAGGACTGCTAGATACCATTTATCTAACTCCCTATTCAAGTCTGAACTGAAGCCCAAATCTCCTATAGGACCCTATGTTTTTAATATGATTGATATTATAGTACAACTTAAGAAGTTAGGGTGTTCACTAGGGAAAGAATTATCACAAGATTTAATCTTACAGTCTCTTACTGATAATTTTTCACCGTTTATTATTAACTTTAACATGAACAATATGGACTTTGATCTTCATGAAGTGCTCAACTTGTTGATTGATTATGAAAATCAAATAGCATCGTCTAAGAAGGTGAAAGGTTTAAGGTTTGTGAATCTGGTTGGTAACTTTCTAAGTGCAAGTGGAAGGGAAAGAAGAAGCCTAAGAAAAATCATCTTGCACCCAAGGGTGTTTGGAACAAATCCAAGGGTAAGGAGAAGAAAGTTGACCAAAAGGATGTTGAATGTTTCTTCTATACAAAGAAGGGACACTAGAAGAGGAACTGCCCAGATTATTTGGCTACTTTGAAAGGCAAGAAACAAGGTGGGACATTTATGAAAAATGTTTTCATGATTTCGTTAACTACTATTGATTTTACTAAATGAGTATTAGATACTGGTAGTAGTTTTAACATCTACAATATGTTACAGGGTCTAACAATCAGTAGGAGATTAAAGAAGGGAGAAGTAAAGCTACAAGAATGGAGCAAGTGTTGCTACCCTAGCTATAGGAACTATTTCTCTTGTTATGCCTACGGAAAAGACTTTATTATTAGAAGATTGTTATTATGTTCCTAAATTTGTTTCGAACATTGTTTCCATTTCGTCATTAGACAAGTGTAGATTTCATACAATCTTTAGGAATAACCAGCGTAACATATTTCATGGTGATGAATTATATGCAAGTGGTAATTTATAATATAGTCTTTATATCTTATCTGAAATAGTTATTTATCCAATAATGAATGTTTCTGGTCAAAAAAGGAAGAGAGGTAATCAAGCAAATCAAACTTACCTTTGGCATTGTAGACTTGGTGATATTGGTGAGAAAAGAGTAAACAAGTTACACAAGGAAGGATGCCTTGGTCAATATGATTATGAATCGTATGAAACTTGTGAATCTTGTCTCAAAGGCAAAATGACTAAATCTTGTTTCACTGGAACTGGAGAAAGAGCTAGTGAATTTTTAGTACTTATACATACTGATGTATACAGGCCTATGAAAGTTCAAGCTAAAGGTGGATATTCTTATTTTATCACCTTCACTGATGATATGCCAAGATATGGATTTGTGTATCTTATGAAACATAAGTTTGAATCATTTGAAAGGTTCAAAAGATTACATAGTGAAGTTGAAAAACAAACTGGTAAGAGTATAAAAGCACTAAGATGTGACCGTGGCGATAAGTATCTTAGTGATGATTTTGTTGATTATCTAAGGCAAGATGGAATCTTGTCTCAATTGACTTCTCCAAGAACACCACAACATAATGGTTTTTTAGAAAGAAAAAATCGAACTTTATTGGATATGTTGAGATCTATGATGGGGTTCATTGATCTTCCTATAGGGATATGCTTTAGAAGTTGATGCCTATTTATTAAACAAAGTTCTCATTAAAGCAGTCACTTAAACTCCATATGAGATGTGGAAAGGACATAAGCCTAACTTAAAACATTTGAAAGTTTGGGGTTGTCTAACTTATATCAAGAGACTGCTACAAGACAAGCTTAAAGCGAGGTTTGACAAATGTAGACTTTTTAACTATCATAAAGAAACTATGGGATACAATTTCTATCACCTTTCTGAACACAAAGCGTTTGGCCAGAAGTGCGACCTTTTTAAAAAGGGAGTTCCTTAATGAAGGAAGTCAGGTATAGAAATAGGTCTTGATGAAATTCAAGATTCTAACTAGTCAATACAAGCTCAAGAGCAGTAGACGCACATTGAGTAGCCTTTACTTGATGTCTTGAAGTTGACACAAATTGTACCAGCCTTAATCGTTGAGGAGAATGGACCAGTTAATCAATCTGTCTAAAAACCAGTACAACAACAAGATCAAGTAAAGGAAGAACCTATAGAACATGAGCCTCTTAGAAGGTCTACTAGGGATCGTCATGCACCAAATAGATTAAACTTAATGGTGCAAGGTGACAATGATAATCATATTGATGATATCCCACATATTGATGATGACCCTAAGACTTATGAAGAGGCTATGGCAACTCTAGATCGAGAAAAGTGGTTTAAAGCCATAGAATCCGAGTTAGAATCTATGAGAATCAACAAAGTATGGACTTTGGTTGTTCCCTCAAAGGATATAAAACATATATGATGTAAATTGGTATTTAAGAAAAAGACTAGAGCAGATGGAAAGGTTGAAACCTATAAAGCCCGTCTTATTGCCAGGGGATATAATCAAAAGGAAGGTATTGATTATAATGAAACTTTTTCCCTTGGGGCAATGCTCAAATCTATTCGGATTCTACCTGCTGTAGTTACATATTATGATTATAAGATATGGCAAATGGATGTGAAAATAGATTTTCTTAACGTAGAGCTCAAGGTAGATGTCTATATGACTCAACCTGAAGGTTTCACATTGCCATCTTCTTCTAATAAAATATGTAAGCTACAGAGATCCATTTATGGATTGAAGCAAGCTTCACAAGTTCGAATATTCGCTTCAATACAACAATTGTAAAGTTCGATTTTGTTAGATGTGAAGAAGAGACATGTGTGTACAAGAAGGTTAGTGGGAGCATAGTTATTTTCCTAGCACTATATGTAGATGAGATATTGCTAATAGAAAATGATGTACCAGCCATGCAAAAGACAAAGATTTGGCTATCTGAATAGTTCTCCATGAAGTATTTGGGTGAAGCAGCTTACATTCTTGGAATTAAGATCTATAGAGATACATCAAGGAAGCTGCTAGGGCTCTCCTAAGTCATGTACATTGATACTATCTTAACAAGGTATCGCATGGAAAATGCTAAAAAAGGTTGTCTACCGATAGGTACTGAAATTTCTCTTAGTAGGGAGGATTGTTCTAAAACCTTAAAAGAAAAAGAACGCATGAGTAGGGTCCCATATGCCAGCGCAATGGGAGCTATCATGTATACCATAACATGTACAAGGCTTGATGTAGCCTACACGTTAGGAATAGTGAGCAGGTATCAAGGTAACCCAGGTGAGGAACATTGGAAAGTGATTAAAACCATCCTTAAGTACTTGAGAAGAACTAAGGACCAATTCTTCATATATGGAGATTATGAATTAAAGTTAATAGGCTATACTGATGCTAGCTTTGCATCAAGTAAGGATGATAGCAAATCTACCTCTAGTTATATTTTCACCTTAAATAAAGGAGCAATGAGTTAAAAAAAGTTCCAAGCAAGGTACTGTAGCTAATTCAGTTACTGAAGCATAATACATAGTTGCATGCGATGCAGCTAAGGAAGCCGTTTGGATGAAAAAGTTCTTAACTGAACTTGGTGCGATTCCTTCGATAAAGGAAGTTGTTCCTTTATTATCTGACAATACCAGTGCTATTACACAAGCTAAGAAACCAAGGTCACACCAAAGATCCAAACATGTTCAGCAAAAGTTTCATCTGATTAGAGAAATCGTTGAGTGTGAGGACGCTCAAGTTCAAAAAGTTAAAGGAGAATGCTGCAAATCCCTTCACTAAGGCACTTGGATCAAAGGAGTTTGATAAGCATAAATGGAAAATAGGATTAAAGTTTATGACCGATCGGGTTTAGGTCAAGTGGGAGATTGTTCGAATTATTCCTATGACCCAATCGTTATGTAATAGATTGAACACCTATGTCTTATGATTATTAACTTTGTTTAATAACATGGTAAATAATTATATTATCATATTTTGTTTATTGCTTTTATCCTAATATGATAAGTCCTTGATTAAATTTATACACTTGTCATCATAATGGAGATTATGATAATGAGAGTCAAGTCTTTCGGGTTTAATTTAAAAGTGTTCTTGATCTTAGGCTTATCATATTAGGGCTTTAATGATCCAGTTAGATCAATATGTATGTAATATTATTTATTGGATGGATATTAGTAAATCTCATTTACTAAGTTACATATGATGCATATGGAGATGTAATCATTGAACTGACCAAATTGAAAATTCCCAATGATTAACATTACCTATGAACTGTTAAGTAGGATATTCTTATAAGGATTTAAATGTATATTTTTCCTTTAACCTGAGATCATCGTAGTAATCAATAAGTCACTTATTATGTTTTGATGTCGAACACCTAATGTATAAAATGCTAGTTAAATGATCATTGGATATAATTAAGTACCTATCTGATTAGTCGTGAGTTAAAATAGGATCCTTCAACTCTAGGTAATGAGTTTGAACTCTATGTTGTCATTGGTCTTAATGGTTATTTCAAGACCTTGGCCGAGGCAATTTAATGAGTGAGGAAAGGAGTTTTTTAAGTCATTCACCAATCATTAATAATCGACATGTAACATAGTTGGTTATCTAATAGGGTTTGACAGTTAAACCATACCTTAGGACAATGCGGAGTTCTAATAATGGAGGGTAATAATACATTATCCTTGATAAGGTTTCGTCTTGTAAGGTTGTTACTTCACACTATCTGGTCGTTCAGGAGTGTTGTCAGACGTCAACCTTGATTAGCAATTAATTAGATTGATTACTATCGACTTAGTGATGAACCTATGTGGTCACACACTTACGAGTGTAATATTTCTTGTTTATGATTATTTAATTTATTATGAGATAATTTATTAAATAATCTATATGGCATATTATTATATTTTTGGCTAGCACATAAAATAAAATTAATATTAGAAACTCTCTTTTGCAAAATAAATGAATAAAATAAAATAGTTTTATTTTATTTCTTTTATAAATAAAAGAAAAAAAGTTGGTCTCCGTTATGTTAAAAATGCTTAATATATGAAGAGATGTGTCGGTCTCTCATTTTTTTAAAGTTTTTAAAATACGAATAGAAGATGTTGATTTTTTTGTGGTTTTTGGTTTTACATTTAAACTAAAAACGAAAAGAAGTGACTCTCTCAGATTTTGATCATACGTGTAACACAAAGAAAAAAAATTTGCTCTCTATTATTATTTTGTGCGGACGTTCAAAAACAGAAAAGTAAGAGAGAAAGTTTATTTTGTCTCCTTGTACGAACGTTTCTTAAAAACCAAAGAGCATAATTGTTTTTCTCTGATGTTCCTCGTACGTTCAAAATAGAAACAAGAGAGAGGACTTTTGTTTTCTTTACATTTTATGGAAAATCAAGAGAGAAAGAAACAAAATTATTTTGTTCTATCCTTAAAGAAGCAGTTCTTCAAAATTTAACCATACATAGCCATATCAAGTATTGAAAATAGGATGTATATTTAGGTGTAGAATGCATAGAGACTTCGTATTTTTGAAATTTACTATCGATTAATCCTCATAGATTCTAAGTATTTGTCTTTGCCTGTTCTTATTATTAGTATGAATTTTAAACGCAATAGACGAATATAAGATTGCAATTTTTTGTTTCAGCTACATATCTGATTCTTCAATAGCAAGATCCTGCAATGGTTGTGCAATGTTTGGAAACAACCTGTTGGAGTGGGAACAAAATCTCACATTAGAAATAAAAAGAAATAGAGAAAAACTTATAAGCTTAAAAGAGCCCAACCAAAAATGCCTTAAGGCATTTCAGAAATAGAGCCTCCCAACTCACAAGTCCAACAAATGCTACCCCTCATTTTACATGGTATTAGAGCCCAATGGCTTTGTTTCGGCCTATAAAGATCCTGCGACCCAAGACCTGAAGCCCATCAATGAAAGACAATGGACCTGCTGCCCAAGACTTGAAGCTCAATAATGAAGAAGGCTCAATAAGGAAGACTCATCCATAATGAAAGACAATAATCCTAGGGCTGAAGACCTAAAGCTCAACAATGAAAAAGGCTTAGTGAGGAAGGCCTAGGCATAATGAATAAACATTGGACCTGCGGCCCAAGACTTTAAGCTCAATAATGAAGAAGGCTCGATGAGGAAAGCCCACCCATAATGAAAGACAATAGTCCTGCGGCTGAAGACCTAAAGCCCAACAATGAAAAAAGCTTAGTGAGGAAGACTTAGGCATAATGAATAAACATTGGACCTGCGGCCCAAAGCCTGAAGCCCAATAATGAGGAAGTATCAGTAAGGAAAACCCAAGCATAATGAAAAATAATGGACCTGTGGCCCAAGACCTAAAGTCCAACAATGAAGAAGGCTTAGTAAGGAAGCCCCAGGCAAGAAAAAAGATAGACCTGTGGCCTCTGAGGTTCAACAAGAGTACAAGTCTAGGCATAAACATGTGGCCTTTGAGATTTCAAGTGAACACAAGCCCAGGTAAAAATAAAAAAAAAAAGCCCAAGAAGAAGAAGAAGAAGAGGAGAAGAAAAAAAAAAGAAGAAAAAATTGAAGGCAAGTCAAAACTGGGCCAGGCCAGTTGGACTTCAAGGGGAGTGTTGAAGAAGGAACAAAATCCCACATTGGAAATGAAAAGAAGAAAGAAGAGTTTATAAAACCTAAAGGAGCCCAACCAAAATGTCTTTGGGCATTTTGAAAATAGGACCTCCCAATTTCAAGTCGAGTAATACTTTCCCTCATTTTACACAACCAAAGCCCTGATCCAAGGGCAACGAGTTTCGTTGCTCTTCCTGCCTCTCCACTTTCCTCAACGTTAACAGATCGGCTTTGTCATATCGAACAAAAGGATTAAACAAACGACAAAGGAAGTAGTATTCACGAACAACTGCTCAAGAGGGATAAAACTGTGAGCTAATGTATCTGCTTGTAAGCATAAGATCTCTTTTGGATAGAAACTAACCAAACACTTATAGAAAGTCCACAAGTATACGTAACGAGAAGAACAGAATCTACAAAAGCATCAATGCCAAAAGATGAATTTGATGTCCACATTAGTTTGGTCAACTTCGGTCAGACAAGCAAACGCATAACAGTTGAATAGGATTCCAACAAGGCAGAAGCAGAGATCCAAACCAGGAAACAATTATATCGACGGCAGGTGAGTACTAATGTTTGCACTTGGATCCTTTACCATCCTAGACGTCTAATGGGAATTACTTGGTTTTCAAGTCATACTAAAGGTAAAACACACAATGTTTTATATAATTTAATTTACTTAAAAAAATTTGTTATTTTAAATTATTTAAAAGTTGGAAATTCTTATTAAAAGTTTAAGATCGTTGCATGACTAATTGTTACACGTGTGATGAATTGGATTTTAATAAAATTGAATTTAATATGTGACATTATCCACTAAAATAATTTGATGGATGTATAACAAAAAGAATTCCACTTTTTAAAATTTTAATATTATAAAATATTTTTTAGGTAATTTAAAATAATATATAATTTTTAGGATGAGAAAAATTATAAGAAATTTGATATTTTTATATACTAACCACATAAGTATACTGATTTGGCGCTAGAATCTAATTAATTAGAAATCCATGACATAAAGTTCGCATGATTCCGGATTCTGCGTTTTAACTCAAAGATGCCTTATCTTAGTATAAAGTGCAGTAATATTAAATTTATACTACTTTTTTATTTAAAGGATTTACCATCAACATTCAATTAAGAAGATCTCCCTTTTATCTATAAATTTTAATAAGTGCATAGGGGATGAGAGATTTGTCTAATTAAATTTAGCGCCTACAGTAACAAAAGAATAATGTTCGGTACAATATAGTAATCTTGCCCCGTCGCAGACGGCGGGGACAGCCAATGTTGGCTGATGCTACTCATTTCAAAAATGTTGAAAACTTGAACCGATGTTTACAACAATTAAGAAAGAGTAAAATTTGGGACATTTGGCTGCAAATGAACAAATATTAAGAGCAAGAAATTGATGATTAGTGAACCGGCTGGATTTGAAGAAAGACTCCACGAAGTTAGACTTTTCCCTCAATCCCTTCGGGATCACCAGAATTCTCATCACGTACCCTTCTACAAAGTAAAACCGTACCAACCCACATAAGGCCTTTAACAACTCTTACCATCCCAATTGTCACTGTCAGGTAATACAACCACCAACCTATCAAATCCCAGACACTTACAGGCGTCACCAGCTCAATCTTTGCACCAGCTACGATCACCAGAGAATCCACTTCATCTCTTAACCTACACCACCACAAGGTACCGAAAGCCAAAGCCATTGCCACCCTCTGAACCCATGTTTCGTCTGTTGACATCCCGAAAACAGTGTCATCAATTATAGGTTTGACCACAGCTCTAGACCAAAGAAGCATAGTCTCGTGCAACCCCAAGAAAAATATGATTCTGCTTAGCAAACTTCTTTCATTTCTAAAGCTGTAACCTTCAATTCCAAAAGCTATGCTTCCTTCAATCCCAGATCCAACACAGAACTGCAAAATGCATAACGTTATCCACGCAGTGCGCAAACAAGGCCTGTAGATTCGACTCGGTGCATCGGATAGAAGAAAAATTCCACCTGTCAGACTATGAACAAGTGTCGCTAAGCCGACAATGGAAACAATAAGGTACAGAATTGCAGAATTGGTGTAAAGGACTGAATAGAAGAGGAAAGATGAAGATGATTGCCGAGGATCAGACGTGTCTGTTGCGATAAAGTAGTAACAAGAGAGTCTGGCAAGTAGGAGAAAAGACAGAGGGATTGAGAGGCTGAATAGGGTAACTGTGAGGACGTGAAAAGGTTCTGCGAAGAGGGCACAACACTTGGGGAGCTTATTAGCCTTCCGTTGCCAATTCTGCAAATCCATCTTGTCCTGAAGCAAATGACACAGGCAAGAATGAATTTGATTACATGACAAGGAAACATGAGTCTGAAGTCTACTTTATGTGATTGAACAAGGCCAGTTTCAGAAAAAGAAAATTGTCTAAACAAGTGGTTGTCACGTCCATGTTTAAATTAGTTGACAGAAGGGAGAGTTTTATGATATGTCTCCTCAAGTGGGTGTTTGTTTAAAGAGATAATATCTCTTTTATTTCTAAATCATTTTGGTGCAAGTGCTGTACTGATCCATCCTATCGGTTAGAGCACATTTTTCATATAATTATGATATTTGGGTTGTTGTTTTTCTTTTTGGGTACGTTTACTGGTTCAACTGATTTAAATATAGGAATTTGAAAGCAAGTTAATGACCTTTAAGAGCGTGCTAACAATTAATATTTAGAATATGCAAACCTGTGTTCTGAAGAGTTGTTCCGTATTTTATACAAGCTATACGTAAGTACGTGCAAATCCAGAAGCTTTATTTAGAGCCACAGAAGCCAAGATTATTTCAAAGTGCTCTCTATCAGGTGCTCCAATTCTATACGCAAATTTTCCAATAAAGAAGAGGCATAGAAACTAGGGGTGGAAAAATATTTAGTCAAGAGAACATTCTTACCTGGGACCGTTTAGCTCCACTTCTATTTTTTGTCATAATTTTTTATTTTTATTTTTTTGTTTTTGGTTGTTACATATTTGATTGAGATTTATAATATAAAAAATGAAAATAAAAACCTGTTTAGTTGAAATTTATAATAAAAAACTAAAAACAAAAACATATTCGGTTTATCATCTTGTTCCTATTTTTTGTAATTATACTCTTATGTTAATAATTTTAATATAATACATTATATTGTTAAATTAATTAATTATCATTATAGCTCAAATTAAAATATATGCAAATTAGATATAATTTTAAAAAATTACACATTAATTGTTTATAATAAAATTATATAAATTAGAAAATTATATTAAGTCATTTTAATCAATAAAAGATGTCCATTATATTATAATTCTTGAAAACATAATAGTACTATCATGTACAAAAAGAAACAAAAATCAATTAGAAATAATATAATCATTACACACTTGTCTAACAATTTTATTTCATTTCCCAAACAGACCTCGAAGTTGTGTTGAAGTGATATTATACTCCAATTGAGAACCTACATCTTCATTTTTACTTTCTCTAATTTGTTCTTCAATTACAGCACAACTGTCAAATAATTCATCACTTTATCCATACATTGTAATATAAACACAACAAGCAATAGCGATGAATTTTTGTTTTTTCATACCAAAACTTCGCATGTTTTTAAGTATAGAGAATCTTGCTTTTAGAACACCAAAACAACTTTCAATAATATTTCTGAATAAAAAATGCCTATAGTTAAATAATTTCTATAGACCTTAAGGTCTTCCTCTACCTCTTTAATCTCGCAAATGATATCTTTTTCTTGGATTTGTTGAAAGAAATTCAGGCATATTAGTGTATACTGAATCAACCAAATAGTATTTACCTAACATATAAAGAACGTAATATTAACAAAAAAATATTTAAAATGAATCATAATTACTATGTTTATTTAAAATAATATAATACAAAAAAATAATACCCTATGGAGGCATAGGAAATTGATTCGTTGATTTGTTATTGTTTATAAAAAAAGTTGAGAGTCATTTGCAGTACCTTCCGGCCTAGCCATTACATATGTAAAACGCATGACACATAATTAACAACACTTAATATTTTGTGTTGGATTAATTCTTTTGCCCTTGTATGATATTTGTTCATCGGTCGGAACATGTGCATCAATATGTGTACCATCTATTGCTCCTGTATAATCCTAAAAGTTAAAAAAAATATTAAAATAATTATTAATCTTAAGGTGATAATTAAAATAGTAATTAAAAGATATTCTTAAAAATATGGAAAGAATTTTGAATTATGTTGAATCTCAGGAGGTGAATTAGTAAAAGGTGGTGGAGTAATGACTTTTTTTATAAGACAATTAACTGCATATAATATTTTACAAAAGCACTTTGAAATTTTCTAGGTCAAATATTGAAAACGTTCTTCATTGACTTTAGTTGTCTCACTATGCCCTACAATTATCAAGAAATTTGTTACTTGTTCCTGTACAATAAAATGACTTATTGCCTTTAAGTCTCCTAAACTCTTCAAATCATCACATAAGCTCAATAAGATTATCTTTCTCATTCTTGAGTTTTCATAAGTCCTTATAGGATTTCCATTCAAAATTTCTAATATTTAATTATGACTTGGTAAAGCAGAAGTTTTACATGATTGCCTTTGTAAATGAAAATATTTGTTATCTTCCCTAGCTAGAGAAATAATGATTACCTTCTTCCGTTCATCATCAAAATCTGATAAAAATTCAAGTATCTACAATACCAAAATTACATAATTAATAAAACATTCAATCAAAAGGTTTAATCAAATATAAACAAAATATTCAACACAAAATATAGACTTAACATTAAGTCAAACTAAACTTAAATGTTCAAACTATGAAATATTGTTTAATATAAAAGTGTCAAATTAATAAGAATTCGATATGCAATGACATGAAAATATAATTAAAGTGACATAATCCAATCCAGCTTCTTTGTATTTGTCATCTTCATAAAAATATCCCTATAAGGTGGAGAATTATGTAAAGCCTTCATAGCTTTAACACCCAATTCATCTAAGGAATTTAGACATTTCATCATTATGTTAGACTCTTGAGATCTATTCTCTACAGTGGATAATGTTTTACGCAATCCTTCTAAGGAATTTAGACATTTCATCATTATGTTAGACCATCACATCCACCTGGCATCCCGACAAAATCACCCAAGACTTATGTTCCTTCCCCAATGAGTTCTCTTAATTCATGAATCCAAAACAATTCAAAGGCATCTTCCCCTTCTGTAAATGATACTACAACACCTTCCACATCACCCTCACGGTCCCGAGCTGAAAAGTCTTCTAAAAAACTCATCAAATTATCATCTTTGTTGGATTTATAGTGGGAACCTTATTTCTTGAAATTCGACAACGAAAAGTTAATCGTAGATATGTTGGAGACTAGTATAAATGCAGGTATTATGCCTTTACACCAAGAGTATTGGGAAGAGATAAGGTTGAGATAGTGGTGAAAAGGCTAATGAGTGGTGGTGAAGATGTGGCTGAGATAAGGACAGGAGGTCGAGAGCTTGCAGAAAAGGCTAAGAAAGTTATTGAAGAAGTTGGTAGTTCGTATAAAGATGTTGATGAATTACAGAATTTAGTTTCAATCATGTTATAGTAATATACAAATGTTATTGTAGCATAGTTAAATATGAGATAAGTAGAATTAATTTAGTAATAGTAGAAAATTTTTACATAAACACGTATATGCAGAAACTAGAAACACTTATATGTAGAAACGTAAAAAACCAAAAAACGCAAAAAAAATTGAGGAAAATAGTAAACAAAAAACGTAGAACACATATGTGTAGAAAAGTGAAAAATGTAAAGTAGAAACGTAAAAAACAAAAAATGCAAAAAAACCCAGGAAAATTGTAAATAAAAAATGTAGAATACGTATGTGCAAAAAGCGAAACACGTATATGCAGAAACGTGAAAAACCATAAACCTAGAGAAACCCAAGAAAATAGTAAACCAAAAATGTAGAACGCGTATATGTAGAACAAGTATATGCAGAAAGAAAAACACGTATATGTAGAAACCATAAAAAAAATCACAGAAAAATCAAATGTTTAGAAACTCACCTAGTTAAAAGCCCAAGCTAATTTCGCTTTCTCTACGGATAGAAAAGGGATGTAAGAGATGAGTTAGAAAGAGAACAAAGAACAAAGAAGCAGGAGCGAGAGAAGGGATGAGTTTGTGACGTAAAAGAGAAAAGATAGAGTTTCTACACTGAAAGAAGTAGATAAAAAGTGTAAAAACCTGTTGCAAAATATTTAAAAAAGTATCTTTTTTTTTTGTTTTTGCGAATTTGTTGTGGTTTTTTCATTTTTAGAAACAGGAAATTGCAACATAAACAACCAAACCCATAATGTACTTAAATTTATTCAAGTCAACATAACACTCCTTGCCTTGCAGGAGTTTGAGGAGGATCGTAATGTAATTAATTTTTCCTTATTTTCATTACTTAAACTTGTGAAATTATGGTCATAAAAGAACAAGTTTATCAATTAGTCCAATACTCACCCTCTTGACAGATTTATTAATAATATTATTTTCATTTTTAACTGAAATTTCATAATGATTTTTTAAATCTATCTTAAGTAAGTTTAAAAATACATATAATTATCTGCAAATTACTTTAAGGATATTAAAATTTAGATGTAGAACCAACATTATCACTTTTATTACTCGTAACAAGTACGTCAATCTATCTTTAACCAATGTAAATAATAATCTGCAGGTTTATCAATAAATAAGTTTAATATCACCAGCACTAGTGTTTAGTTTAACATCTCCAACATTACTCTACATTTAGTTTGTTATTGTATCGTGAAGTAAGCCCTTTGCACTTGCGCCTGATGCCTGACTTGCCTCCATGAGCTCTTCCAACCAAATCATTCTTCAAATCGTCGTCTCACTTTCAGAGTTAGGTGGGGCCATAGCGTCATAGGTCCCACACGTTGCGATAGGTTGGTAGGTAAGAGGACGGTTCATGATCAAAGTCAATGCCTTAATCCCGTAAAAAATTGTAATTAACGTCTACCGTGTGATTTTTATACCATATTCCGTATGATAAACCTATATTGATGATGGAATCATTTTCTTAAGCAGATGAAGGTGTGGTTCTTTAAACCTGTTCTAAACTACACGAGCCCTTAATTTATGGCAACCCCTTAATGAGCTATTTTGAATTTTTGATTAAGTCCAAAAGTTCTAGTGGGATGCTTTTTTATTCGTGAAGCCCAACAATAAAGCAAGAGCCCAAATAGTTAGGCTGAGACACATCTCAGGGTAACACTCTTACCCTACGTTTGGTTGCTGTCCCTATAGGTCGGGATAGATGACAGGGACAAAAAAATTCTGTCTCCGACCTGTTTGTTTGCTGCCCCCACCAATTTCTGTCCTGACTCTGGATGACAGAGACATAAGATTTTTGTTCCTTCCAAAACCAGAGGACAAGAATGCAGAGACGGAGACAAAACCAAAAG
>JAOSBN010000004.1:6180879-6199719 GCA_027563595.1 Erythroxylum suave | reverse complement strand
AATCCAATTCCAATTCCTCCACAATTCCAATCGGTATTCAAAAACCAAAAACCAATTCTATTTTTATTTTCATCAACACTAATACACGGCAAACACAAATCCAATCCATTCCATTTCCAAATTCCAATCCACAACACAAAAAAAAACAAAATCCATTTACCACCCAAAAAAATTATTTAACCGTCGGATTGTCTCAGGTCCTCGCTTGGGTATTCGGGTTGGGATTCGGGTTGTGTCTCTGTGAGCAGTCGGAAGGTCGACGGTGGTGCGGTGGTGCGGCGAGGAGGAGAGGTGACGTTGAGGAGGAGCTATTGAGGTTAGATCTACACGAATGGGATCAGATCTACACGGTGAGGAGGAGAACGGAGAAAAATCGGGGCGACTGGGAGAGGAGTATAACCAAGCGTCGCAACGGTGAGAGGATCTCCAAACGCCGGTGACTGAGACAGTGAGACCGTGAGAGCGAGAGAGTGAGAGAGTGAGAGAGTGAGGCTTAGAGAGAAGAAGAAGAAGAAGAAGAAGGTAGAAGAAATGAAGAAGAAAGACATAAGAGGGTCGGGGGGGTTGGGTAAAATTAGATAATAAAAAATTTACAGATTAGTCCTCGAAGTTTTTAAAATTTTTGAAATTTTTCGGAATTTTCTGAAATGTTGGGTACCGACCGGTATTTATGGCCGGTACCAAGGTTGAGATCCGAATTTCGTTCTCTGGCCGGTACTAGCCGGAATGGAACGAATCTCATATCAGTGGGATCGGCTGGGCCTTTGGAGTCCTGTGAAGTATTGATTGCCCCAATGTTGGAGGAGGATATTAAGAGGGCCTTGTTTGATATTAGTGATGATAAGGCTCCGGGCCTAGATGAATTCACTTCTACATTCTTTAAGAGGTAATGGAGTATTGTTGGGCCTAATGTAGTTTCAACTGTGAGGGAATTTTTCGAGTTTGGTCGGATTTTGAAACAGCTAGATCATACTATCATTACTCTAATTCCTAAAACAAAGGATGCTCTGATAGTAAAGGATTTTAGACCAATGGCTTGTACAAATATGGTGTATAAAGTTATTACTAAGATCTTGATGGAATGTATGACGCCTATTATGGGTGGTATTGTGGATCCAGCTCAGGTTACTTTTGTATCCGGTTGGCATATAATGGAAAAATTGTTCTTGGCGCAGGAGCTAGTTCGAGGATATACTAGGAAATGGATATTATCACAATGTATGCTAAAACTTGACATCACTAAGGCTTATGATACTGCTTCTTGGGCATTTTTGGAGGATGTGCTGATGGGTTTAGGTTTTCCCTCTAGATTTATTGGTTGGATTATGGAGTGTGTTACTACTGCGTCATTTTCAATTTCAATTAATGGTGCGTTACATAGGTTATTTAGAAGACACGCGAGGCTTGCGACAAGATGATCCTATGTCCCCTACCTTGTTTATTCTTTGTTTGGAATATTTTTCCAGATTGCTTAAATTGAGAACTACGGATACTCATTTTAATTATCATCCGAAGTGTGCTAGGCTTGGTATATCCTATATTACTTTTGCTGATGATTTGATGTTGTTCTCAAGAGGCGATGTTATCTCTATTAAAGTTCTAGTGGATGCTTTGCATGATTTAGAAAGGGTCTCAGGGTGACGATGAGTCCCTCCAAGTCTCATTTATATTTAGCTAATGTTTTTGGTCATGATAGGGATGATATTGTGGCGTTGGTGGATTTTCCTATGGAGGAGTTTCCTGTTCAATATTCGAGTGTTCCTTTGGCTCCTCTAAAGGTTTCG
This sequence comes from Erythroxylum suave, assembly GCA_027563595.1. Lineage (NCBI taxonomy): Eukaryota > Viridiplantae > Streptophyta > Magnoliopsida > Malpighiales > Erythroxylaceae > Erythroxylum > Erythroxylum suave. Next base: position 6,197,935 of record JAOSBN010000004.1, on the reverse strand, counting down.
GCGGCTCAATTTTCTCCATTAATTGAGACTATTGAGGCGTATATCAATGCTTGGAGCGTAAAGACGTTGTCCTATATAGGTCGACTTAAACTAATTCGATTAGTGGTCCAAGCTGTGCAGTCTTTTTGGCTTCAGGTGTTCCCTATGCCGATGGCTATTCTTGATAGAATAACCTCCATTTGTAAGTTGTTTTTGTTGGGTGGTAAGCATTTTAAGGTGGCTTGAGATGATCTCTGTGTACCAAGAGATGAGGGTGGTCTTGGGTTGAAGACTTGTAGGACTTAGAATTTGGCTTTATTGTCAAAGGTGCTTTAGAACATTCATTCCAAGGATGATACATTATGGGTGAGGTAGATTCATAAAGTGTATTTACATGGGACTTCAGTTTGGGAGTGGGTATCTCATACTCGAGATTCTCCTTTACTAAAGAAGTTAGCTTTGAATTGGGATACCTTGGTGGATAGGTTGGGTGGCCGGGGTCAGGTCGTATGTGGGTTGCAAAAACTTTGTATCAATGATGAACTTTCTTCGGGGATGGTATATCAGCTACTCTGAGTGAAACTTCCTAAACAGTCTTGGATGCCTTTTATCAAGAAAAATTTTATACCGCCTAAGTTCTCCTTCATTGCTTAGCTTGGTTTACGTAATAGAATGCCAACTATGGATAACTTGATGTTCCTTGATGTTGACCATACTTGTTACTTGAGTGGTGTTGAACATGAGACTGTTGATTATTTATTTTTCAGATGTTCTTTCTTTAGTGCTGTTTGGAATGTTGTTCGTGATTGGTTGGATTTGGCACGGGCTATAACCACTTTGCAAAGTGCCATCAAATAGATCAGGAAGGATTACACTGGAGCATTTTTAAGAAGCAAAGCCGCACGACTGATGTTTGTTTGTACTAACTACACTTTGTGGAAGACAAGGAATGATGTTCATCTAGACTCGGCTTCTTTTACGTGCTATGATGTAGTTTATAAGATTAAGAGTGTGATTTATAAGATCTTGTATAGGCTCTGATGAGCTGATTACTTTTTGATTTTGAAGATTGCTTTGATGATTTTGATTCTTGATTCAGGTCAAGGTATGCCCCATGGACCACTATGTGCTTTAGGAAAGTAGATGCCTTACTTTTGACAAAGTAGTTTACTTTTGCAAAAGTGTAATGATTAGATTCCTTAGGCGCTTTTACATTTTTAGCCTTGGCTTTGCCTATATAAGCAAGCCTGTCCTTTCATTATAAGCATGGCCAATTTAGTCATTTCGCTAGAGAATGTCCTCACCAGACTAAGAAAGATGTCAAGTTGTTAGAACATATGGAATCACTTCTGCCCATACATGAGTCCAACAACTTTGAAGATCTAATTGAGGAACAAGCTCAGGAAGACGAGGACACTAAGTTTGCTGTCTCTGTTTCAACAGACTCTGACTCTGACTCTTCTAGGGTACAGTCAGAGAATTCTTAGTCTTGTGAGGACATTTTCGAGCGAAGTGACCTTGTTATCCACAGAGAAAGCATCGAGTGGCTTTCTATCAGTGAGAGGACTTCTTGAAGAATCTCATAAACCTTCTGGATTTGGAATTCTTTCCACGGTAGATCTTGTGTCTAGGTTTATGATCATCTATAGGTCTGCGAGACTTTCTCCGAAAGTAGACTTGTCGAAGATGAGCTTTCTTCTTGCATAAACCCTTTGGTCAATATATTTTGCCTTTCATCTAAAAAAAAAAAGCTTTTGCAACATATCAAATGAGGTTTATCTTTATTTCTTGATTCATCTTTTAAGTTATTCTTTTGAAGAGATCCAATGAGAAATTATAAACATAATGCTTTACACTCACGATTAGATCTCATTTTATTTTTCAATAATGGTATCAAAACTTCCTTTAATTGCTTAACTTTATTTAAATACTTGATTATTATTGATTTGATAACTTGTTAAGGAAAAAAATTAAATCTATAATTGTTGCAAAATTTCGTTAATTTATGTACCTATTTTTGTTTCCAAAATAAATTAATGATTTTGTCATATTTGTGTTTTGTGCAAAACATTGATGCTTGTTCCCCTAGCTTTGAAGTTTTTGGAAAAAAGTAATTGGAGATGATTTTTTGTTGAAAAATCACACGTCTCATTACTAATTTCAAGAATTTGCTTAATGAATACGATCAAATTAATTAATTGTTTTTGGAAAACATGGTTTGGAGAAGTTAAGTAGCCTCATCTTGATGCCATCACCAAAAGCGATGGTCCATCCACTAGTATCAGTAATTGTTGCTAATAAAATATCAACGATGGTTACACATAACAGTCACCAACAGGAGGAAAATAAGATGAATTTATTGGTGGCATATGATGCAACATGAAAGCTCTTAGTTAGCTCCAAATCAGCAGACATTTACGGAGAAGAAAAAATGAGGAAAAGAGGTGGAGATGGTGGCAAATCCAAAGATCCTAGATCTGAAAAGGATTAGGAACATTTAAGATAAGCACCCAATAGGCAGGCTTGGCACCAAGTCAGGCTTAGGCCTAGTTGAAAATTTATGCTTAAGCTTGGGCTCAATCTGAAGCTTGATTAGGTGCGGAACATACGACCTAATAGTTCGAGCCCGATCAAGCCTAAATGGTCAGAACCTAACTGTGTGATTTTTTTATTTTTAAAATTAAAAATAGAAAATAACTTTATTTTTCCCAAACCAAGCCTAGTCTTAATCTAAAATACTTTTTAAAGTGTTAAGTTTTATAAAAAATATTTGTGAAATTTAATTTAGTTTTTCAAAAGTTGAATTATTAAATTAAATTAGTTATCAAATTAATAAATAAAACTGAGCAAAGTTTTAAAGAAATATATTTCATAATTAGATTATACTAGATATAATCAATATAATGAGATTAAATTTTGAGAAAAGGCAGGAATAATACATAAGATATGTTTTGACAAAAAGTTGTTATCTAACAAATTTTGGAATCACAAGAGATATGATTGATAAAGATATTATCTATCTAATTTAAGTTTAGTTTGTTTTTTAACAAACTTAGGATCAATAAAGTTTTAATGAAATCTTAGACCACTAGAGAGATTAAATTAATTTTTAGAATAGTATAAATATTTTATTAAGGTCCTCATTTTGTTTTGCTTAGGATATAAACTAATATTTGTTAATTTATGTAGTTTGGGTTGTAAGATAAAATGAGTAGCAATTTGTCTATAAGGAACATTATAAATGACAACAAGCTTACTGGACCTAATTTCTTAGAGTAATTTTACAACTTGTGAACTATTCTCAAGCAAGAAAAAGAATTACATGTTCTTAACACCATAATTCCTTTAATTCTTAATCTGAATGTAACTAATAAAGTCTGATAGAGATATCAACATCATATTGATGACTTTGAACAATCTATTAGGTGTGATGTTGATTAGCACCTAAGCTTTAGAGGCAACTTAGGAACATGGATGCTCATATTATGATATTTCATCTTAAGGAATAGTTAGGTATACAAAGTAGGAAAGACATTTTAAGACTTTCAAAGTATTATACCATTACAAGACTATAGAAGGGTGCCTTAAGAAGGAACCTAGTTTTATTCTTATTATGTAGTCTTCTAAGAGTACAAAAAAAAAGGTTCTAAGAAGAACATAAACAGGAAACAAAAGGTTTCTACTAAAGTAGTAAAGTCAATTGATGGTGGCAAGATAGAACAACAAAGGTATATATTTAAATTGTGAATTTAATAGATATTGGAAGAGGAACTACAAAATTTATCTTACTAGCCTAATGGACAAAAAACTTAATGATGCTTTATCCTTAGATATGTTTATGATTGAGATTAATCTTTCTAATTTTGTTTTATGATCTTGAATATAGATAATGGTTGTGAGTCTCACATTTATAGTCATATGTAGTTTTTACCAATGAGTACATCATTGAGGAAAGGTAAAGTGGACCAACAAGTTAGCAATAGAGTATGAGTTGTTGCATTAGTTATAGAAACTTATAGTTTAGCTCTTCCTTCTAACCTTGTACTAAAACTAAATAATTATTGTCATGTTTTGTATATTCCAAGAAACATTATTTTTATTTCTTATTTAAATGTGAATGGAATTATCTTTCTTATTGAAAATAAAAGTTATTCATTGTAAAAATGATGCTTATTATGGATTAGGATTACATTGTATAAATTAGGTCCAAAAAGGTTCATCCTTAATATAAATATTAAGAAAAGAAAATTAAGTGATCAAAATCAATCTTATTTGTGACATTATAGGTTAGGTCATATCAATGAAACTAGATTTATAATGTTACAAAAAGAAGTATATTTAGATCATTGTCATTATGAATTATATGAAGCTTGTGAACCTCGTTTGTCAGATAAAATGACCAAATTATCCTTTAGTAGAAAGGGAGAATGTGCTTGTGTATTAAGAGAGCTCATACAATTAGATGTATATGACCCTATATCTACTTGTAGTAAGAGAGTATCCTTATATTTCATTATATTTATAAATGACCATTTTATATATGATTATATTTATTTAATAAAACAAAAGTTTGCGTTCAAAGAATTTAGACTTAGGGTTGAGAAATAAAATGGTAAAAATATTAAGAAACTTAGATCTGATTAAAGCGGTGAATATTTAATCTATGAGGTTTATTAATTAAAAGAGAATGAGATTCTTTCACAATGGACTGTATAACATAATAGAGTATCTAAGAGAATAAATCGTATTCTATTAGATATGGTATGTTTCATAATAAATCATAATGAACTTTTTATTTCCTTTTAGGGATATGCCTTTGAAACTATTGCCTACATTTTGAATAGAGTTCCATCTAAATCACCAGACAAAAGACTATTTGAGATATAGACTAGTAGTAGACTAAAGTTTTTAGACTTAAAGATTTAGGGGTGTAATTTTTATATGAAGGGTATAACCTATTATAAGCTTCAAATTAAATCGGATAATTGCAAATTTTAGGGTATTAAAAAGTAAGTATCATGTATCAATTTTATCATTCTCTTGGCAAAAGATATTTGTCTTAAGATATGTTACACTTTAGAAAGAGAATTTAATCGAGAAAAGTAATGGGAGGTAGAACTTAGAGAAGTTTAAGAACTAGAAATGCATATCTAGATAAAACAAGAACCTTAAATACACACACACACACACACACACACACACACACACACACACACACATATATATACACATATAAATATATATGGTTCAAAGAGACATATAATTTATGACACACTAGTAGGATATGTTGTTTCCTAACTAAATTTATCTGTATATTAAAAGGGGAAAGATGATACATTACTTCTTTAAAATGGTATAAAGTCAAGAGATATAAAATAAAACCCATTGATAACCAAGTATAGACTTTATTAACTGCTCTTAATGGGATTTTACCTACTGGCCGCAAATAAGTTTTTAAGAGAAAACTAATATGAATGCATAAAATATACATATGTACAAAACAAAACTAGAGGATAAAAGTTACAAACATAGTGTCTAAAGGTTACAAACAAAAATAATAAGTTAAATTTGATGAAACCTTTTTACTAGTAGCAATGCGTAAGTCCGTAGGGATCTTATTAACTATTGTCATATACTATGATTATAAAATATCAGAAATGTATGACAAGACAACATTCCTAGATAGAATTTTTTTGGAGGATATGTATATGACACAACCTAAAATTTTAATCTAATCAAGTATGTAAGTTGCAAATATACATTTATAGATTTAAATAAGTGTTACGAATTTGAAACAATTAAAGAGTTTGATTTTATTTAAAAATATGGATAAAACTTGTAACAAGGTTAGTAAGAGTGTAGTCATCTTCTTAATACTATAAATAAATTACATATTATTAATTGGAAATAATATATCGATGCTTCAATATGTAAAAATTTGGTTATTCAAAAATTTATGCTTAAATGATATAAGAGAAACAATCTACATTTTGTGAATAATGATCGATAGAGGTATATAAAAAAAGGTTGCTTAGTTTATCCTAGTCTATGTATATAGACAATGAGTAAAAGATTCTTAACATAAAAAATTCCAAGAGGAGATCCTCACTCATGTCAAATGAGATTTCTATCTCAAACTATGTGTCCAAATACACAAGAAGAGAGAGATAAAATGGATTGTAATCTATATGTTTTAGTTATTGAATCAATTATATATGTATTGATATGTACGAGACCAGATGTTTCTTACACTTTGAGCATAACAAACATATGTTAAGCCAATTTTAGTTATAGTCACTCAAAAGTTATGAAAAATATCTTAAAGTACTTAAGGAAAACTAAAGACATTTTTATAGTTTCTGGAGAAGCTGGATTAAAAATTTAAAGGTATTTAGATGCGAATGTTTACTTTGATCATAATGATAGCATATCATAATTAGCATACATCTTTACTCTAAATGGTGGTTTAATACATTAGAAAATTTGTAAGAAAATAATTATTATTTATTCTGAGATCATATAAAGTACATTTCAGAGTTTAAGGTTATAAAGAAAGCTATATAAATTAAGAAACTCATCATTGAATTTAAAGTTGCTCTTAATGTTGTTGAGCTAATAGTTTTATTATGTAACAACAATGGCATAATTGGACATGTAAAAAAACCAATATCACATTAATGGTCCAAGAATATGCTTAAAAAGTTTTACCTGATCAAGTAGACAATGGAGCAAAAAGATATTACATTGGAGCGAGTGTCTACTAAGAGAATGTTGTAGATTTTCTCACTAAACTATTATCTCAAAAGAGATATGATCAATATATAGATGAATATGATATTAGATACATAGGTGATTGCCTTTAGTGCAAATATAAGATTATTAATTCGTACCCTTGCAATTAATCGCTTTGTTGTAATTAATATATGACACGATTAACTTATTCAATTAAGACATTCTTTATCTTCATATATGTTATTAGTTATATTTAATGCTTGATACAAAAGATAAAATTTTTGGAATAAATATTATGCAATTAAAATTATGATGAGATCATAATTATGATATTCAAATTGTATCTAATTATAATTCAAAAATTGTTCCTAGTTATAGTTTCATCATAAAGAGATATTGATGGAATAGTAAAACTGACGCACATTAGATTTATTCTTATGAAGAAAGTAATTGATCTGATAAATTAAAACTTGAAGATACTTAAACAAATATGTGAAACTTATTAGAGAATATGTACACTGAACTAATATGATTATAAGGATCTTGGATAAAATATTATTTATATGTTTGTGAATGTACTCAATATGAAAGTTATATAATTGATTCTTAGATTTGAAATTATTAAACTATCTCATATGAGAATTATTATATTTTGATGTTACTTACAACTTATGAGGTAGCTTCATCATTAGTACATAGATAATGTATGTACTCTATGAAAATAGTTTAATTTTATTTTAACTAAATCTAAAAGAGACCATAGTTTTTCTCTATAAAAAGAGGAAAAAGTTTTTATAAAATATTAAATCAAGTTTGTTAAAGAAATATAATGGAAAGTAGTGAAAAAGTATTCGGCTGCGGCAATGATTTAGTTCCGACTTATTTCCCAAACATGTGCCTGCAGCTTCCAAATACTTTGCATGTTAAGCGACACAAAAATCATCTTGACATACAAAGATATCCCCACCTTTAAATTTCGTCGAGTTACAATAATGTCGATTGGCCGGTCATGTCACCTTCTACAATTTTGTTTGAGATATTGACAATCTCTTTTTCTTAGTTCATCACTAACTGACAGATATCATTTTGTACATTAGCTCCCAGGTGGTCACAAAGTAGACCTCGGACGCAATCACCTACTTGAGGCTGTGATTGAGGAACACTATTGCAACGTTTTGGAGGTGGGGTCTAAGATTACTAAATTAGTGTCTCACCGTTGAACAACCATGAGATTAGATGTTAACATTTAACATTTGTATATGAAAATTAGATACAGAAATCGTGTCACCCTGTCGTATAGGGTTGTTTTTTGTTAAATGGGTTATCCACCACAGAGGTTGCTTGTCGCTTACCCAAAATGACATGATCAAATCCAGTAAAACCAATGCAAGCTGCAGACCAGCACTCGGAAGATTAATAAAGAAGACAATGTTTACAAGAGCAATATCCAGATGGCGACGCCAGAATGTGTATGAGCCAGTAGAGGGGGGGCCACAGCTTGATCCAACCAATCAACTTGGTGATGTGTCCATCATGTTTTTCGCATATGAAAATATCTCTCACATTAATGTTCAACTGTGTATGTGAATGTGAGTGTGATGGGGTTTTATTTTATTGCAAGGTGCGGGTAGTGCTTATACATTGCATGGCTGCTCATTGCTTCATATTAAATGGTGAAAAGAAAAGGGAGAAAGCAACTTGAGAGTCTTGTCATCTACTGCTTCACACCCTTCCTTTCCTTTCCTCTCTCTTTCTAAGCCTTGAATCACTCCTATTTTGCTTCTCAAGATCTTCTTCCTTTCTACGCTTGACAAGCTTCTCCTTGTTGGATTTCAGTGGATAATATACTCATTTATCGCTTCCAAGCTCTCTCTCTCTCTGAATTAAGACACGTAGCAAAAAGCAGGAAGAGAAGCAAGAGTGAAGTCATGGATGATACTTCCTCTGGCAAATTGGACTCAAATTCAGCAGAACTCAAACAAGAAGTGCCAGCATCAAAAAGAAGGTCGATACTGATGATCCTTTTCTTATTGGACTTGTTTCTTATCTCTCTTTCCTCTCACAGTTTCGCTCACTAAGGACATAATGGGTTAGAAGAATATAGTTCACCAGGCCTTAAGTCCTGATCAGGCTCATATGGTCATTTTCTTGATTCATTCAGTTTTCTTCTTTTTTTTTTTTTACTAGAATTGGTTTTTCTGATGTGGTCTTGCAGGAAGGTAGTTGAGAAGACTGTTGTTCGAGTAAAGACTGGAGAAAATGCCGGGAAACTGAAGAACGAAGGTCCACCTTCTGATTTTTGGTCTTGGAGGAAATATGGGCAAAAACCCATTAAAGGATCTCCTTATCCAAGGTTTTTCCTTTTTAACATTTTCTTCTTCCTTTTTTGGACAATCATTTCTCTCTTTACAGTTGTATCTTGAGTCTTGACAAGCAAAACAAGACACTTCTGAAATTTCAGGATTCATTTAGTTTTGTCTTCTTCAATTCAGTAGCACCCAGTTACAGAAATTAAGCTTGTCTGGAATGTAATTTTTCTTTTTAAAGCTTGTCTCGAAAGTAATTTTTCTTTTTACCTTTCTGATGAGGAACATTGATTGTTTTCACCATGCTTTTAATTGCAGGGGCTACTACAGGTGCAGTACATCAAAGGGATGTTCAGCCAAAAAACAAGTGGAGAGATGCAGAACAGATGCGTCAATGCTCATTATAACCTACACCTCAAGCCATAACCATCCAGGTCCTAACCTTCAAGAGACCAACCTAAACCAGCTTCAGAATGAACTCCAAAACCATTCCACTGAAGAAGAAAACACAGCATCTCCAAAAGATGAAGAAAAGCAAAACCAACCCACTACGACCATCATCGATGAAAATGGTAGCGAAGAACACAGTTTTCACTACTTGCAATCCCCAATGAACGACTGCTCTGAATGCGTTATGATTAGCCAAGAAGACCCTTTCACAGAGACCTCAGAGAAAACTCAAGGTACATTGGGAATTCTGTTGGATGAAGTGCCCATCTCTTGTCCTCAACGAATGACATTGTCCATGCCTAAATCTGAAGAAAACGACTTCTTTGATGAGCTAGAGGAGCTGCCCACATCGTCAGCTCTCACGAGCTTCATGCGGGCACATTTTTTGGAGGAAAGGATTCCCGTTGTCCCTTCTTAATTATAGTGTTTTTGGTTCTTGTAACCTTAAAATCTGTACTTAGATTGTCCATATATGACATACTATGGTCACTACCGCTAGTAATAATTAGATGGCAGCTTGTAGTTCTCTTTATCCTCACCAAACCAGTAAAGTTTCCCACTAATTTGACAGAAGCAGGAACTAGTGGGAAAGATACCATCTTTTTAATGGGTTTCTTGAGATTGAGACTGGAAATGGTCTTAGACATACGAGATACAAAGGGAATGGCGGAAGGAGAGAGAGAGAGAGAAAGGCCGGCTTCATTTGGTAGTTGTTTTCATTATTGGAAGCATTAAATAAAGTTGGCACGAGGTTCACGAGGTGGTGCTCAAAGATCCTTGCAAGAAGATAAGGCTCTGGTTATTATTATTATTATTGGTTTTTCTCCCTTTAGTTGAGTGGTTGATTTGGTGGATCAGAGAGGTTGGATTGGAGCTGCTTTTTGTATGTTTATTATTAAGCTCTGATTGAGGAATAGAGGGTCAGGTACTGGAATCCCTCAAAAAAGTTTTTTGGGGCTGTTAAGATTCTCCGTATAAAACGCCAAATCCAACAAGTTCCCCTCTCGTTCTTCGGTAAGAAGCCAAAAGGACCAACCTTTCTTCGATGCTGTGAATTAGTACCGAGTACTGGCCATGTATCTCGTGCGCGCAAGTTGCTCATCAACCATCAAAACAAGTCTAGGAACCTAAGGGACTTCCATGTTTGTGACCCTAAAAGGTTATCATAAATTTGATACAGTCCTCCCAAATTTCAGCTCATCTCATCGTTTGACTAGTCTTCAGGTCATCAAGTAATTAAGTCTATCGAGTAATTTCTGCAAAAGTCATTTTGACCCTTTCTGAAGATCTTTAGTGGAGATGGCCCGAACTTGATCACGGACTGAATCCTCAACCATTCAGCTGAAGGGTATTTAAAGCAAACGTTATCCAATTCAGCTCAACTTCGGTGGGTCCTCTAAATGATGTGGAATCGTAATAATGCTGCAACTGCCATTGGAATCAAGAAGTGAATGCTGATAATGCAGCAAGACACATTTTTACTCCACTGGAACTCCATGGTCTTGTCCCAATGAGGGAGACAGGCTATAAGAGAACTGACAAACAATTACACACTTAAGCATCCAGATAATGAATGTCAAAATTATAGTTAAACTCGGTGGACTATACTGATCATTCCTATTCGATTTGTAGAAACAAGATTGTTTAACATTTGTAATAGCTCTCGAAAATTTAGTACATGTCAATTATTGTTGATCTGCTGCAGCTGCCAATGGCTGGAGAGCTTTAAGAGGGTTCATGATAACACCATCAATAAGACCATAATCCTTGGCCTCTTTTGCACTCATGAAGTAGTCACGGTCCGTATCTTGGTTGATTTTCTCAAGACTTTGACCAGTGTGGTAGGCAAGATATCCATTTAAATTTGCCTTGTGATGCAACATCTCATTTGCCTGACAATTTTATGAATGGTTAGAATGATCATAAATAAAGTAGTCGAATCAATTAAGAACAGAAATTGACTGGCTTTAATGAGCCCTGAGACCATTAAAGAAAAAGACTCAGTGAAGATCGAAGTCCTCAAAGAAGAGGAGGAAAAAGTAGAGAACAAAAGTGGTCACTGTCATTGGGATTGAACTTTCTGGATGTATTAACATCTAAACAACTAAACCTTACTCTCACTTGAAAACCAGAAAAACTCTTTCTTCCATGTTTCAAAACTAAAGAAAATATGAACTGGTATACCTGAATATCAATGTCAGATTGCCCACCCTGAGCTCCACCGAGAGGTTGGTGGATCATTATCCTTGAATTTGGCAAGCTGTACCTTTTTCCTTTACCCACATACGAGAAGAGAGAGACAAATAGTTAGTAAACATATGACCAGAGACAAAAAAGATTGGAATCAAGAAAGAGTGAAAGACATATTTAGTAAACATAAGAACAAAAAAAATTGATTGGAATCTAGAAGAAGCTTTCTCACCCTTGGTCCCTGCACTAAGCAGGAATGCACCCATACTGTAAAAGAGAAGCGAGACAAATAAGAAAAAAATAGATCAATGACAGCAAACACTGAATTAAGCACACCAACAAAGTTCAGACAACAATTTTGTTTCAGATACATATTCCACATACTGAAAAGTATGCACATTCTATACACAGAAAACTACATTCTGATCAATTTTCTCAACTAATTCAGGAGACGTAAACAATAGTCTATACTTACATGGTTGGAAACCATTTAATATTTTGTCCAACTTATGCGAGAAGTAAACCAAATAGAATAGCAAAATCTACTTTAATCAATGCAAGTGTTCAGGGAGCTGGACACAGGTTAGTTTTAACAAGCCAATCATGCTCTCAGGAATAGAGTAGATGAGGAAAACAAAGAGAATCTAAATCGAAGACACTAATAAAAGCTATTGACTCTGCACTCCAAAAAACTATCAAATTTATTGAAATCCAAGTCCTAAATCATCATCTAATGGTTATGCCTCCCATCATACACTTCTCAATCCTTTTAGTCAAGCCTGCACTAATTGTTGTATGATTGAGGAAATAATGTTAAGTTAAAGCACAACAAATTCAGACTTAGTTAAATATCTGTCAAGTGTTACCATTGCAAAAATAAGAGTGTTCGTAGGCATTAATTCAAGGGGATTAAAAGGAGAGTCAATTTATTAATGTTTGTATGATCAAGGATGTTACGTTAAAGCACAACAAATTCAGACATAGTTAAATATCTGTCAAGTTCTCCATTGCAAAAATAAGTGTTCATGGACATTAATTCAAGGGGTAAAAAGGCGTGAATTTATTAATGTTTGATTGAGCATCGAGAAACAAGCCACATGGCAAATAGTTAAACCACTGCATCATATACCTAGCCGCTAACCCAACACAGACAGTAGAGACATCAGGTCGTATATGCCTCATTGTATCAAATATGGCCATGCCTGAAAAGAAGCAAAAATAGTGACCAAGAAAAAAACTGATAAGAGAAACAAAATGAAACCATGATATAAAAATCATAGCCAAGAAAATAAATTGAAAAAAATAGAAGATAAAATGACAAGAAATTACCAGCTGTAACTGATCCTCCTGGGGAATTCACATACATGACAATATCCTGTTAGGAAGAGTATATGGTTTAAATCACCCTGTAGAAAGCTTTAAGCGGTATAAGTTATGAAACAGATACTGGCTAGCAACTGTTCATGTGCGTATCTTTACTTGCACATCTACCCAGATTTACTCTTCGCATATTGCACATCATTACAAAGAGATGTTCAATCGCCCAAATGTTATGTATATTCGTCTGTTATTATAAAAGCATAAAATTGAAACAGCATTACCAGGATTTGAACAAAATAGATCGAAATCAATCTAGCATCGATTATAAAAAAAATCACTAACAAGAAAACAGCACAAAACTTACCTTGTTAGGATCAACAGCATCGAGGTAAAGAAGTTGAGCAACAATTATGTTAGCCATATCATCATCCACAGGACCACCGCACCTAATGATTCTCTAATTGAGCAAACAACAACCAAATTCACAAAGCTGTAAACTAAAAAAGCCCTCCAATAATTGGTCAAAGCAAGCAAACCTCACAACTTACATATTGAAAAAGCTGGCTAATAACACTCTGAAACCGCTCTTGCATCATGGGAGGCGGGCCCTGCCCTTGAGCTCCGTCCGCATACACAGGGAAGTAAGGCGAAGCCGGCACTTGCAAGTCATCCCTACGCATCACCAACACCAAGTGTTATTCTTGAGGCCAATAGTCAAAAACTTTGCAGGCAATAAGAAGATAACCCTAAATAATAAAATACCTTATCGACCAAATGCCCCGTCGAGAACTTTTCTCCGGAGCCCAAAAATCGCCGGAATAAATCGCCTTCGCCTGAGACGGCCGGAGGTCCTTCCGGTTACTAATTAACTTCATCAATTTTCTACAGAAAAAGAAACCAACAAAAATGAAAAACTCCACCGCAAGCAAATAATTCTACCAGATATACAAATTACAGGCATGACAATGAAGAATAAATATAGACATGGTGTAAAACTAGTTTATTAAGTACATTATAAAAATTGCATTACTGGGTGCGTGCGAGGTCAAACCTGGAACGAAGAGGCTCGAAAGGGAGGGCGAGCTTTTGGGCATCGGAGGAAGGGGATTGGGTGGAAGACAGAAAGGGTAAAGAGGTGAATCTGAGAGAGGAGGTGGATGTGGAGACGCATGAGTGTGCCATTTCTGGGGTTGGGTAGACTACGTGCTGTGAAGTGGTACTTCGATTATTTAACCGCCTTATCTTTAGAATAAGCTAAAGAGACTTAGACAACACCGAGGGTAGCGAAGTGGTTGATTGAATTTGAGCTGCGCCGAGCTCAAGCGTCTCCTAGCAAGCAACAGTGACTTGCAAACTCGCCTGCTACTGGAATTATCTTCGATTTGGTTGTTTCATGACCCGTTTTCTCCACGGGTCGGATCAGATTTTGTTGATCTATACTTGGGCTCGATCGGACTTCAAATTAGGCCCAGCTTTAACCTTAAATTTTCGAGCCAAGTTCGGACAAGACAAATCCGAGCATATCGAACTTAGATCTGAGCTTCTCGAATCAACTCAGCCTAATGCTAAACTTGTTTATTAATCACTTCTAAATTTTTTATTTTCCAGTAAGAAGAGTAGAGGTACAATTTTAATGTAACTTTATTTTTCATTAAAATAATCAACAAGTTAGACATTGAAATTGCAATCTTAATTTCCAAACATGTGGTACAAATATTCTTTGATTGCATAAGAAATGGCAATAAAACCTACTAAGTTCTCCGAGAAAAGATAGACAAGACAACTTTAGATGTACATATTTAATATTCTTAGCTTGTCAAATTATAATAAAGTGATTACGAAAAATCTTTCATTCTTTGACCAAGTGATTGGGTCATATTTTTACAAAAAAAAGGAAATTTTGAAAAAATAAATTTTCATAAGATCTTAATTTTTCAAACTTTGGCACTTGTATTGACTATATAAAAAAGAAATTGGCTACTAAAAAGTTGAATGAAACAATAAAGTTGACAAGTTTATAGAACTAAATAGGTCAATCCATATTGATATTTGTGCATATTTTACTCCTCTAATTATAGGTGATTACGAATACATCACTTTTATTGACATATTTTCTTGTTATGGTTTCATTGAGCTCATTCTTGAAAAGTTTGATTCTTTAGAAGCCTTTAAAGTAAAAGTGAAACTTCAACGAGAAAAAAAAAGTCAAAGTGATTCATTACGATAAAAGTGATCAATATTACGAGAGATAAGATGAGACAAGTTGTAATCCTAAACCTTTTGTAATGGACATATAAGAGTGTGACATTGATATTCAATGCATAATGCCCATTACACATTGCGTAAAGAAAAAATTAACATTTCTTAATATGGTGCGATGTATATAGGTGAACTCTTCTTTGTTAGAGTTTTTTAAAGGTGATACTTTGACAATTACAGCTCATATTTTGAATTAAGTGCCCAAGAAGCTCGTTCTCAAAACTCTTTATAAGTTGTGGTTATAAAACAAACTTACTTTACATCTTCCATTTTCAGGGTTGTAAAGCAGAAGTGAGATCTTACAATCTGCAATCCAATAAATTTGATCTTAAGACCATAAATGACTAATTTATTGGTTATTGTATCGTATCAAAAGGTTATAGGTTTTACTATCCTTTATATACACTAAAGTTATTGAATCAAATCTAACTATCTATATTTAAGATAGCACTAGTATAAACCGAGAGCTTAGAGAAATTGTGATTAAAGAACACTCATTATTCCTATATACTTATTGCTTTTGCTCTAATAGTTGGCCCCATTGTTGACAATCATCTTATGAAAATTTAGGATGTACCCATCAAACATGTAGCATAAAAGTCTTTAGATGCAGTCATAAAAGATGTGTCTTTAAAGAGATTAAAAAGGATCTATAGTTCTATAATCTCTAAGGATAACATTGTATTCTTGTAATAACATGAGTATGAAATTGGTGACACCTCAAATTCATCTACTTATAAGAAAATCATCTATAAGCCTCAATTTAATTTTTAGAATAATGTTATGAATAATGAGGTGATCTATATGTCATAGAATAAAATGTAGAACCTTTTAAAGTTACTAAAAGGTTATGGTTCTATTAAATGTAAATAAGTATTTAAGACTAAGTGTTATGCCAAAGATCAAGCGGAGAGGTATAAATCAAAGCTAGTCGTTAAGGACTATAACCAATAAAAAGGTGTATATAGCGAAATACTCTCTCTTGTTTTCACTAATGATTCTTTACAAATTATTATGGTAATTGTAGCTTATTTTGATGTAGATCTTCATCAAATGGATGTAAGAATAACTTTATTAAGTGGATACTTAAATAAAGATGTCTATATGATTCAACCTACCGATTTTGAGTTAGTTGGAAAAGAAAGCATGGTTTATAATCTCTAGAAGTCAATTTACGGGTTGAAACAAGTTTCAAACAATAGCATCTCAAGTTTGATAAGATTTTCACTGATAACCACTTTAAGAAAAATATTATTGATTAAAGTGTGTATATATATATATAGGTTATTGGGATTAAATATATATTTATGATTTTATATGATGATGCTAATGAATTTAATTTGTTGGTTGATAAAACATAATTATTGTTTGGCCGTTTTAACTTGGAGGAACTTAGTGAAGCATCATATGTTTTAGATGTATAGGTTCTTTAAAAGGACAAACGGTATTCTCATATTGTCTCAAAGTACCTATGTTGATCGAATCTTCAAGAGGTTTAATGAACATTCTTATTCTTTTATAAAGGCTCCATTTGTGAAGGGTGATAAGTTCTTAAAAGCCTAATCTCCTTAAAATGATGTTGAGAGAGATCAAATAAAGTGTTCCCTTATACTTACGTCATTGACTGCCTAATATATGCTCAAGTATCCACATATCTTGATATTGCTTTTATGGCTATGTGCTTTGTAACATCCCATCACCGATGGGAAGGGTAAATTGGTCATTTGGGACGGGTTAGGCGTATGTAAACATATCTCGGCATGATCATACATCATATAGCCTCTATATAGATATGAATGGTAATTTTTGCACATGCACAT
>JAOSBN010000004.1:6160750-6180779 GCA_027563595.1 Erythroxylum suave | reverse complement strand
ATAAATATATATATGTATAATGTATATATTATGTCAATATGAAAAATAAAATAAAAAAGTTTATAATTTATTAAATTAAAAAAATAAAACAACAGTTTTTTAAATTTATTTTAAAAAATTTATTAAAAATATGACGAGCCAAAAATGGCCCGCAGGTGGCCCATGGCCCGGGTGGGCTAGGAGGGCCGAACAATGGGCCTTCTCGTGGGCCGCTCCATCCGTGGGCCAAAACGGCCCACGGGCCGTTTTTGCCTGCATGGGCCGGCCCATGGGTTGACCTTCTGTGGCCCGCACGGGCCGTGGGTCAAAATGGCCAGCCGTTTTTTTTCAACGGGCCGGCCCAGGCCCAGTCTGGCCTGTTGACATCCGTACCTCCAAAGTTATTTTGTATAGGAAATGCTATATTTTGATACTAGTACTACTGATGACCTATTTAATCATAGGTCGTTTAATCAGTAACCATTGGATGTAACATGAATTACGTGGAGGTAGTTGTGTGATCAAGATAGGACATTACCCTAAAGTAATTAGAGAGAATGTTCTGTTGTATTATTAATATTGATTTAGAAAATCCTTGGCTAAAGTGGAATGAATTTTTGTAAATAGTTTACAAATGTCATTAATTGAATCGATAGCTAATGATAGAGAATTAATATGATTGAATTCAAAATAAAGTAGGCATTAATTTCATGCTCTATGTCTAATTGGAATATTGTATGATAAAATGATTGAATTATAAGGAAAATCATGCACAGAAAGGTTAGTGAAAACTATTTTGACATTCCTAAATATTTAGGTGGTTATTGATAGATGTCAATTTTGATTTATGGTTATAAATTGTTTAATTAGATAATTAAAGATAAATTAAAAGAAGTTTTAATTTATCTAATTCTAATTCTAATTAGGAATTAGAATTAGAATTTATAATCACTGCCAATATATTTGAGAACCTAATCGGTCTCACATAAAAAATGAGTTGAAGAGAGCAAAGATATTTTATCGAGTTGTACTTGATCGTAAAGTTTGAGAAACTTTATGATTAAATATGAGGTATTTAATAAATAAAGATCAATATGAGATATTGGATCTTATTTAGGCATAATTGATATTTAATTAAAATTATTTTTAATTTTAATTAAATTTAATTGAAATTAAATTTTAATTGAAATTAGAATTTAATTTCAATTAAATTTTAATTGAAATTAGAATTTAATTTCAATTAAATTACTAAAATATCCAAAACCTATTATAAATAGACTTAAACTCTAATGGAGCCAGTACTTCTTGCTTAACCTTTTTTGTAAGTTCTGTAACTCTCAACCTCTTCTACGGATTCCGTTAAAGGTCGAACACTTGTGCAGCTAAGGTAGTTGAAATGGATCAGTTTCAGAAATAGTTTGAGGGATGCGACAAAATTATGATCTAGTTTCAGAATAAGGTACAAGTTAAGATTCATACTTTGTTATGAATAATATGTTAATTATTTTATAGAATTAAAGTTATCTTAATTTTCAGAAAATCAAAATACAAAAATGTTTTGTAATTATTTTATTACTGTCAGGATCGAATCCCCTCTCGATTTTCCAACAACTTATACAAGCTCTAAAGGAGTTGTTACTAAAATTTTTTGAGTTATTCGATGATCAAATGTAAGACTCTTCTTTAAAACTATTTGCACTGTAATTTGGAGTAAACTCTTTTGGAACATTATTTTACTAGTTTCCTCTAATTTACACTTTTCTTTTGTCTCCTGCGGTATATTTGACAAACTTTTCAAATCCTGTGCTCATTTAGGACACACCCGTTAGTTCAATATCCAAAATTAGGGATGTCTTCTCTCCATTTACCACTAGATATATAACATATGTTGATGTTGCTTCTCTAAACTTAAATAACTCATTAAAGAAGTAAGATTGACCTTTGAGTTCTTGTATTTCTTGTAGACTTCTCCCTCTCAATTATAATACATTGATCCATCTTGAATATAGAAATAATGGTTGAAGAAAATTGTTATCAACATTGATACCATTATGAAGTTTTGTATAAGCGAAAGAATCTCTATTATTGTTGATTCTCAATAATCCATAAAGAAGACACCAAATTAGATGTATAAGAATTAGTAGAGAGGTTTAGAAAATTAACTAGATAACTAATTAGTCTTTAACTAATAGTAACAGCTAATGACCTACATATATGAATCATAATACTATATATGCGATGAAAATAATATAAATGATCTTATGTTTAAACTGGTGGATCAATTGCTCTATATGAGAATTGTTTGGGAATTAATAGATTCTCTCCCATTTTTGACACAATTAATAACAACCAAACACATGCATCTCATAATTGTGGTAAATTATCCATTTGATTCAGTTTTTGGAAAACCCTATTTTTTGTCTGAGTAATGCAAGCCACGAGATTGTGTCTGACACTAACTTTTTAACTTTCCAAAAATAGTAAAATTTTAAGAAACCAATTTTCTTTAACTTCATGGTTAACAATGAACACACTTCCATTTTCCTACACTTTCACAAGATTAGTTTCATCCATATTCTCCGCCGCACAAACCACCAGCTCCATCTCTACCTCGCTAAGCCAATCACTACCACCACCATATGTCATTCTGAGTACTAGGTCACTGTAGAGCTACAAAGATAAATCGAATAAAGATGCAGCCTTCTGTAGGTTACTTATTCTCCATGAAGAATGACTTAATTTTCTCAAAAATAAGGGGTCAAACCTTGTCACGATCTAATAAAGCTGAGTGAAGTCACCATCCCAGTAAACCAAGGAGGATTTGAAATTATCTCGATAGCTAATATGCAGAGAATTCTAATGAGCAAGAGATTATGGAGGCTATACCCGGATAGGAAGGCTTTATGGATAAAATGGTTTCATGAATAATATTTCAAGAACTTGACTTTTTGGCAAGCTAATTTCACCTCAACTGGCACTCCTATTCTTAAACAAATGATGAAGATGAGGGAGCTCCTGTATCCCTTCATAAAGTACTGAATTGGAAATGGTGAAAGAACCTGGTTATGTTTCGAATATTGGTTAGATATCAGTCTAATCATACAGCACTCTCTCCTTTAACAATTAAGAAATTGATTACCTACACACCTTAAAGGTCTCCTCTTTGATCACAAATAGAGAGTGACAGGGTGAGTTCAGGAGCTTTTCCACCTTATTGCCACATCTTCTCCTGTTGACGTTAGTGCATAATGAGGACTCAGTTTTATGGATGTTGAACCATAATCTTATATTCACCAACTGATCATGCTTCCAACTATTTCACAGCAACCACATATCTATCCCCTGGTCTGATTTACTTTGGAGAAACACCATTAGCCCAAAGGTCTCGTTCATCACCTAGTTAGCAATCAACAATCATAGTCCAACCTTAAACTAATGGCATGGAGGTGTAAGGAAATGACATGTGTTCTATGTGAAGAAGCAATGAAGGATAGAGACCATATTTTCTTCCTCTGCGGCTATACCAAAGTCATTTGGAGCCAAATACTTCACATGTTACCTGTAGGTAATTATCGATACACTTGGGAACATGCTTTGCAATGGATCCTATGCAACTCTAAGACAAGGAAAGCAAATGCATCCCTTTATAAAGTTGGCTTCACACTAACTATCTATACAATTTGGAAGGAGCGAAAGAATCATCGATAAGGTAGACAAATACCTACTTACCAACCAGATTGTAAACTTGATACGAGATCACATCTTGGCCAAACAACAGCAACTCACTCTATCTTGTGATATGCGACTCCGATGACATTTCTAATTTATCTTGGCTCATTTAGCTACTCTTCTTAATTACTTGATTAACTATTTTTTGTAATATGTAGATGAGTCTAGCCGCTATGTGTTGAATCCAAAATTAAGCTTCAATTCAATCCTTTTTTTCTAACATCCAATCTCATACTCCATGTTTAATTCAATGAGAACAAAGAAGAAGATTTAGACAAGAAAGCATACCTTGATCCATGGTGTGCCTGTTTATGGTTGTTGATGGTTTGATCTTCCAATATTAAAAGAACTTTCTATATCCTTGTTTTCTCTCTTAAGGGAAGGAGAAAATGTTTGTAGTTTTCTTTTATATTGGGGACCATAACCATTTTAAAAGATGTAACCATAGGTTATTTTCAATTTGGCCCTTTAATAAATTGAAATTAACATAATTGTATCTACAAATTAATTCCATGATAATTTAATACCCCAATAATCATTTTTAACTTTATTTGATCACTAATTAATTAATTATTTTCTAAGATAGCAAATACACGTTAAATTTCATATGTATGTCCATATATTGGAATTTGTTCCAACAGTCTCCCACTTAGACTACATATGTTGCCTTATAAATGTGTATAACCTTATGAGCTCATAATTTTGCTATCATATAAGGTATTCCAAACAATCTCATCTATTAACCATACTAATATGGGATTAAAGGCGCTTTCATCATACTTAACGTAACTGAACCCACCAATAGTCACACATATCAACATAGTCAAATGACATAGATCTATCATAGATGTGTAGCATGGAAATTGCATGTTATGTGATCTTGACATGCCTATATCCAATTGGTCCACCCTTAAATTTTAACGAGATCAAACTAAATCGCAATCGGAGAGTGGATAAACTAGATGCTTTATTTCTACAGAAAATATCCAAATACACAAAATGTGTCCATAACATAAACTAGAGCAATAAAACTCACACACACACACACACACACACACACACACACACACACACACACACACACACACACACACACACACACACACACACAGATATATATATACAAGTAAACGCCTACTATACCGAAATATCCTTCAATGATGTAACACCCATACGAGCAGTGTGCTCATGAAAGACTTTTGGTGTTAATCCCTTAGTAAGTGGATCCGCAATCATGGAGTTTGTCCCATTGTGCTCTATAGAAATCTGTCCACTTTAAACCCTTTCTTTTACAACTAGGAACTTTATCTCAATGTGTTTTGATCGAGTCAAGCTCCTATTGTTATTGGAATATAGAACTGTCAAGTTATTGTCACAATATAATTTTAGTGGTCTTTCTATACCACTTAAAATTCGTAGCCTAGTCACAAAATTTAATAGCCATAATCCATGGTTGGATGCCTCATAACATACTACAAATTCTGCCACCTATCTTGACATCTGGCATAGACAGAATCTGAATACCCAATGATCTCTAAATGATCTGACTTCTTGTATGTGAGCATATAATCTTTAGTTCTTTGTAAGTACCTCATAACCCTTTTTGCTGCTTTCCAATGATCCATCCTAGGGTTGCTTAAATATCTGCCTAGCATTCTAACAATGAATGCTATATGGACGAGTGTAACCTTGAATATACATTAAGCTCTCGATTGCCGAAGCATAGGGGATCATTTGCATCTGAGGATACTGAGGCTTTTAGCTACTTTACTTGGTACTCAATTAAGGATATAAACTGTTGTCTTTAGTGCTTTTCCCCAAAGTGACTCTGGTAAATTAGAATGACTAATCATACTCCTCACCATATCCTTAAGAGTCCTATTTCGTCGTTCAGCTACACCATTCATGCTAGGCGTACTTGGCATGGTGTACTGTGGGACGATTCCATATTCTTTTAGGAAGTTAGTAAAAGGTCCTAGACGTTGTTCTCCTGAACCATCATATCTACCATGGTACTCACCACTATAGACAGATTTGACACACTTTATTTTCTTACAGAGTTGATTTTCAACTTCAGCTTTGAAACTTTTGAATACGTTGAAGGACTTTAACTTTCCATGAATTTGATATAGGTACCCATAACGTGAGGAACAATAGTAGCCAAATTTGTCCAACAAGGAAATAGAAACCAAATTTTGTCTAAATGATGGTACAATAAAAGTTTCTTTTAAATCCAAATAGTAACAAGTTCCTAATAACAACCTAAAATGCCGTATTACTTCAACTTCCATTGATTTGCCATCACCCACATAGATGTACCTTTCAACATCAATTGGCTTTTGGCATCTCAGGCAACCCTTCATAGAAACATTTATATGAGTAGTAGCAACGGAATCCAACCACCAATTGTTTCTAGGTACTAAAGCTAAATTAACCTCAGAACAGAACAAAATAAGAAATGTACCTTTCTTTACACACCAATTTTGGTATTTGGTATTTGGTACAATCTTTCTTTAAATGTTCGGGTTTCTCATAAAAGAAACATCCTTTTCCTTCTTTAGGTTTCTTTTGCTTAGAATCATCAACAGCTTCATTATCCTTCTTTCTCCTTTTGCCCTTACTTTTAGAGGTGCTAGTCAGACGAGCACTTTGAGTTTTCTCTTCAATCTATCTTCTTCTTGCACACAAAATGAAATGAGCTCATTGAGAGTCCATTTCTCCTTTTGCAGTTATAATTGACCTTGAATTGACTGTGATGTGCAGGAAGAGATATTAATACCAAATGCACAAGTAAGTCATCAGACAACTCTAGCTTTGGTGCCTTAAGTTTTGAAGCAATATGAGACATCTCTATAATGTACTCTCTAATGTTTCCTTTGCCGGTATTCTTCATTGAAATCAAGCTAGCTAAAAGCGTACTTGTTTTAGCCTTATCCTTTTTTGCAAAACATTTCTCGATTTCAGCAAGGAACTCACTAGCATTGGTAATCTTTTCAGATACCACCCTTCTAAAGGCTTCCCGAATGTCGCGCTTAATGATCCTCAGACTCAAGCGATTAGAGCGTTCCCACTTCTCAAAGTTTCTCCTTGTCTTAGGAGCACTTTCATCCGTAAGAGAAGGGGGTTGCTCAGTCCCTAATGCGAGTCTAGGTTCATGCAGCCAAGAATGATTAACACATTTTCTTTTCAATCCTTGAAATTTGATCCATTACGTATAAGAATACTGTTTGCATTAGCAGATACTATAGTAACAGATATAATTGTTGTATAAAGAACAAATCAACTAAATATATATGTTCACATAACAAACCAAATGCTTTTGAATTTTAAAATAAATATTGATTACATCTCAAGATACCTTGCACAGCATTAATATCAAGTCTTTAAATAGTAATATTAATTTGTAAGTGGTACTCTTGGTGTAGTGATCAAATATTAACAAATAAATCTTGTCAAATAATAAACCTATCTTTGGATCGATTTACTATTCACATAGAATCCTTATAATTGTTGCATATTTATCACTACAAGTGTCTATGTAATTCGGCAAAATATTATCCTTCCTTGACGTCAACTAATACCCACATAAATTATCACAAACACAACCTTTAATATATTTTGAAATAAATCTATTTTCACAAAAAGTCACTTTGGCAATTTTATTATTGTCTCAATTAATTTATCTCAAAATATATATTTATCAATATTTAATTTTAAATTCTCTGAATTAATTCCAAAAAGAAATAATAGGAATAACATGTATTAAAACGTACTATCATATTTTGCATATATTATTTCTGTATAATATGCAGTCATGTTTATACATTTGCTTATCTATCATATACATGATGTTATCTATCATATACATGATGCATATACCAAATCTCAAGAAAAATATACAATCAATGGCATTAAACTGTCACCTAGATATGATGTCAATCCAATAAGAATCAAACAAAACAATAGAAATGAATCCATAAAGAAATTCCAAACAAAGCCAAAAAAAAAAACAATATAATTAACATGTGTATTCTAAGGCCATCAACTAAAAGAAGATCATCGAAATCCACTAACAACTGTCGTTAAAGCAATTAATTCATCAATTGAAAATGAACAAATGGACATATCAAAATTATGATAATTCATGGCTGTAAAACTTAAAAGCAATTTCTGAAATCAGACGCATAAACAAAACCATGAAACAATTCACATGTAGCATAATTTTGACAATCTGTGGCCAGTAACACACACACACACACACACACACATACACACACACATAAACACACACACACACACACACACACACACACACACACACACACACACACCCACACACACACACACACACACACCCACAAACTTGAAGGATCTACTATATTCTCCAGTATTAGGTCAACGCAATGTGCAACGCAAGAAGTTTAAAAGAAAGAATTATACCTATTTTGTAACCTTCTTCCTGCCGCTTTATAAGCTGAATCATTGTCAGTAATAAACTGAACAATATTTTCTAACCCTACTTCATTCACAACTTCATCAAATATCTAAAAAAAGTAACAATATTTCTAACAAGGCCAAATGCCTTAATAGACTTAAAAACATTGAGCCATTTGCAAAAGAAACCAAAAATTTAATAATAGGCTCTTCTCTCCTATTTGTCCAACCATCACACATGATTGAACACCTATAAGTAGCCCAATTTACTCTTCTTTCGACCAAATAATTTTTAATTTTAGTAACTGAATAACTCAAAAGTTTACCTCTTAAGTTATTATTCGAAGCAACTTTGTATCCCGAACCATAAGAGGCTATTGCATCCACCACATGTTAATAATAATAAAACTGAGAAGTATTGAATGATGACCTGTATCATACCACCATCTAGCTGTTGCCATATCGACATTGTAAGTCACCTGTCTTGATTGCATTACATTACGAATTGAAGGTTGGGATCCAAGAGTTGTTCGTGGTGCAAAAAAACTACTTACCTGCCTTCTTTTTTTTTCTCACATTAGGTCTGGGTGTAACATTCGCTTCTTCTTGGGCCTGGGATGGAACACTACCACTACCATCTTCATCATTTCTACAATCACCACGAAAACTAGCAAATGAACTTCCACTACCAATTTCAAAATTCAACCGTTCCCTTATCTTTTTCTCATTTTGATATTCTTCAAACAATGTTTTTATTTGCTACTTCACATTATGACTTAATTTTTTACAGGATTTTACATCTCCTTTAACCCCTGCTAAACGCTTCTTCAATCGGGTGATTCCTTCACCTTTCAAATGTTTGTTACAAAATAATTAAATTGTATGATTCTTCATACCTGGGACTAATGCAGCATGAGCCCAAGTCGGATCATTGTATCTTCCTGAAGAACTTGAACTTCCTTCCATTAATCTGTAATAATAAATGAAGACATATGTCAAAATCATGCATAATTCAATTTCACCAAAACAATCCAATTTTATCAAACAAAATTCATCAATAAGTCATAAACCAACAAATAATTCAAGTTTTCAACATACACAATTACACAATACACAGGTCCATCATATGTAATATAACTCATTTTTGTATGATTACCTCCCTAGATGAACATTTATAAATATATAATACCTTGCTAGTAGGACTTTATAAGTTGTAAAAGAAAATCAGTTTTGTTACACATGATTAAAGTAACAAGATAACTTATGATTAAACTGCATGCATGGTAAGTTGAATGTTAAGCATCACCACACTTTAAAGACATACAATTCAATGAAGAAATACATATCAATTTCTCATCACAATGAAAGAACTGATAGAAGTTTTCAATTGATAGCATTAAGTTCTGCCTAATTCATAAGCCTATGACATTGACTCAATCACTTTAATGACATCTTATAGAAGCTCAAGTTTAGTATCAACAATTAGGAAAAAAAATGGAGCTTAACTATATTCCAAGGTATTGAATTTATTTAGATTTCATTTTGTAAATTAATAAAGAAATTGAGATATCTTGTATAATATTACAAGTAATAAAGAGTTTAGTTTATTAAAAGATAACATATAAATTGTATGATATCCTTTTCTAGAAGTGAAAGAATGCAACCATTATTTCATATAATTTACAATAGTCCTCTAAGGAAAAGACAAATTGAATGTCAAAACTTCAAACACTTCTTCAGGCCAATGCTTTAAATTTAATATTTGAAATTGAGGAAAATTATTATCAATTATTTATCTTATTAATTCTTTATTAAAGAAGATGGAGGAAATTTTAGTTAACTTTCATTAACATAAAAAGAAGAAGAAATTATTAAAGTTTATTCATTTTAATTATATAAATTTCTAAATTCTAATACATGCATGGATTAGAAAGAGCCATATTCATAATTGCTCTTGCAATGCCTAAAAGTCATGTTTCTTTTGTACGATGAATTGATGATAGTTTGTGATTATTTACAAGTTACAAATGCAAATGATATGGTATGCTTAAAATTAAAAATCTCAATTCATGCATAGCTGAATGAACCAAATCATGATTCACAATCAACATCATTAACTCTATTTAAAATATCCAATTCCTTTAAAATTAAAAGTTAAAATCGTACATCAATCTTCATTCAAGTTTCCAAAATTTCCAACGCAAATCATCATTCATTCAATTCCAAAATTCCAACCCAACATAAATCTCAAATCCACAAAATTTATTTCTATCTTTCAACTTTTGACAATTCATTTTCAATCAATCCTTTCACAACGTCAATATTTAAAAATGCAATTAAGCCAAAAAAATTTAAAAACATACCTAAAAAATTCTCAACGTATGTGGGTGTTCGGAATTTTGAGCAGGATGACTTGGGTCAGGTTTAAATTTGGATCTTTTTTAAATCTGGTGACTGTTAACTTTAGAAGTGGTGGTGGCAGGCAGCAGTTGACGGTGGACTATGGTAGAGAGCAGACGGTGGACGGTGGTGGAGAGTAGACGGTGGTGGGCGTGCAGTGGATGCTAAAAATGGTTCGGTTGTGCATGGTGACGGTGAGTCTATGAGTGGCGACGCATGGAGACTAAAAAGGAGGGCTTGCGGTGGCGGCATGGAGGAAGAGGAACTGGTTGTTGCCGACCGGAGAGGAGAACGAGAACAAGATTGGAGAGTGAGAAATGAAAAATGAGAGAGAAGCATAGCAGATGGGCAGGGGGGTAGGGCTGGTTTTAATAAAAGGTTCAATTTTGCAAATAAGTCCTTGGGCAGTATCATAAGATTTGAAAACCTCAGGGACTTATTTGCAAAATTAAACCTTTTCTTGAATTTATCTCCCTCTCCATATGTCACTACCATCTATTCTTCAATTTATCTCCCTCTTTTGGTTCTTATGGCAACATTTTCTTTGGTTTTTTTCTTTCTTATTGTCACTCCCTTAGATTCCTTGTGTAATTACTTATTGTTCATGTGAACCTTGCTGCTTTTTCCCTTCCTCAAGTTGCTCTTGATGTAAATAAGGGTTCTCTTTTAGTTAAGAACTCTTTTATAGTTGATTTTACACCTTCTTTACACTCAAAATAACAAGACTTCAGTTTTATGCAAGATTTTATAGTCTAAGGTAATAAGGTAGAAAAAATATATCTTTGAATTGAGATTTATACCCCCTATGATAAGTAATGGAAAAATTATAGCTTCTTTTCACTATGGATCTAGGGCCTTGGTATATAAGTGAAATAACATTGTTTCTACTTAAATAACAATATGGTTTAAAGCTTAATAAAAAGTTCAAAAGGTAGCTCCATTAAGCACTAATATTCATAATAAACCACTTGAATATCAATACATTATATACGATAGCAACATAATATTACCAACGGAAACAAATCTATCAGTAATTACCAACGAAAATTTACAATCTGTCAGTGAATTTGTCGTTAAAAATTTCATTTTACGACATACCAAATTTTCGTCAATAAAGTTGGAGGGAAAACATTTGGACAAATTTACGGACGGAATATAACGACAGAAATTATGCAATCATCGATAAATCAGGCGGGAAGACTTCCTGCAATTAAACAGCGATGGAATTTTGCTGACGGATATGTTTCTGTCGGTGAATTTTAAGCGATGTCGGTCATTTACCAATGGTATTTGTTTTCTATCATTAAATTCAAATTAATTGTTTTTTAAAATAGAAAAGAACGTCATTTGGTTTAATACCAAATGAAGTCTTTCCGGTTCGGGGGTTAAAGGACATCCAAACCTTCCTTCTCCTTTTCTCCTCTACTTCTTCATTTTTTTGTCGTCACCGTCCTCTCCTTATTTTGCCGTGCGTCTCATTTGCTTGCAGTGTCGTCGTCTCCTTTCCTTGCCACGTCGTCCTGTCGTGCGTCTCCTCTCCTAATCGTCGTGCGTCTCCTCTTGTTGTTGCACCATACTGTCGTCGTCACCTGCATCTCCCTCCTCACCGTTGCCGTTTGGGTTCTCCTCTCCGTCGACTGTGTTGATTTAGGTATATATATAGTATATTTTTGCAATGAGTAAATTTAGGGTATGCAACATATAGTATGTTTTGCCTACTGAAAATCAGTTCCTCTGTAGGCTAGGGATTAGAATTTCTGCAAAACCATGAGACTTTAGGGATTAGAATTTAGTGGACGTATTTCTGTCAACTTTAGATTATGTAAATTGGTGTTGATGATATGATATGTATAGTAGTGAATAACAAGTGTAAGAGTATAATTATACTTGTTTGAAATCCGCTTATACTATCCAAATCTGCTATCATTCCATTTCAATAGTGATGATTGGTTTTTGTATAACATGTGAGGATTTGATGCATTGAAATAATTTGATTTATGGCTATAGATACAACATTCTACTTATTTGTTCGGGAACTTGGTCATTGATTTAAAGTGCTCATCACCTAACCTTCATTTCCGGTTTTATTGGGTAGGTTCAAAACAGTTGGTTATTCTAATTCAAAATGAAGGAGAAGAAACTTTAAAATTGGATCTTTCTGGTTCAAATCCTGCTGAAAACACTTCATTTGAACCATCCAAGCACATAACTAAAAAGGTCTGGTTGCTTACTTTGTCATGTCAGTCTAATTTGCTTTTTACTGTCCTGAGAAACAAGATAGCTTGTCGATACCAAGTGAAAGCTTATAAGATTTTAATATGAGGAAGATCAAAATAGTTAAAATGAAGGTTGTTTTTTGGATGAATATGTTGATTGGCTGAATGTATATGCAATATTTTCATACATTAATTCATGTATTTGTTTTTCTATATATGCATATATAAAGGATAATGTGCAAATTATATGCTAGGGAATGATTACTATGAGACTTAGTTTTATTGTTAGGCTAGGATTAATAATTATAGTAATATATGTATGCAATCAATCCTTTATATAGCTATTGTAGGTTCATAGGATATGATTCTCCAACACCCCAAAACCCTAAACACCATTAACTACGATGATCTAAATTTATATTGTAATTGTTGCTAGATCAACAACCCAACAATTTATTAATGCATTTGTGTCTCTTTAGTTAGTTTTCTTAAATTTCATTCCAATTAATTGTGAAACGTTTTCTAATTGAAAGATTCTTTGCTATTATGTATCTAAGGTGGGAATTTGGCGTTGGTCCTACAAGAAGGAATAAGGAGGTGGGCCTTAAGATAAGATTTAGGGATTGGTGCATTATTATTATATTAACACTAATTAGTGAGTAGCTTCTTATCTTAGGTACATGCACTAAACACTAGGCAAGTGGAGCTTTTCTTTTTATTCTCCAAAATATCTGCATAAAAAAGAATCCTAACTTCATGACTAAATAAAGCTATTCAATGTGAATAATCACATTTCCTCCCCTAATGTTAACAGGAAAAAGATAAATGAAAATTACTTTTTCCATTATAAAGCTTCTATCTATATATATATATATTTTGTCATATTGAAAAGGATTGAAGAATATATCTTTGAACCATTAAAGAGAGCAAAAGAGAAGCTACCCCACTTTTGGTTACTCCTCCAAAACTTCAACTACACTTAATTGGTCTCCTTCTTACCCTTTGGACCACTATGTAATGGAGTGTCTACAATAGGAACATGTGAAGTAGATTACTAGTTAGGAATCTTGAAGCTTATCAATCTTGTTTTGGAAACGGAAGTTAATAAACAAAGAGAAAATGAAGCTTGATAAAAGTAGTCTTTTTGTTTTCGATGCTAAATTATCTTTTAGGTGCTAAATTGATATTGTTCATACATGGTTGCAATCATATTAATATTTATGTTAGTGTAATTACCTTGCTTTTGGACATATATTTTGAGATGTACAATTACAATATCACAATTATATTAATGACTCATAAAATCATAAATCATATATAATCAAATTATTCCAATCTCAAAACATGATCTATGGGCCTTAGAAAGTACATATTGTATTATTATTATTATTATTATTATTATTATTATTATTATTATTATTATTAATTTTATTAATATTAAATTTAATATTTTATCAATTATATTTATGATTATTATTAGTAATATTAAATTTATTATTGTTATTAAATTTATTATTATTACTTTTCTACTTTTTAATCTTCTACTTATTATTAATTTTTTGTTATTAAATTTATTATTTTCATCAATTATATTTATTATAATTATTATTAGTAATATTAAATATATTATTTTTATTAAATTTATTGTTATTATTACCTTTCCACTTATTATTATTCATATTATAATTAATTTTATGATTATTATTATTGTCTTTAATTATTAATATTATTAGTTTTATTAATCTTATTTATTTTATTATTCATATTAATAATAATAATAATAAATTTTCTAATTATTATTAATTTTATTTTTTTGTCAATTATATTTTCATTAATTATTAATATTATTAGTTTTATTAATCTTATTAGTTTTATTATTCATATAATTAGTAATAATAATTATTGTTAATTTTCTACTAAATTTCTACTACTATTACTACTACTACTGCTACCAAGATTCAAATCAAGATTCAGAGGTACTTACTGTACAGGTAAAACATCTCATGGTGTAACAACTAGAGATGAAACACCTCCTCTCCCTCCACCTACTACACTGGCAGATGAAGTTACACTATCCACCACTCTTATATCATTTACTACCCCTATACTGACAGAAATATTAGGGGTAAACAACATAAATAAAGGAGATGACCATCAGCTGGTGCTGAGAGACCCGGTGGACGAAAATACATCACAATTATCAATAATATATAAGTGAAAATACATGAACCATTATACGTTATAATTAAGTTATGGGTTTAAATTTTAAAAATGGTATAAATTTATTTGTTTTTATGTTAGGTTATTTCCATCTAGACCCTGTTCAAGAAACATAACATCGAAATTCAAGGAGAAGATTGATCCTGAGGGCTATGTATGGAAGAATATCTCTCAGGCGACAAAGAAATTTTACTATCACGAGTTTGAGGTACGACAAAAATTATTATTTCCTTTTTTAATTAACATTTTTATACATTAATTTGATAAATATTATTACACAAAAAGTATTTACCGAAAATTTTTCCTTTTGTTACATAAAGATTTTTTTTTGGGATTCTCAATTTGACTGGATCGTAGAGTCACGAGCGCGTACATGTTATCGCGACTTTGTTGATGCAATACATAGGACGGGTGTACGACCGCCTTACATTTTTTAAGAAATATGGAGTCGTTGGCTGTAGTATTGGACATCACCTAAGGCCATGTCTGTTTCACAGTGTAATTTAGCCAATAAACGTGGAGGACCTGAGAGAGAGAGTCTTCCTATACATACAGGAAGATCTATTACCCATTAAGAGCATACAGAGAGACTTGTAAGTATCTACAATTTACAGTTATATTCTCATTTCTTTTCTTTGTTGTATTTTAATTGAATTTGATGTGTTAAAATTTGGAATAAAAATATGTGTTTCTTGTTAAGAATGATAGTGTTTTTTAGTTTTGTTCTTTGTTCAACGGGGGTAGATATCATAAAAATAGACAAAACTCTGCCAAAATTTTTATAAAATCTAATTCACTTACAATTAACATTTTATTCTTATGCAGTAAAAGCCTATGGGGTATGAGGCCTACACCCCGTCAACTATTTCTGCACACTCACACTAAGAAGCATGACGGTGTGACATTCGTCGTAGAGAACTCAATGTATATGAAATTTATGATTTAATATTAATAATGCTTAATAATTATTACTTACTAATATAAACATTG
Organism: Erythroxylum suave; assembly: GCA_027563595.1. Taxonomy (NCBI): domain Eukaryota; kingdom Viridiplantae; phylum Streptophyta; class Magnoliopsida; order Malpighiales; family Erythroxylaceae; genus Erythroxylum; species Erythroxylum suave. Next base: position 6,164,811 of record JAOSBN010000004.1, on the reverse strand, counting down.
CTTTCTGATAGGACCAAATACAAGAAAGCATTGAACGGTGGTCTCAGTAATTTGAAGATGTTGATGAGACTGAAATTTATCTTTATGAAGTGGGTGGTAGGGACCGTTGTGGGAGGATATTCGGCTTAGGTTCATTTGCGAACACATGTTATTTGCAATCCTCCACGTCCAGTACAATAGCATCTGGTAGGTGGTTCACCACCAATGAAGTGGAAGAGCTTCGGAGCACGGTGTAGACATTGACGATTCAGTTGCAACAGTCGATGGAACAACATCAATAATCGATGCAGTATGTTGCTCAGCTTCATCAGGACATGGATGAGTTGAAGGGTAGGGGTAGCACGTCATCGCACCAATCAGAGCATCTGCTGCCTCCAGATTAATAGCATACTTTTGGTCATTTAATTTGTATTAAAAATAATTATTATTTACAATGTAATGTTTTTATTATCAATTAAGATATTTTAACTTTTAATTACCAATCAAAATTTCTATTTAAGCAAATTAAATGTATACTATAAATTTATAACTGTTAAAATTATGCATTAACCATAATTTTAATTTAATAACGGTATATATTATATATTTTTTTAAAAAAATTTGTCATTCATTTATCGACGGAAACAAATATCCATCGGTAACATCCTCTTTAGTTTACTGACGGTCTATGCGCTCATTCGTCGGTAATCACAGAAGGAATAAGCAATTCCCTCTCAGTTTTTACTGACGGAATGACCTATCCGTTGGTAATTTTTTAGCAAATTTACTGACGGTAAATTTCTTACCATTGGCGAATATGCCGACAGAACATAACCATCCGTCGCTAAATGTTACTGATAGTCAGACGCAGAGTAAACCATCGGTATATTTTGTTGGATCCTGATTTTTATTTCATATTATTTGCTTAATTATTTATTTATGTTGTTTTCTGGTTAATTATTTATTTTTAGAATTGAGTCATTAATTTAGTAGGCATGAATATAGATCGAAGATTTGATGAAAATATTGGAACTTAGTTAGAAATAATGTGGTGTTAAGGGGATTAAAGGAATTAGAACCATAAAAGACAAAAGGACAAAATTGGAAAGACCAATTAAATGAAGGGTAAAAAGAGAAGAACAAGCTAAATTGTGTTTTAAAATGTGAAGAAGAGAGGAAGTTGTCATGGAAGCTAAAAGAAGAGAGAAGAAAAACGTGAAAGAAGAAGAAGAGAGAGAAAATCATGGGAAGAAGAAGAATTCAAGCTTCTTAAGGTAAGCTCATCAACTTCTTCTTGCTTTAGTAAATAAATGAGGTTGTGTTGAGAATGAAGGAGTTTTGGAGAGAGAAAGGGGTTTTGTGTTGGAAGAAGATGGTTTAAGAGAACCCATTTGATCTTAGGGTTTCTAAGCTAGGTTTTGGGTTTTCTAACCTAGATGGACTATGGGTAGGTTAAGTTTGGGCTTGATTTGTGTTAATTACATTTTGTTGTAATTATGGAAATTTGAGAGATTTCCATATGAATTGGAATTGAATGAGAACTTGGTTTGTTATAGGAAACTAAGCAAGCCCGATCTTAGACAAAGAGGAAAGACAACATTGAACTTTGATTGTCAAGCGAATTAGGTGGGTAATTTATTTATAGTTATTGTGTGATTGGGCAAATTCTTGCCTAAATGGGTGCATGTACAACTTGCTCGATAGTAAATTATTTGATTGTTGAAAATGTGTGTGATTTATAAATTTTAATCAAGTTATGCCAGAGAAACATGTCATGGCATTTTGTTTGAATGAAAAGATAGACAAGCATGAAAGTTTGAGCATATGATTAAATATGCTTTTGTTTGGGTGAGAGTGGAACCATTCTGTTCCTCACATGCATGTTGACAAGAGTCTTCTACCGGCTGCTTGCTTGTGGCATATGAGCTCCAAAAAAGGACTCATTCTGTTCATAGTGTAAACTTCAGTTTCTCTATTCTGATTCCATGGAATCCTCAAGCCATTCGTTTGTGCATTGCATCTTTTAATTGTCAAGCATGGCATTTGGATGTTATGTTTTATGTATTAACCTGCTTAATTGAGAGTACTTGAATTGCTTAGTACCTATACTTATATATGCTTGAATTTGTGCTAATTACTGATGGCTATAAATATATTAGCCACTGAACTGTGTAGCTCAACCCATTATCTTCCCTCTTCAGGTGCGGAACAAGACGACAGTTGATCCTTGCAAGGCATCGAAAACTCCATGATAGTTAGAGATTCTGTACTAGCTAATGAATATTTTTGAATAGCTTTATAAACATGTCAAAAATGAGCATCCTTTTGTATTTTATGTTAAGTTGATGTATATGTTGACACTTTGTTCAAAAATGAGAATGGGAAATTGAGTTCCCTCTTATGTATGATTTTTGTTATTTAAAGATTTGGATAATGAAACGTATATGTGCAAGTTCTTCTCTGTTGAAATTGCCAATGTTGTTAGTATTAGAATAACATGTGAGAGTTGCAAGGATTGCATGTGATAAATCACTGAGGCAAGATTCAAAGCACTTAGTAGGTTGGATTGATATAAAGAGATATTTTATTTTGCAAGCTTCCATAGGTGGAGAGATTGTGTTCCGAACTCAAAGGCAAACACAGACTAAGAGTATCGTCTGTGATGACATCACACACAGACACAAAGGAAAACACAAATGCAAGGAATCATCTGTGATGATGTCACAACATAGACGCAAAGAAAGACAGACGCAAAGGAAAACACAAATGAAAGGAATCGTCTGTGATGACGTCACAATATAGACACAAAGAAATACAGACGCAAAGGAAAACAAAGATGAAAGGAATCGTCTGTGATGACGTCACAACATAGATGCAAAGAAAGACATATGCAAAGGAAAACACAGAAAAAAGGAATCGTCTATGATGACGTCACAATATAGACGCAAAGAAAGGCAGATGCAAGAAAAAAGACAGGCGATAAACGAAAGACAGACGATAGACGAAAGACGGACGATAGACGAACACAAACGATAAACGAAAGATAGACGATAGATGAACCCAGACGATAGGCAAACCCAGACGATAGTCAAACCCAGACGATGGGCCAAACACAGACGATAGGCCAGACACAGAAGAAGAAGTTATGCTAATTGTCCCGAAGCATGTACGTATGTAAATTGTGGACTCACCAACGCTATTCTTTGACATAATTGGGCTTGAATGGAGATGGGCCTAAAAGGGCTAGTTTTGAATACAAGTGTTTGTGTAAGATGTTGGTATTCGAATGCGATAGTTGGGCTCCAGAAACGGGGTCCAAGATATTTACTGACGGTAAGAAACGTACCGTCAATAATTTGACCGATGGTAACTCTTTTGACTGTCGATAATTATTAACTACGACCGATTCTACGATGCCTTTGTTTGTTGGTAAATTTCGTCAGTAATATATCTTACTGACATAATATTTATGTTTTCCGTCGGTAATTTCCATCGCAAAATGACATTTTTCTTGTAGTGTATCTAGTCCAATAAAAAATTCATTTATGTATACATGAACCAATAATGTCCTTTAATTATCTAGGACATGCTCATCTTTGCATTGAAATCAATGTCCAAAATGAGTCTCCAAAAGTTATTGAGGTGAACAAACTACATGATGAAGGAAATCTAACTCTTTTACTAGTCAATGTCTTTTACAAATAAAGGTCAACATTTAAATAAAAAATTATGGAAGGTCATTGACAATTTTTTTCATCACTTGAATATTTTGGACTAATAGGGAATTTCTTAAATAATGTTTAGAACATCGTACCAAACTTATAGAGGGAATAACAACTAAATCAAATATTTAAAAGAATTCAAATAGTAAATCTCCTTGTTATGAGCCTCTATAACTTTCTAGTAAAGTGAATGAGGATGTTGGACCCTAGTTTTTTTTATGTTATGTTTTTTCTTTTATTTTATTTATGTATCTATTTATTCATTGATTTATTTTCTTTATTTTCTTAGAATTTAGGCATTAATTTAGCAAGCATGAATAGAAATTGGGGTTATTAATTAGAGATGATGGGATTAAATTA
>JAOSBN010000004.1:6122803-6154120 GCA_027563595.1 Erythroxylum suave | reverse complement strand
GATTATAAAGCTATTATGTACTTCATGATAAAACAGATACAAACCCTCGAATATATTAAGAATTCTAGATTTGGACGAAAAACGATAATAGACTTTCAAGTCGAAAAGAAATTGGGGATAAATTTATTAAACCTCAGCTGGGACGAGTTGAACAATCTGGATAAATTGGACAAAAATTATGAACCCCCCTCCACTCTAGATGGTATATATATATATATCGTATAAAGTTACATACATTATATACGTAACTGACGCAAATATAGCTTCCCGAAAAAGCTAAAATAAGGGACTTTTTTAAAAACCTCTAAATTTAAACTTTTGAAAAAGCTGTATTTTAGCTTTTAAAAAAGTTATTTCTACTTTAAAAGTGTTTTTTTCATTTTAGAGCCAAATACTCATTTTTTCCTTAAAATAGCTTTTACGATTGTAAAAAGTGCTTTTCTACCTACCTAAAGCTGAAACAAACGCACTCTAAGTTTCAGTGCTAGTTTGGTGTTTATTGACAGTTTATTATTCATTTTGGTCATCTACAGGAGTGGCTCCTCTCCGTTTGTATAAGACAACCTTACGCCTCTAGCAATATAAGACAAATTCATAAGATTTTTTTTCCGTGATACATCAATCTTTTCTTTTATTATATTTTATTTTATCATGTATTTATTTATTCTAATTTTATTTACCTACTTTTTAGCATACCAGTTTTACATATTTATTCTTTTAACTAACTTTTTTTTTTTGCATGCATTGTCTTATTAGTATGTGGGTCTATTGGAAACAGCCTTTCTACTCAGTAGGGGTAAGACTGCGTATATCAGACCTCCCCAGACCCTGCTTTAATGCGGAATTTTAGACTAAGTGATGATGATGATGATATATATCGTATAAATAAGTAAATCATAAGTGAGAATATAAGATAGGAGAATTCAATGCTAAGGCATATGAAGATAATGTTAAATATAATGAACCGAGGGATATTAAAATAATTATTTTAAATAAATAATTACAAATGCTAAATCAAATAAATATTATTAAATAATTATAAATTAGTATAACATATTAATTATCTTATTTATTAGTATAATTTATATAACTAAATAGAGATTTTTAATAAGAACTCAGTCTATTATCATTTTAAACTAATTAATATATTATTAATTATTAATATAGTAAACTTATATTGAATATAGATATTCATTTACACTGTTTTATGTAAATATAAAATTAATAAAATGACAAAAGATTTTACAACTTTATTTATTAAGAGTAAAAATCAATTATATTAATTATTTCATAAACTTTTAATTTTAATAAGATAAACTAATATATAATATTAGTATTTTTAATATAAGTGAAGGTATTTGATTATGATAAATCAATAGATCGATAAGTTTGAGGCATATTAGCTATGTTTGTTAATTTTCAATTACTTCAATGTAAAATGACTATTTATGTTAGTTCTCAAAAATGTCATATTAACGAAATTTAAAAGTAGAAGAAACGATAATTAATCTCAAATTTATTATAAAATATAAGAAAATTTACGAGATTTTTAAAATAAACAATTGTAGTAGAAAAGCTATCTTATTCCCGCAACGGAGGAAAGATGTCAAACTTCACATGTTGATAATTAGGAGTCGGCAAAAAACCTTAAAAAATCGAACCGACCCGTAAAATCAAAGAAACCGAGCCAAACCGGTTAGTGTGGAGAGTGATGGATGGTCGGTTCGGTTTTAGATATTGAAAAACTGACTATATCAGTTCGGGTGCGGTATAGGCAAAACTTTTTATCAAACCGACCCAAGCTATTTCAATTCCGATAACAAGTCCCAAGCTAGTCGGTTACTTTAGGTCGTCGTCTACTTCAAAATTCCGAGGAGATAACCAAACTGGGAAACTGAAACACTCATTTGAGTAGTTTCGCTAAACGATTTGGGCACGATAATCTCCTAATACAACGCCGTTTTAGGGATATTTTAAAGAGGCCGTTTGCTTCTCTTCTGTTCATAAAGTTCTGTTTTTTAAATTATAATTTTAAATTATTTAATTTTTTAAATAAAACAAAAACATGTATAGATATTAATATTAATATAGTTATCTTTTTAGGATTGATAATATAAATTATTTTCAATTAAATAAATTTATTTATTCTTTTATATAATATTTATTGACAAATTATTAATAAAATTGTGTTATTTTAATAAATTAAATAATTTAAAAATCAAAATTTATTTATAAATTAGTATTTATTTAAAATATTTTAATTATTTATTTGAATATTTTTATATTTTAAATTTAATTATATTTATTAATAATTATTAAAATTTAATTACATATAATTTAATTATAAAAATTAAATTATTAATAATTTTATTAATAATTAATTTTAACTTATTAAATATATAATCTTGAATTAAATTATTAAAAATTTAAAATTAAATAATATATATTTAAATAATAGTAAATTATATTATGAAAAGATTAAGAATAGGAAGCAACTTTTTATAATTTTATAATTTTTGAAAATCGCAGAAAACTAAAAAAAATAAACTAAATTTAAAAAAGCAAAAACTAAAAATAAAAATTGAACAGCCACTTACTAACATTACCAAAGCGAATGTTAGCAATAGATGGAGATCGCTAGAACCCTTAGCCACCTCAACTCCGCTGGACCGTGTTTGGCGAGGCGCCTCTGTACGGCGGCGGAGAAGAGGACATCGCCGAAGGCAGGCCCACGGAGAAACCTAGACCGAGTATACCGGAGATTGTCCGCACTACCGGCGACCTTAGAGAGCGTAACAACGACATTGACTGATTACGAAAGTGAGAACGGAAAATGCATTAGTAAATCTGAGCTCGTCCGCTGCATCAAAGAACTTCGCCGGTACCGAAGGTTCCATCACGCTTTAGAGGTCCACTCTTCGCCGCCGTCGTTGATTTCCCCAATCTTATGGTTTATTGTGTTCATATTACCCGTGGTTTGGTGATACAGATTATGAGTTGGATGGAGAACAAGAAAATGAATTTCTCTTCGGGAGACCACGCAATCCGTCTCGATCTCATGGCAAAAAGCAACGGAATAACCGCCGCCGAGAGCTACTTCGCCGGTATGTCGCCGGCCGAAAGAGGTTTTTCAACCTACGGAACTCTCCTCAACTGTTACTGTACAGAGATTTGGCCAAACAAGGCACTAGCTCTTTTTGCAAAAATGCACGTTCTTGATATCCTTCTCTATGCTTTACCTTTCAACAATTTCATGTCCCTGCACTTAAGATTGGGGCATCCACTGAGAGTTCGGGCAATTTATCATGAGATGAAACGTCGGAATGTCCCTCCTTGTACACTGTCGTACAACTTGTTGATGCAGAGCTATGGATGCTTGAACGATATTGAAGGAGTAGAGAGAATTTTTGAGGAGATGAAAAGGGACCGCGTGGTTAGCTTGGATTGGAGTAGTTATAGTAACCTGGCTGCGATTTATGTGAAGGCAGGGAATGTTGTGAGAGCTGAATCTGCTCTTAGAATGTTAGAGCAAAAAATGCCTCCGAATAGTCGTGAGGCTCACCACTTTCTGATTGGGTTTTATGCGAAAACATCAAATGCGTGGGAGCTCAATCGAGTTTGGGACTCGCTCAAATCTCGTTTTGATGTTGTAACCAATGCAGATTATCGGGTGGTGCTTCGGGGTCTTGCTAAATTGAATGATATAAGAGGTCTTATGAGATGCTTCAAGGAGTGGGAGTCCGTACGAGTCACTTTTGATAGGAGGATAGTGAGTTTTGTTCTGAGGGTATATCTAGAGCATGACATGTATGAAGAAGCACTGTTGATTTTTGACGATGCTCTTAGGAGGACCGGAGGGCCTCTCTTTAAAGCTCGGGAAATCTTCATGGTTTTCTTCTTGAAAGCTGACCAGTTGGATTTGGCTCTGAACCATCTCAAAGAAGCCTTTTCTACTGGGGAGCATCACCGGTGGCAACCCAAGCCTGAAACAGTGAAGGCATTCTTGACCTATTTTAAGGGAAAGAAAGACGTTGATGGTGCTGAAAGGTTTTGCGCTATTCTGAAACATATTAATTGTCTCAACTCCGATGCATGTAGCTTGTTGCTCAGTACTTATGTAGCTGCTGGCAGAATGGCTCCTGATACTGTAGGAGATTGGAGGAAAATGGTATTTAAGTAACTGATGAGATTGAGGCCTTGCTTGAAAATGTGTTGCCCAGTCCCTGATAGGTTTATGCTGTTGGTTCAATAATGGAACTTGAGACGCTTGCATCGCATGTCCAACAAATAAAGCAGTATAGCTGGGTTTGACTGCGTCTTCTTAAATTGATTCTGCGCAGCAAGGCAGTTAGCTTACTAAAGGCAAATAGCATCCAGTTGTTGCAACTAAACAGCGTCCTGAAAAGAGAAGAAACCCATAATCCAGTTTTCGAAATAATACACTATGTTACAGCGGTTCAATTACTTGCGGTTGGAAGAGAAAGAGAAGGCCGCCATTACGGAACAAGCTCTCCACTCACTGCGGGGCAACCGGCAATATCACATATTTTTAATCATCCCAACGGAAAGCTATGTCACGCTCGAATCACCACTCATGCCAACGTATAATCACCTTCGGCAGCATTTTCTTTAATGAGATGATACGTTCCCGGAATATAGCATCGTACAAATGTTGCAAGATGGAGCACTAATGCAGCAAAGAAAAGCTTTACATTAACCAAAAGACATCAGATTTGCTGCTTTAACGTCACGTTGCCTATCTCAATGGCAGATTTGTGCCGATAAAGTTCATCTGTATCTGCCTCTTCAATTTCCTGTGGAAGTGCATCGTTTGCAAGACAGGTATAATATTCAGTATGATGGTTATCATTGAATAAAATACATTTGGTAAGAGCAACTGTATCCAACCATGCTATGAGACATCTCTAAGAGTTGAGCACAATGTGATAAATATCAATATCCAAAAGTAACCTACACTTTTAGTTTGCATCACTCTCAAACAGGTCAACACAATTCACACTCCTATTGTTGGTACAAGACAAAGGCCCCATCTGTAAAAATGCATTCATCATGCTGGTCGTTACTGCTAAGTTGTTTGTCAACGTCCACATTGTGGTGTTAATTAAAACCGCAGAGGATATAAAAAGGACTAAAATAGAAAAGGTGAGAATATCCCAAAGTTATTTCACTTCAAACACCTTAGTCGGTCATTACGTTGCTGCTTGTATTTGACTCATCATGCTTATAAATAAAGCTAAAAGATAGTTTCATTTTCAGCGGTTTATGCCTAATCCAACTCGGGAGTTAAGTTTCATTTTCAGTGGTTTATGCTTAATTCAACTCGGGAGTTAAAGTGTCATGGATAGCATTCAAAGTTCGATTGTTTGTCAGTAGTTAAGAACATTTTCATTTTTAGCTGCACTTCCCTTGTTGATGTTCTAGTTGGGTGAACTCCACTGCAGGCTGCCATCGCTCAAGCATTTAAGCTTAAGTTATAATGGGGCTCCGGTTCAGTAGTGGAAGACAACATGAGGATACATCTGACATTGGAGGATGACATTCTTGAGATTAACTGCGCTGTAGCAATCATTTCCAATCCCATGAACTGATCAAAAATTTTAAGTCAACTTTAACTAAGAGGCACAACTCTTCCCAACAATTTAATTCAGTGGCAACTCCGGTAGAGTCGAGTAGGAAACATCCTTGGCTTCCTTTGACTGGAAATTATAGGTGTATAATGTTGTACTCTGCTCAATGATAAATTGTGTGTTTTTTCTCAGAGGGCAGACACACACGTTTGACATATATATCACTGCTTGAGTGCCAAAGAATATGACGAGTCTTTTGTTGGAATCAAACTTCGATTAAATCACGGGCGCAGCGGAAAACAAAATTTTACATATTCTGAGCAGATCTCGATAATTGAATAAACTTGAATAAAATATAAAATGATTTAGAAATTGTATCTTGTTAGCTTTCCTGTTGAAAAATCTTTGAAAACTTTTTCCAATCGATCAATCACAAGCTGTTCAAGCGTCCAACCTCTGATGGTATCCACAGAGCAATTCTTAATTGCTTTGATAGGAAGAAAACAAAAAGTGCTAGCTTCTAAAAACTTTTCCCATTTAAAAAGAAAAATTATAAGAGTCTTTTATTAAAATTAAATCTCTTTAATTATAATTATAATAATTTTAATTTTAATAAAATCAAATATCTCAAATTTGATCCTCAAAGTTTCTCAAACTTTATAATTAAGTCTAACTTAATTAAATTGATTTTTCTTTCATAAATTGCTTTTTGATGTGTGACCCATTAGATTCCTAATAAATTGGCAATGAGTATAAATTATAATTCTAATTCACAATGAGAGTTAGATAAATTAAAACTTCTTTTAATTTATTTTTAAGTCTTCAATTAAATAATTCACAATCATAAATTATGATTGACGTTTAGCAACATGTCATGATTACCCAAATATCAGGAATGTCAAAGTAAATGACTTAACATGTCCATGCATGGCTATGAAGTATAATTTAATCATTTCACCATTCAATATTCTAATTGGACAGAGTATGGATGCAGTGTCTACTCTTATCATCCATTCATATTCGTTCTTGCTAATTAGTAATAGATTTATAATTGAAATTTGAAAACACTTTTTTTAAATGTCAATTCACTCTAGCCAAAGAATTTCATAAATTATTACTAATCAAGAATTGTAGAATATTCTCTCAAATTACTTTAGAGTGACGAATCCTATATTGAGTTACTCAACTATCTACATATAATTCATACTATATCCAATTACTACTTACTGAATTATCCTAGGACAATTCATAAATAACACCAAAACACAATAATTTTCACAGTAGATATCTTGGTAATCTCAAATCTGAGGATCAATTATACAATCATCATTATGAGATAATTCACAGATACATAAGTAATGTTCCATTCGGGATTCTCATAATCAGGTCAGTTCAGTGAACTTATTCTCTAATATGCACTCAAATGTTTGTTTAAGTGTCTCCACACTTTAATCTATGAAATCAATTACTTTTTTTATAAAAAATAAACAAACATGTACTAGTCTAACCATTTCATCAATATCTCATCTTAATGAAATTATGAAAAGGAACATTTTAGGAATAATATAAAAAATTACAATTCGAATCTCATAATTATAATCGCATTATAATTTCTAATTGCATAACAATTATTCCATAGATTTTATCTTTATAATTAATAATTAAATAATTAATATATACACAAAGATAAAGAATGTCTTTTATTAAATAAAATAATATCGTACAAAAAATATTTACAACCAAAATAGATTGACTGCAAGAGCATAATCTAACACCTTTACAATGTGAAATGTAATGGAGCTTTAGTCTTATGATTAAAACTTACTGATGCTTAGCCATTTACCAGGCAGATAATGAATATGCTTAACTTTATTTAACATTTCTCGAGCCAAGCACGCGACCATGGAACCTAGGGAGATACTAATGGCTTAGGTTATCTCATAAATAGTCAGTATACAATTGGTTCAGATATGTGAAAAGGATAAAGTCACGGTCAAAATGAGTTTGTGATTATTTGACAAACTAAATGTTAATTAATTAAGAACACTATGAAGAACGAAAGAGTTGAAGGAGAAAAAGAGACATTAACATTGTATTGTCTTCTACCTCGTTACTGACCAACTAATTGTTTTTGAAAGTATCTAAGCATATCGATTACGGAGACAAAATATAAACATATGAACTCAGTAGCCAAGAGGAAGCAACATTATCTGCTTACCATGTCTACTTCTCAGTTGTTTAATGGGTAAAAGTACCCTAAATATCTCACGATAATCTTGTTTGGCAAACAGTGGATAGTATTAGCTATTAACTATAACTGATTATATCAACTGATTTAATCAGTAAATACCAACATTGTTTGACAAAATTAATTGTTTAGTATTAGTTATTGATATGTAAAATTACTTATGAGAGCATGATTTAAAAAAAAATATAAGGGCATGAATATTATATTTCTTAGTATTTCATTGAATATTCTTATAAAAATTTAGATTTTAGATATTTAATTTACAAAAATTATATAACTTTAATAAAAAACATACTAATAATGATGATGATGATGATGATGATGATGATGATACTAATCATAATAATAATAATCTAACGTTAAATTCTCTATCAATATGAATGATGTAGCGAGCTACATCATTTTAGTATTTTTCATATGATATATATGAATTTTATTATTTAATAAATTAAAAATATCTGTAATTATATTATGATACAGATACGATATAATAGTTATATACAAAAAATATTAATTTAATGTGATTCTTTGTATTCAAAAACTTAATATTATGGTATTTTAAATGTGAACTAATATTATAAAATTAAATGAAGATTAAAAAGTTTAATTAACCTCTTTATTATATTATTCTTAACGTCATGACATATTTTTTATTTTTTTAGGAAAGGTGGGGAACCACCTGTAATTTTATTAATTTTCAAAATCAAGGGGAATACCCAAAAAAATATACAATCCCTTTATAAAATAGGGAGAGCTATTGTTTAATGCTTAATCTAATGTGAGGTATGCCCATGCAATCACTCAACAAAATCTTTTGAAGAAAACAAGGCAAGGAATCAAAAGAATGAAAAATAAAACTAGTTCTATGCAAACTACTGAGGAGAGCTAAGTAACGATTAAAAAAAACTAACTTTGAAAACACGCAAAGTAAAAGTAGAAAATAAAGTAGAGCACAATATTGTCATTAGATAAACAGCTAACCTCAACGATATACTTAAAGAGCTTATTTTTAAAAGTTGGTTGAGTTGAATCAGTCAATCCAACCAAGTCAGAACCAAACAAATAAATAGCTTTTTAACATGGTTCAAACAGTTAATTTTGGTCAAACAGCTAAAAAATAACTTATTAGCTGTTTACCAAACACACTCTATGTAGGCATCTAAGATGCAATGGGTTGTTAGTATTAAGAGAGATTTATGTTTTTTGTTTTTGGTTTCTATTTGACATTAAGAAATAAAAGAACAAGATGCTACATTCTTTGAGATGGGAGGCTATAAAAGGATTACTTTGTTGCCGACAACAACAAAGTGAATTACAATAATGAACATAATTTTATGGATGGGCATGTACCAATTCTATATCCTTCACAATATCTCTTCATGATTACTAACATGAACATGGTTGACCACACGGGCATATGATTAACCGTATCCGGGAATACTTATAAAAGACATGGTTTCATATATGAATGTGTGCTAATTTGTATCCTTAACATTTTCCCTTCAAGTTCTAACATGAATATGGTGGACCATAATTGCATTGTAGTTAATCATGTCTTACAAAACCTTTAATGGGCATGGTTTCGTACAAGTAACACCGTGTCCTTCACAATTTCCTTTATATAAGAGAATGTTTTACTTGTCTGTAATAAATGATAGTATTTTTGTAAATATAAGTGGTGTAGGATGTATCTAGTTTTAGTACAGCATATAATGATACTTGGTATTATTTTTACTCAATTATGGTATTTCTATATTTTATGTGAAGGTGTTACTTATTTTTAAAATAGATCATAAAATGGGTCGTCAGGTCGAAGTATTAGGGAAAAGCATAGATAAAGATAGAACTTATCTTCCTCCGTCAAACTAAAGTTAAAATATCAATAATTTATTCACACATAAGCTTAAAATTATGACCACATACTAACCCAATAAGTTACCCCTCATTATCTTTACATGTATTAAATTTGGTGACGTGATCACATTTATGCTATTTATCTTATCAAATGTTGCGTCTAAGTAGTTGTTCCTAAAGATGCATTGATGCTAACTATGGGGAAGTAAAATATTTTGATTTGAGTATGTAGGTTGCGATTAACCCAAACTGCTAACAACCAAGTGCCTAAACCCCTATTATCCCCTCTGCTCTTCAGCCACCTAAAATGCAATCACCTTGTGAATTAAAAAAAAAGATTAATAATAATAAGAAAAGAGAAGAACAACAGTAGGAGAGCGTCAATACTTTCTTATATCAAGAGCCAAGAGTATAAAATGACAGCATTTACGAAAATGACAAGAGACAACCTAAACAAACAACAACGTATAACAAACCATCAAGGTCTCTAGACACGACAAGATTTGAACTTAAATCCTTTAACCCATATCGTTTATGTAAAAAGGGTAAAGAAATCCCCAATATTTCGAACGGTTCTTCTTGTGATACCCTATTAAACAGTTGCTGCATCTCTTTTCTGGCCGCTGGCCGGAACGGTCGGTATTCATACCGTTGGTTCGTATTCCTTAATAGATCCTCACCGGTGCAAAATGACGATTTCAACTTTCTCGTGCTTTTCCTCATAGCTCTTCCTTTGCCAGTCGGTCGGTTGACAGTCACAACAATAGATGGGTTCTAGTAGAGAAATGGGGAGTAAACCATGGAAGATAATATCAAGACCATTGCTTGAAACAATTCTCAACAATCACGCCCATCACCACCGTGTTCCTCAGCCTCTAATCTTGCACGGCCCTCGCGGCGTCGGCAAAACAACCCTCATTCTCGAGCGTATTATTCTCCATCCTCAAGCTGAAGAGGCTTTGTTGAGCGAGAGCGCTGACGCTTAAGATTTTTGTCTTTGTGCAGGTCTCCTCGATGATTGGAACAAAGGTCCAAATGTCACTGGCTACGTGGATTTTGCTCAGTCTATCAAAGACCATCATCCGCTACATAACAGCTCGTTTCCATGGGCATCTTGGTCCACCTGCGACCCTCCAACTCTCACGTATTGCAAAACCCAGCTCGAAAATTGCCTTGAATCAATGGCCGAGAAGGGAATTCAGCTGGGCACCATTACTTCCACTCAAATCTTCAACTCTCTCACGAAATGGCACCGACTTGACACTGCCCTTCGCCGCATAATCCTCCAGAATAATTCCAACGCTACGACGTGGTCACGGAATGCGATTACTGCTAAAGTTTCGACTTCGGTTCTGTGGGACCGAGCAATTTTCGCACTATCTGCTCGAGTAAATGCAAAAGAGATTGATGAGATTCTGGGATTTGAGAAGAAAGGGATGAACTTGTCGATGGAGGAGGCTTCTTATATGAGAGAGGCGATTGTTGCATTGAGACTCGCAAAAGAAGTCGTAAAATTACAGCACCAGTGGAGAGCTAATGCCATCGCTTATTTGAATAGAACTGGGGGGTTTTCGAGGTCGTTAGCAAATTCGTGTACTGATTGGCCTTGCTTGTTGATTGAGTTGCTATCACAAGCAGCCGAGACTGATTTATTTCAGGTGCTTGAGTTGAAAAATTAGCATTTATGTTTTGCTGAGATGGTACGTTGAATTGAACATCGCTTTATCTCTTGACATTGCCTTAATTTAACTGACAGCCAAAGCTGGTACTAAACAATATTGAAGTTCTTAAAAGTTCGACTCTGATTGACAACTCATTGGTGTCTGCATCTGTATATCATGACAATCTGCTGTGGAGAATAGTTGCTTTGGGTGCAAATGAAAGGTGCCTGCCTGTCATAATTGTAACATCTGATAGGTGAAGTCCATCCTCCACAGCTATTCTTCAGAGTATTGCTTCTTGTACTAGGCTGCTTGATAAAGCCTTTGGTTAGACTTTTTTCTAATTGATTTCGTGTGAAGTCAATCAAATTTTTGTTTGCTGCTTTTTCCTATGTGCATAGGAACTCTGAGTTCCACTGTCATGATAATTTCATCATGCCTCTTCTTCATGTAAGTGTCTTGAAACTTAGTTAAAATTGCCAACCACAGAAACGCTGGTGTTGTATATAATTTTGTGTCCATTCATAAATAATAGTCAGTTTACATGGCCATTCTGCACTAGCAAATCTTGTCAAGCTTATTTACGTGTTAGTGAAAAGTTTTAAGCTTTTTGCTTCATACAACATATGTTAATAAGATTTTATTTCCTTCTCCCTCTATTTCTACAGCTACTATTCATACCAGGCATTTGCAGATTTTGGCTATCCGAACATATTCATTTCTCGGGAGGTACCTAAATTCAAATTTCTACACCTACTACCTTTAGCATCCCTGTTGCTTCTACTTTATGTAAACATGTATGTGCTTGCACTTTCTTTCTTCCCCCGAGTCTTACAGAATTCTTTTAATGTTGAATACCTGTTGAATTCAGGGTAAACATGTATGTGCTTGCACTTTCTTTCTTCCCCCGAGTCTTACAGAATTCTGTTAATGTTGAATACCTGTTGAATTCAGGAAATCAATTCCATTTTGGAAATGAGTAACAGCAAAGTTTCAGTTATTTTCTTTGCTCCTTGGACTTCCTTTTCAGTATTTTCATCCCAGTCAGAAGACATTGGTTGGCTAAACTCCTGGATGTTGCTCTTACTTTATAATCACATTTGAAGTACTTTGTGACAAATAAATCATTTTTCATTCTATCATGGTTATGGCATGCGTGTATGTTTTCTTCCTCCGGGAACTCGATGTGTTTTTTTTTTACAAAACATATTATTCAGTTCTGATGATATTTTATGGTTCGGTAGTTTCTGTTTTTAGTTCAAGGGTGAAGGTTTGTTATCTACTTGCATGTATTGGTGAATTGGGTGCTTATTGCTCATTGAAATCTTCATCTACAGAATTTTGGCTGGACTCCTGAAGAAGCTAAAATGCATATGGCTGACAATTACTTCGATTATTCAGAAGTGAGAAACTTTTGTTCAGCATCTCTTTCTAAACTTTTGCTCACAATGAAAGTATGTTTATCTATGCCGAATTTGCAGTGGACAGTAGTTGTTGAGGTGCTTGGATCAAACCCTCGTCATCTTTTTGAGCTTTATGCACTAAAACAAGGCAACTATTACCAGAAGTAAGACCTTTACTTTTTAATATGGTTTACTTTGTGGAATATATTTAGACTAATGATAGCAGAGAGAATGCATTTAGAAATTGACTTCTTTCTTCTATCATACCCAGGATATGAATTTATTTGAGTCCATGCAGACCAATGATGAGATTTAATGTTTCCTTCATATGTACACGAGCAAAAGCGTATTCATATTCAATGTGCATGTTTGCAAGAATTTTAGAATTTTGATGATTGATTTTCTTTAGTTTTCTCTTTAGTATATTCACATTCAATCAGCCTTCACACGTAGCATGTGATTCCTCATTCTTTGTACTTACCACTTGCGTAGCTTTTGTGGAAATATCCTTACCATGGAATACTGGTTGCCATTCATTGGAAGCATGAAATTCAAACAGTTCCATACTAATAATGGAAAATTATGTCTTTTTTCCAATTGTATAATGTAGGATGCTGGAAGACAAGTCTAACACATTTGAGGACATTGTAGATGCATATTTAGCATACTTGCAGGTACATTCCTACTGCTACTCTCTGGTGTCCTTGTAGTCTGATTTTCTATCTACAATCCATGATGGTTGTCAATTTTGCCATTTATTTGATTTTTGAGACCTCAAAGGTTCAACAAAAGAAATTGTGCTCTTTGCCTAAGTCTTTGTATAATATTTTTATCAATTCATTTTTAAATGTATGAGCTATGAACAGTAGGTTATTGTTAAGCATGCCCAATTGTTAGATTCTTTCATTTGATGTTACTATGTATAAGACTAATATTTCAAATTTAAAAGAAGTTATGTAATTTAAGCCACTCTTTGGGGTTACATATATTAACTGTTGTTAAATGAAGGATGTAAATCAGTGCTAACTTGGCCAGAGGGAAAAGAATATCACTATACGTGCTTCAGTAACGAGTTTACTTTCTATAGATCTAAATAATAGTGATTTGATAGTGACATTTTCATGGTCACCTGTTTGATTTGTACTGTTGGTAACCTTGTGTTCAATTAAGCCATCTGTTGATACAAAATCTTTGTTTTTCTTCATTTATGAGATTAATAAGTTTCACTTTTTCAATGCTTTAGATTAATGTTGTGAATCCTGCAATGGATAATGCACTAGCTCAACTACAGAAGTTTGCTGATGATGCTCGAAATGGAAAATTTCCAAAAGAAAGATTTCATTTTGGTTCACCTTGGAGACATCCTCCAAAAACAGAAGATTTCAATCTGAACCATAGTTGGGCTAAGCTTCAACTCATGGATTTTGTTCAATCTTTTGTGAATACAGAGTTTGGGGTAGCCTCTCCCTCCCTCCCTCTATAACCCAGTCAAAGCTTCTTTTTCCACTTGTCTCTACCTTTTAATTACCCCTTTGTGAGAAAAAATGATTTTCTTTTCAGTTCTATATAATATCTTTTAAATCAGCTTGTAACTTGTAACTAATACAAAACTTTAGACTATCCTTGGATGAGGCATATTTGTGTGTGATAAACTGTCCTCAAGTAGCTGCTGCTGTTCCTACTGGTATTTTATAGCTGTATTTTGTGTTTCTAAGTTTATTTGCATTGCAATGTAGGTTAATTATCTAGCTGATGTAAGCCTTGAGATCATGGAAGATCCTTGTGTTCTTGCATTAATAGAGGTATCATTTCTTTGCGTATCTTTGCATTTTGATTTCCTTGCGAGGCATGCCCTTCCATGTTCACATTACATCTTGTTGTTTGTTTTACTTTGTTTTTCAATTGATCACCATGTTTCTAAATCTGTTGACAATTATCCACTGCCAGAATGAGACTTTGAAGTTAGATAATTTCCCCTCTCCTGTAGTAGTTCCTTGTCTTTGACTCTAACTCTTGTTAATGCATAGAATGCCTTGCGTCTTTCAAATGTTCGCTTGATCCTTGGTGTGACATCTAATGCTCATATCACTTATAATGTTTGAGATTTATAGATTCCCCATAATTTCCTAGGTCGGTTTGCTTTATGTTCAACGGGATCCGTCCTTCATTCGCCCAGTATCTAGAGGTATTGAAAGATGCCTTGTTAGATGGTAAGCAATCTTTGTTTATTTGGATAATAATATTACTTAGTTTGATGGTTGAAGTCTCTTACGTTTAAGCTAATTTGTTATATGTGGGTTATTTCATCTCTGTCTCTCTCTTTCTAATTTGAAAAGGAGCTGAAAGTGCTAGATGCTGAAAACATCTTGTTGTTGGGTTACAGGCTTGTCCAGGAGCAGATGCACATGAGTTTTCACAAAAAGCTCCAGTTTCTGTGGCATCGCATTATTCGTGGCCGTAGCTATCGACATTTAATGCAACAAGAGGGCTACAACAAATAAAGACATAGTATGTTTTTCTCCAAGTTCACAATGTCACATTTGTATTTCTACATATGTTTGTTTGCAACTATTTAAAAATCATGGCTACTTGGACGCTATCTTCTATTCATAAAACAAAAGGTAGACAAGAAACACAAGTCCGTGGTATTTACTTGACAAGAAATGATAATTTCATCACTTGGCACTAATATGAGGTCCTTAGAAGTGAGATTGATGCGGGGAATTGTAGATCCAGTACTGAAACCAAGAGAACAGAGAACCTGCTTAGAATGTTAAATGAGAGAATACGCTTATTCTAAAGTTCTAAGGTGAAACAATCTCATTGGAATTCCATCTTCTTCGTAATTTGTAAAATGCATGTCTAGTGACATTTTCAACATTTACAAACCTTTTGTGTTGAAGATGTCTTCAGCTATACATGATTCCTTTTCGCAATCAGTTAGTGTATGTCAGTCAATTATCTGCTATTTTACCATCATTTAGCTACCAGAGTCAAGTCTATATTGATCACTTATCCTGTTGGATTAATTTACTAATTATAAGGAATCTGAAATACAATATGAAATTATCTATTCAAAATCTAATTGAAAGCTTTTTCAGAACCGTACTATTTTTTTCAAGCATGCAGTTTAACTGTCCTTAGTTTCAAATGATGTGAAGAGAAAATTTTGATTGCTGTAATCTTAGTCTAGTTATACACATTAGTTTCAAATGCTGATGAAGAGAAAATTTTGATTGCTGTAATCTTACTCTCGTCATACACCTTAGTAGGTCATTACGTTGCTTCTTGTATTTGACTCATCATACTTATAATATAAAGCTAAAAGATAGCTTCATTTTCAGTGGTTTATGCTTAATCCAACTTGGGAGTTAAGTGTCATGGACAGCATTCAAAGTTCGATTGTTTGTCAGTAGTTAAGAGCATTTTCATTTTTAGCAGCACTTCCCTTGATGATCTAGTTGGGTGAATTCCACTGTAGGTTGCTATCGCTCAAGCCTTTAAGCTTAAGTTATAATGGGGCTTCGGTTCAGTAGTGGAAGACAACATGAGGATACATCTGACATTGGAGGATGACATTCTTGAGATTAACTGCTCTGTAGCAGTCATCCCCAATCCCATGAACTGATCAAGAATTTTAAGTCTACTTTAACTAAGAGGCACAACTCTTCCTAACCATTTAATTCAGTGGCAACTCAGGTAGAGTCGAGTAGAAAACATTCTTAGCTTCCTTTGAGTTGAAATTATAGGTGTATAATGTTGTACTCTGCTCAATGATAACTTGTGTGTTTTTTTTCAGAGGGCAGACACGCACATTTGATGTATACATCACTGCATGAGTGCCAAAGAATGCGATGAGCCTTTATAATGTGAAATGTACTGGAGCTTTAGTCTTATGATTAAACTTACTGATATGCTTAGCCATTTACCAGGTAGATGATGAATATGTTAGCCTTATTTCTTATCTGGGTCTATTCAATAGTCCTACTCGCCTTTAAAACATTTCTGGAGCCACGCGTGCGACTTTGGAACCTAGGGAGATGCTAATACCTGTCATGGCTTAGGTGATCTCATGAATGATCGATATACAATTTGGTTCAGATTTGTGAAGAGGATAAAGTCACGGTTAAAATGAGTTTGTGATTTTATTTGACAAACTAAATGTTAATTAATTAAGAACGCTAAGAAAAAAGAAAGAGTTTGAAAAAGAAAAAGAAAAAGAAAACCCGTTAACACCACATTGTAATGTATAGCTGTACTGGTATAGTTGGATGGATAGTATAACAATACTTGCAAACGTTTCATTAGGCAGAAATGAAAATGAATTAGTAGTGTATCTCTCCTTTCTCTAAAGTTCTCTGCCTTCTCTCTTCCTTTGGACTCCTCTCTTCTCTCTTTCCCTCTTCATCTTGGTGGAGGCATATCAGCAATGAGAAAATGTTTTTGAAAGTTCATAACAGAACCAAAAAAAAAAGAAAAAAAAGAAATCGAGAATGACCAGCTTAAAACTATGATGGCACAATTCATTCAGCTACGAGGAGTGGAAGTGGGAGCAACTATGCTTGTTACTCCAGAATCAAAGATTCATGGCTGGTCTTCTCTAAAATGCTAATGAAATTAAAAGCCCTTTCAGCCCTGCATGTCAGGAAATGGCTTGGTGACAGCATCTCTGATCTCTCTAGCCAATATTGGTGGAAGCAAAAGATGAGAAAGGTAAAGGCAATTTTATAGTGTTATTTCCCAGACAGCTATGCCCCAGTTGAGAGTGTTAAACTCTTGATTCAAAATCAAGATGAGATGATCAAATCTGGTCAGCTATCTAAACCATACAAAGGTATGTCGGACTGCTTTTGTAAGATCGTCAAGGATAAGGATGTCATTGCTCTTTGGAGAGGCAGTATTGCAAACGTTATCAGATATTTTCCCACCCAGGCCCTCAAATGTGCATTCAAGGATTACTTCAAGAGGATGTTTTACTGCAAGGAAGGTAAAGCTGACTACTGGAAATGGGTTGCTAAGAATTTAGCATTAGGTAGACTTGCTAGTGCTTCATCCTTCTTTTTGTTTATACAATGGATCATGCCAAAAAGGGGTGATGAAAAGAAGTTCATCCTATGACTTTCTTTTTTATCGATTTTGTAGACCTCCTTAACCTCAGGGACAAGGTTTTCTAAAGAAGGGATTGTTACTTATAAAAGTAATATAGCGATTATACAGCTGTACTGGCATGGATGGATAGTATAACAATACTTGTAACTGTACCGTTACGCAAAAATGAAGATGTGTTAGTCGTCTTCTCTCCTCTCTCTAAAGTTCTCTGCCTTCTCTCTTATGTTCTTCATTTTTATTCATAACATTGTCTCCTACATCGTTCCTCGCCAATTAATTCTTTTTGAACGTACTCAACATCCTAAAAGCCATGTATGAATTCATGTCTAAACATATCTATTACAGAGACAAAATATAACCATATGTAACTTAATAAAAAGCAAGAAGAAGATGGGAGCAGCAACATTATCTGCTTACCATGTCTACTTCTCAGTTGTTTAATCGGTAAAAGTGCACTAACGACCTCACTATGTAGGCGTCTAAGATGCAATGGGTTGTGAGAATTAAGAGAGATTTATGTTGTTTTCTTTTGGTTTCTATTCGACTTTAAGAAATAAAAGAACATAAAAAACAGGTCTGGCCGCTGAAGTGAGAATAATGAACACTAAAAAGGAGTTCCATAAATGATTTTCAGTCACTCGCTCAAAATTACTCCAAGCACAAATGTACCTTTTCCAGTTATAGCCTCAGATCTTCTATTCATTCTTTATCTTAACACGAGTTTCAGTATCCATGTCTCAGGCAAGGTGCAGAATCACACTAACTATATCAAAAGATAGTAAAGCAACGTGGGCGAATGTTCAAAAATCCCAAAGTAAAGTAACGTGGGCGAATGTTCAAAAATCCCAAAGTCGACAAATATATCCTTCAAAAAGCATTCTAAACAACCAAGGATGAAAGGATTTAGTATGGAGCAAAGAACTTCTGGTACTCACCATAAGTCGATTAACACTATCCTCAGAAGAGAAGAAACCTATAATCCAGTTTTCCATATAATACACTATGTTACAGCGGTTATGAGGAATAAAAACTAAAGAGAATGCTATGAGGAATAAAAACTAAAGAGAATGCAGCCATGACGGAACAAGCTCTCCACTCACTGCAGGGCAACCAGCAATATCACATCTTTTTAATCATCCCAACTGAAAACTATGTCACACTCAAATCACCACTCATGCCAACGTATAATCTCCTTTGGCAGCATTTTCTTTAATGAGATGATAGGTTCCCGGAATATAGCATCTTAAAAATGTTGTAAGATGGAGGACTAGTGCAGCAAAGAAAAGCTTTACATTAACCAAAAGAATTATCAGATTTGCTGCTTCAACGTCACATTGCCTATCTCAATAGCCGACTTGGGCCGATAATGTGCATCTGTATCAACCTCTTCAATTTCCTGTGGAAGTAAATCATTTTCAAGACAGATATAATATTCAGTATGATGGTTATCAGTGAATAAAATACATGAATGGGAAAAGCATCGGTATCCATCCATGATATGAGACATCTCTGAGAGTTGAACACAACAATAATAACAACAACAACCTAATAGAAATCCCGCTAACTAAGAGTCGAACACAATGTGATATATATCAATATCCAAAAGTAACCCACACTTTTAGTTTGCATAACTCTCTCAAATAGGTTAACACAAATCACACTCCAATTGTTGGTACAAGACAAAGGCCCTATCTATAACAAATGCATTCATCACGAAGGTCATTACATCTAAGTTGTGTGTCAACGTCCACATTGTGGTGTTAATTAAAACCGTAGAGGATATAAAAAATGACTAAAATAGAAAAGGTGAGAACATCCCAAAGGTATCTCACTTCAACTAGAAAGAACTAAAATTGTTTGTCACCTGAACAACATCTTCTCCCTCGACAACTCGTCCAAAAACTATTAGCTTCTCACTCAGATCAGGAATTGGTGCAGTAGTAATGAAGAGCTCAAACACTTTGTCATCATCTTTTGCTTTTGAAGTACCAAGCATAAATGCTTCATGCTTCAAACTGGAGCAAAATACCAAAAATCCACATTAAGTTCTACCAAGGGGACACTGAGACAATTGGCATAGTAGTAATTAAAAGGAAAAATGCATAGGGATATAACTATAGCCAGTAACCTTGTATCAAGCTTACTGGACTGCTTCCCTCTTAAAGTCCAATCTTCTGCATGAAGATTGTTTACATCGCCTGCTTGAATCACATAATTCTTTATTACTCGATGGAAACGCATCCCCTTAAAGTGTCCTTTTTGACTGCAAAACCAGTATGCATTGTTAGTTAGTGATCCCAAGTCCTTTCTCCCATTAGATGTTGGCACCACTTCATCTCTTGTGGAATGCAGAGGAAGGGGCTCAACAAGAAGAGGCGTGTACGATAAGAGAAGCAAAGAGGAGGAATGTATGATGGGAAGAGAAAGGAGGTCAACCCCCATATACGGAACATGCACTTATGAATGTGTAAATAAATGAGTGATATCTAAACAAGTTACTTGCACAAGATATTATTTATTAGCTAGCTTAAACTTGTGCAGGGATCCACATATAAACTTTAGTAGTAATGACCATTTTGTTGCGACGAATGTCAGTTGTTTTAAGTGATCTTAAACACAACATTCAAATGTTATAAGACACTTTATGCAGCTCTGATGCCAGTAAAATGACAAAATTTCAGAAGGAACACCACAGATAACAAAATGAAGAACTAATCATGGCTCTTTTTATGCAATGAGGGAAGTACGAGGCAAGAGAACAAATTTGCTAAGCTAAATTGTAAGCAATACATATTTGTAGTAAGATAATCAATATATAAAGAACAGATATGGCTGCTGAAATGAGGATAATGAGCACTAAACAAGGATTTCCATAAATGATTTCAAGTTAATACCAAAAGGGAGTTCCATAAATGATTTTAAGTCACTCACTCAAAATTACTCCAAGCACAAATGTACCTTCTTCAGTTATAGCTTCAGATCTTCTATTCGTTCTTTA
Organism: Erythroxylum suave; assembly: GCA_027563595.1. Classification (NCBI taxonomy): domain Eukaryota; kingdom Viridiplantae; phylum Streptophyta; class Magnoliopsida; order Malpighiales; family Erythroxylaceae; genus Erythroxylum; species Erythroxylum suave. The sequence continues at coordinate 6,133,259 of JAOSBN010000004.1, read as the reverse complement.
CCTTAACACATGAGTTTCAGTATCCATGTCACAAAAAGGTACACAATCACACAAACTATATCAAGAGATACAACTAAGTCACGTCAGCTAATGCTCAAATTCCCAAGTCAACAAATATATCCTTCAAAAAGCATTCTAAACAACCAAGGATGAAAGGATTTAGTATGGAGCAAAGAGCTTCTGGTCCTCACCATAAGTTGATGAACTTGTAAACAACTCCAGGAGAACTATCCTTGAAAAGTTCCACAGTTATTGAACCTTTTGATGTACTGAAAATCTAATAAAACAAGGGTGCAAAACTGTTAAATCAAACGTACAACTTAATGAAAAATCATAACAAAGGACAACAAATAGTAGCAGTGGAAGCATAAATGTTGGAGTGGCACAGGATAAATTCATCATCAAGTACATGGATGTAGCCTGCCCCCTTTCTCCCTCCTTAAAAATCAGTGCTGTGTCAAGTGCTCCAACTCTAACTGGGTATCTGTATCCTACTAATAATACAATGGTTATCGGTGACCTAAATAACTGACCATCCAACAAAGACTGTAGCACAATTCATCTCTTTTCTACTTGCTGGGATGTTAGCATACTTTAATGACCGAGATATTCTTCTTGGTAAATAGAAACAGGTGCTTCTGATTTATGTGCTTTTGAGGACAAAAGCATTTAAGACCATAATACCTCAGAATATTAGGTGAATTCTCCTTAATAAGATCTTAACCAAACCTACAATCATGAAGAAAATTGATCTGGCACTTAAACAGAGAACCAGGAAAAATACAATGTCTGATCATAAAAGGAGCATACAGCATATCCAGGGAAGTCTGCTTTCTTTGAATCCACGAAAGCCTGATCAACCTACAGCGCATAAAGAAAAAGATACATGAAACACAATGTCACAAAAGAAATGAACCTTGAAACACCAACAGCACCAGTTGAAACATTATAACAGCCATAGGTTGAAAACTTGAAACGTGAAAAAAGAAAAGAAAATTTTCGAAAAATAAAACAGTACCTCGTAACCTGATTCACCCTTCTGAGCCTGGATTCTTGACCTGAACAGGAGATAAACAGATACATCTTAAAATGGTAACAAACAACTTATCAAAGATTACTAACATCATCATTCTTTGCATTTAATTAAAATCTCCAACGTAAAAATTGATCTCCTACTACCACTCAGACTTGTCCAAATAATTAATAGTTACGAGCAACTTTTCCACGCACACACACACAAAAAAGGAAAAAACGATAATCTCTGCAATACATAAAACACTGCAAATAACAAAAATGTTATCTAAGGCACGTAACAGATTAGGTCAGTAAATGAAAAAAATCAAACTCAGACCTTATCGACCATTGTCTGTACGTGGAATACAAGAAAAAGAGAGCCAGAAGAAGAATCAAAGCGCAAGAAAAGATGGTGGCCGGACTAATTCGACTCGGTGCCTTCTTCTTTTTGCTCTGTTGCAACAAAGTCTGAGGTTTAATCCTCGCCATCGACCTTCTCCACGCGAACTCTGGAAATTTCAGTAAATTCGACCTGAACCAGAAGAATAGGATTTTGAAACCTTCTCGTTTTCTTTTTTGTAATTCAACAATACTACAGTAGAAGAGACGGCATTTGAATTGATCTTTGTTGTCATATTGGTTCTGTGCTCGTTGGGCCAGGTTTCAAACTCCAGTGGACCTGGCCTGATTGTTTCAATAGAATTAAAGATATTTAATTTATAATTAATTAATAGGCACCCTGAATTAAATAACATGCATATTTTTATGTAATTTTTACAATTTAATTTTTGGAAAAGCCTATTTTTAACTCTATAATCCCTTCCATTAGTTTCTTCTTAAAATTTTTCATAAAATTTAAACTGATAATTTAGTCAAAAAATTGGAAAAGATATTACTACAAATAATTATTGCTAAAATATTAATTTATAACTTTTTAAAAATAGATCAAACTACATAAAATTTTGAAATTTGAGACATCTCATCTCATGTAAGAATAGATGTATTAGGCTTCAACTAGTTTCGTATTTCTGTAGCTGAAAACATAAAGATTATGAAATTTTTAAATGTAAAAACTACTGAATGTTTTCTAACATATAATCTTTCAATAATTAATATTTACAAATGTAATAGATGAAAGGTAATTAAAGTGATTCATAAGAAGAGTCTATTCCTTAAAGAAATAAAAATCAAATGAACATGAAAAAATTAACTTATATTTACACTTCTCCAAAGCAAAGAGCATAACATCCTTTGACAAATTGGTTGAATGTCCTTGTAATGCCTTCATTAGTCAATTTTCACCAAATTAGAACTACGAAAACAATAGCTAACTAGCATAATTAATTGAAAACCATCAAAATCCTCATTACAAAACTACTGAAATCCCTAAACCATCAAAGCTCGGGTTTAGCCAACCTTATGGTCATTTAAGCCCTAATTGCAGCTAAATATGGAGTCTCCTATGGAAAATGCGATTATACCATGAATTTAGACCTAATGAGAATAGATAAAATAAGGGTTATGAGTTTGTTGGATCAACTGAAAAAGAATTTCCCTCAATCGAGTAACCCCTTCTTCATTTGTCTAAGGGAAGAGACAAAGGGGTGTGTTACAGATGCAAACGAAGGAGAAGAAGATGACGGAAGAGACGTTGTTAGCTGTTAAAGTAATTATGAAACGTTGCGTTTGAAATAATGTCCACCATTGTTAACATACGGCCTAAAATACGATATCGTATACCAGCTGTATTTAAGTTGTGCTGCAACAAATATGCGGACATGTAATAACTGAATGAGATGTTATTCTTTCTCTCTCTCCATTGTGATTCTGTGTATCTTCTCTTCTCTCTCCAAATTCTCTTGAATCAATTCTATACTCCACGTTTGATTTGAGCATTCCGTCTGGGTTAATTAATTCATACAACAATTGGTATCAGAGCACTCGAATCTGGGAGACGGCCATGGCTGAAGGTACAAGAAGTGCAGAACTATGTAAAATGGAGGATAATCTCAAGGGATTGGTGGAATGAATGTTTTCGGAAATGAATAACAGAACAGAAAGGGTAGAGAAGGAGGTGTCAAAGTTGAGAAATATAATGATACAAATGCTACATAAAATAGGAGGAGATGCTGGACCAATAGACCTGACGTCTCAGAGTAGTTCAGAGAGGTTGACGGAAGAAGAAAGAGCAATGTCGGTGGGAATGAATCGAATAGGGTTTCCATTGTTCGACAGTAGCAATGTCAAGTTATGGCTCTCTGTTGTGAACAATACTTTTCTCTAGATCAAACACCAGAAGGAAGTAAGGTGAATGTTACAACATTACATATGGATAAGAGGGCACAAGAATGGTATAGATTATACGTCAGAAATCGTAACTAGCTAGAAATAATAGACTAGAATGAGTTCACCAGAACTCTTAAACAATGATTTGATGTAGAAATCTTCAAAGACCCTATAGGAGATTTTAAGGATTTAAAGCAGGAAGGAACATTCTTGGATTATTGTGCATTGTTTGATCATCATTCTAATCGATTATCGTTACCGGAAGAGTATTTAGTCGGGTTCTTCATTAAGGGACTTCGACCAGAAATAGGGGTGACAGTAAAACTGCATCAACCCAAATCCCTACACTGGGCATATACGCTAGCTCGGAAGCAAGAAGCTATACTAATATCAGCGGGGCATTCTTTTTTTAATCGGAACAACACTATGAGAAACATGAGTAACAGTGGGCATTCCAATGTTCACACTACGAGAACCATGAGTCACAGTGGACATTCCAACGTTCACTCAAAAGGGCCATCAACCACCAACATATCTAGGAGCTCAAGCTCAGATGGATTGTTGCCAACATCAACGACCACGACTCGACCACCTTCACCGGTGAGACTGTTTAAGCCACGGCACATTAGTAGTAGAGATTTAAATGAGAAGAGAGCAAAAGGATTACGTTTCTAGTGTGATGAAAAATACACAGTGGATCATTAATGCAGAAAACAGTAGTTACAATTTTATGTGGTTTCAGGGGAAGATAGTGGTGTTAAAAATCTAACTGAAGTGGAAGAGGAAGAACTGGAAGAAAATGTCGAACAAAACGACATGATGTTGGTCTCAATGCAGGCTATGTTGGGATGCTCAAGAAATATGGAGTATAAACAAATGAGGGTGGTAGGCGTGCATTAGAGAAAGCAAATCGACATTTTGATCGATAATGGCAGTACACATAACTTCGTGGATTCGGGAGTTGTTAAAAGAGGAGGGTGTGATGTACAAGATATAGAGCCAATTTCCATAACCGTAGGTGGAGGTTTACAGCTGAAATGCCATCAACATTGCTGAAATTTTGCACGGACCATGCAAGGAATGCAGTTCACCATGAACGCCTTGGTTTTGTCACTCGGAGGCTGCGATGTGGTTTTAGGGATGCAGTGGTTGATTAGCCTAAATGACGTGTTATGTAATTTTAAAGAAAGAACGATGACATTTCAGTGGGAAGGCAGAGTGATAACTATTTACGGAAACCTGGAAGGGAAATTGCGGATCATTTCAGGTAAAGAATTTTAAAAACTATTGAGCGGACCATCTGAAGGACAATTGTTCATGTTGAGATTAATAAAGCTCCTCAAGCTCCAACTTCAACAGATAAGCTTAAAGGATGAACAGTGGAGTGCAGTTGACAAAATCAATGTCATCTTGTCGAAATATGTAAAGATATTTCAGGAACCTATACAATTGCCACCAGACCGCAACCATAATAGCCACGGACCCTATGCATCACCGGTGGTGTTGGTAAAGAAGGACAACACATGGCAAATGTGCGTGGACTATCGAGAGCTCAACAAAAACATGATCAAGGACAAATTTTCGATACCGTTAATTAAAGAATTACCGAATGAGTTGTATGAAGCGAGCTAGTTCACCAAGTTGGATCTGCGTTCCAGGTATCACTAGATCCGGATGCAGCTAGAGGATATCTCAAAAATAACATTTCAGACACATGAAGGCCACTATGAATTCATGGCCATGCCATTCGGCTTAACAAACGCCCCTTCAACATTTCAAAGATTGATGAATGATATATTCAAGTCATTTTAGCGTCAGTTTATATTAGTTTTTTTTTACGATATATTAATTTACAGCACATCGCTATAATCACATATTGAACACATCTTAGTTGCCATGCGGACGTTGAAAGATAATCAGCTGTTTTTGAAGGGGAACAAATGCATATTCGGGGCACGTTAAATCGAGTATTTGGGGCATATGATCTCATAGGGAGGAGTTGCTACAGACAGTCAGAAGGTAAAGACGATAGAGGAGTGGCCGGAACCGAAGGGCATTACAGAAGAATTACGGGATACCACCAATACTTCATAAAAGGATATGGAATAATAGCTAAGCCATTGACAGAATTGTTGAAGAAGGATAGAATAGCTAACTAGATCTGGGGACAAGAAGAGAGAAATGCCTTCGAGACATTGACAATGGCAGTCATTTCAGCTCCAGTGATAGCCTTACTGGATTTCTCTAAACCTTTCATGGTGGAAGCAGATGAAAGTGGGCAAGGGATTAGTGTGCTATTGCAATAGGAAGGGCAACCAATTGCTTTTCTCAGTAAATCATTGGCTAAACGACACCACAAACTGTCAACTGACGAGAAGGAATTCTTAGCAATCATCAAAGCCATAAGGTATTGGCACCATTATTTGAGTTATAAACAAGTTATTGTTTAGACAGACCATCATAGCCTTAAGTATTTGCTGGAGCAACAATTATCAACTCCATTTCAACAGTCGTGGCTTTCAAAACTTTTGGGGTACGATTTCAATGTGCAATACAGGAGTGGGAAGGTGAACATCGCCACAGATGCTTTATCCCGAATGACAAGTACAGAAATGTTAATATTCACAGTGACACAAGTTCAGGGAGAACTACTAGATGCAATCAAGAAGAGCTGGGAAGATGATCAAGCAATTAAAGAAATTACGGGGCAATTAGAAGTGGGACAAATGAAAACAGGGGTATATGAGTGGAAGGAGGGCCTATTGAGATGGAAGGGACTGCTGGTAGTAGGCACTAACCCTACATCATGACAACAGATTTTCGCCATCAGTCATGACGATGCTATAGGATGACATGCAGGAGCATTGGCTACGACGAAGAAGGTACAAAATATGTTTTTATGGAAAGGGATGGCTAGAGAGGTGCGAAATTATGTGTAGGCATTCATAGTTTGTCAGAGAAACAAACATGATAACTCAGCTTGCCCATGATTGTTTACAGCCTATCAGAATACCAGAGGGTAGTTGGAGAGAAATTAGCGTTGATTTTATTGAAGGTCTTCCTCGATCGAACGGGAAGATAGCCATTTTGGTGGTAATGGACAGGTTCACAAAAAACTCTTATTTCATTTCGATTAAACATCCATACACAGCAGGTGATATTGCGGAATTATTTCTCAACAATGTATTTAAATTACACGGGATGCCAAAAGCTATCATTAGTGATCAGGACCTGATATTTTTGAGCAAATTCTGGCAAGAGTTACTTCGGTTACAGGGTGTCTATTTAAAGTATTCCACTGCCTATCATCTACAGACGGACAGACTTACAGAAGCGGTGAACAAAATATTAGAAACTTATCTTCGATGTTTCTGTGGAGAAGAGCCTTAATGATGGAGTGAATGGATAGCATTGGTCGAATGGTGGTATAATACGACGTATCAATCTTCCATCAATTCCATACCCTTTGAAGTTCTCTACGGATACCCACCACCAGTTTATACACCATATATAGCAGGGGACTCCAAAGTGGCAGAAGTAAATTGAGTTTTGTTAAATAGGGAAGGTATGATGAAGGTGACACAGTTCCATTTACAGCGGGCTCAAAACAGGATTAAACAACAGGCAAATTCAAGACGATCTGAAAGGGAGTTTCAGGTGGGTGATATGGTGTGGTTGAAACTACAACCATACAGGCAACACTCATTACAACGAAGAAACAATCAGAAATTAGCACCGCTCTACTATGGTCCATACAGGGTAACATAGCGCATCAGTACAGTAATGGTATACAAACTAGAGCTATCTATGAAATCATTGATCTATCTGGTGTTTCATGTATCGCAATTGAAGAAGGCCATCGGGAAGCATGATAACACGCCTTTGGTGTTACCCAAATTTATTGGTCCTATTGAACGAACACCAATAGTGGTATTAGGAAGGCATATGACTAATAGGAACAACCGAGCAGTAACTCAGTAGCTCATCTAATGGTTAGACGGTGATGAGACCAACGCGACATGGGAATTTCTCTTTAACCTTCAAACACATTTCCAGAAGTGAATCTAATGGACAAGGATGTTTAGGGGAAGGGGATTGTTACAGATGCAAACGAAGGAGAAGAAGATGATGGAAGAGACGTCATTAGCTATTAAAGTAATTACGAAATGTTGCGTTTGAAATAATGTCCAGTATTGTTAACTTACGGCCTAAACTACGATATCTTATGTTAGTTGTATTTAAGCTGTGCTATAACGAATATGCAAACATGTAATGACTAAATTAGATCTTATTCTCTCTCACACACACTTGTGATTCTGTGTATCTTCTCTTCTCTTTCCAAATTCTCTTGAATCAATTCTATACTCCACGTTTGATTCGAGCATTCCGTCTGGGTTAATTAATTCATACAACAAGGTGCAGATCAGTAAGAGTGGTCTACCTAAGAACTCATGGAAAAGTATAGTTTCAAGCTCTCTAGTCAATGAAAGCTGAAGTTCTTTTAGTCTTCTATGGTCAATGGGGTAATGTCTCCTCCACTAGAGATGTTGCAAGCTGGAGTAACGACCCGGTTGTCTTCACTGGTGGGTTATTTTCTAGGAAAGAGACCCACACTGCTCTAAATCCATAATTGGGCAATGCTTAATAAGGGAAGGTGGGGCTAGCGAAGACCCTACTAATTGAGGATAATATGTTCAAATTCATATTCTCCAATAACACTAATTTAATCAAAATACTAGAGCAAGGACTATGAGAAGACAAACCATTAGGGACATAATTGTGGAGGAAACATCGATGATTTTAAGACTTATGAAAACTAAGGTAAGGGTTACGAAACATAAAGACAATGTGAAATTTTATGAAAGGAATTGAAGTTTTTATTCTAATCATACACAACAATACAATGCTAGGATAATGATAGCTTACAACCATACATTAGTTCAAATTTCAAATCCAAGGATCATGGATCGATTAATTCATTTTACATATGACTTGGAGGGGATAGTTACCCTCTTTAAGGTGTCAGTTATCCATGCTTCCAACTTTGGCTTTCAAAGAGTCCAACTATGGGAAGAGTTGGCATTAATATAGAACAACGTGACTAAATCGCAAATGCTAGCAGGAGATTTCAATTGTATATTGTATAAGGATGAAGCAGAGGGAGCAACACTAAAATTTAAAGGTATTGAAAAATAATTAAGCCAAATGACTAACAGGAAGGGGTTATGAATTTAAAAAATACCAAAAATTTATATACTTGGTCAAATAAACAAACTGGAGCTTGGTTCACAAAGAAGAGGGTGTTAGTGAATTAGCTATAGCCTGGTTTAAGGCCCCTTTATTTTCAGGTTATTCTATAATGGAAGTGGCTAAACTTAACCCTAATCCCCTTCCTAAGGCACCCTTCAATTTTTTCAATTTTCTTAAAGAGAAGGTGGGTTTCCTTGAGTTAGTAAAAAATGTTTGGCATACAAAAGCTAAAGGCTCCAAAGCTTATCAATTATTAAGAAAGTTATAGACGATCCAGGGTATACTTAAGGCTTTTTACAAGACAAGTTCTTATAAAACAATAATGGTTATCCAAACTACCAAGGAAAGTCTAAGAAGGTCACAGGAAGAATGTTACCATAACCCGAACAATCATGTGCTAATATCATATGAAATGAAGAAGTTGAAGGAATATAACCTTGCTTTACAAAGGCATACCTCCTTGCTAAGACAAAAAGATATGGTGGAATGGCTCGAGGAGGGGGATACTAACTCAGACTTCTTTCAATGTGATCTTAGCCAAAACCAACATGAACAAAATTGCTTGTCTTATAGATGAGGATGGGCACCTTATTACAAACAAAGATCATATACAAAAATTAGTTGTTAGTTACTATGAGGAGACAAGGAAGTTACTAACTAGAGCAGTAACATATTCGGAGATTAAGGAAAACATGTTTAGCTTTAATTAGAATAAATCTCCTAGGTCGAATGGGTTCAACACTTAATTCTTTCAAACCTCTTAAGAGTATCACTGGTAAATTAGTCATTGAAATAGTACGTAAATTCTTTAGAAATAGGAAAATATTAAAGGAGTTGAATAAAACCCACATTTGCCTAAGCAATCTAAATAACTATTGCATAATTTACTATTACAACATAATCTACAAGGTCATATCCAAGAGCATATCCAGTAAATTAAAGAATGCCCTAAAATGGAATTAATATCTTGTAGGGGGAATTTATAGATGGCATGTCTATAAGCGACAATATTCTGATGGTTCAGGAATTGATAAAAAATTAAAAATCAAGGACAACCATCAATGATTGTCCACTTAAGATAGAGTTCTTCAAGGAATTTGACTCAGCCCAAGGTAATTTCTTCACAGTCTATAAATTCTTGGGCTCCCTTCCTTATTTATTGACTAAATAAGAGCATGTCTAATTAGTACCTCAGTCAGTTTATTGGCGAACGGATCCCCTTTTAAGATTTTCAGGGGTACTAAAGGAATAAGACAAGAGAGTCTTTTATCCCCCCATTTATTCACTTTTGCTATTAAATTCTTCATAAGAATGCTTCAAGTCAACGTTTCAAATAACTCCAAATTTGTTTATCATCCTAAATGCAGCTAATGCAAATTACACACTTAAATTTTGCAGATGATTGGTCAATATTTAACAGAGCTGACTTTTTTTTCTTGGGTTGATGATGGATACACTAAGGAAATTCTCGTATGTATATGGGCTGAGGGACAATACGAATAAGAGCAAGATGTCTTACCGTCTAATGTTCAGGATATCTGGACTCTCTGCTAACTGCTATATGACAGGACTAGTTAAGCAGAATATGTCATTCAAGTACCATGGGGTGCCTATAATCTCAAGGAAACAAAAATATGAAGACCGTATTCCTCTCTTAGAGATGTTAAAAAAGAGAGGATCAATGCTCGGCACAATAAGTCACTATCAATGGCAGGGGAGCTTTAGCTAATTCAGTTAGTATTGAGAAATTTACACACTTAGTAGAGCACTCGCTTATTTATGCCTAGTAGAATGAATAAGGATCGGAAGAAAGAGGATTATTTGCACGAATTGCACTTCGTTTGGATCTTCGTCAGCCCCTTCCTTTAACGGTTACAGTGGATAATAAAATTTATCCCATACAATA
>JAOSBN010000004.1:6096170-6122703 GCA_027563595.1 Erythroxylum suave | reverse complement strand
AGGGGATTTCCCTCTGGGTGTCCCAAGTCAGTCGTATTTATGGAATGGCAGAGCATCAATTCACCAGCCGACGCATATTCAAAACCGGGAACTTCTACCGCCCATTCCTAATCTGGGGATTAGGCGCTTGAGTGATAGAATCGCCACCGCCGGTATGCACCCACGGGGGGATGTACCGGAGGGCTTGCCGTCGTTGCACGCCATGGGGCGTGAGGAATCATTTTATGAATTACAACTTTGTAGCAACGGCAATTCTCCTGATGTGGAGATAGGCCACACTCTTAATTAGTTACGTCATATTGCCCTTGTATTCAAAAAAAAAAAAAAAAGAATGAATAAGGAAATTGAGAGATGTATGAAAAAATTATTATTGTCAGGCATGGCGAATAATTGCAAAGAAGCTAAAGTCAAATAGCTGGACCTTTATGTACCGAAACAAAAAGGGCGAGTGGAGCTAGCTACATTGCAGGCTATCCAATCGACCCTAATCTCTAAGAGGATCTAGAGGGTATTTAAGGATAAGTAAGCATTATGGATCAAATAGATTAACGAGTACTACTTGAGAGACCAAAGCTTCTGGCAGTTTGAAACTAGAAGGGAGCATTCCCAGAGTTTTACTTAGATGATTAGAAAGAGGGATCAAATCTACCCCCATATCAAATACAAGTAAGGAATGGGAACTCAATCTGGTTATAATATGATAATTGGACAACTCATAGTCCACTATACGTGAGAGGCTCAATTCCTTGAGAATCAAAATTCCCTCTAAGGTTAAGGATGTAATTCAAGGTAACAAGTGGAGATACAACTTCAATGGTTCCAACTACTTGGACCAGCTACTCCCTTATTACAATTCGGATAGTAGGGAGGATATCTTTGAATGTCGAGTAACACCCTCCAATTCAATAATGCTTCTTGTCTAGGATTATACAGAGATCTATCTCTAAGGGGCAAGGATCCAATGGAGACTACTATCCCACATCTCTTCTTCAACTGTCATTACTCATCCACAGATTCGTCCAAAATATAACATCTGATGAATGTGTTTTGTATTACAACTGATTGGCAGGAAATAATTGACTGCGCTAGCCATACATACGTGAGATTGAAGGGTAATAGAATTATCTTCTACTCTTCTACACAACTTTCAAGTGTTACATCTACTTAATACGGTGGGAATGAAATCAAACTCTTTGTAGGAAACTCGATAGAAAGACAGTTGTTTACCCAAAATATGGAGGAATTCTTCATGGCCACAAAATGCATCTTTTAGCTACAGCCCGAAAGTGAATCTTGATGGGAACTTAGTGTCTTAATGAAGGGTGTATGTACAATTACTGTAATTCAAAAGTTGTTGTAAGATACATCAGATTCAGTCTTCTTAGGTCCATGTAAGGCGATGCATGTTGTGACAGTTATGCATCTTGTAGTTGTTATATGATGTCTAAGCTTGATTAGCAATGAATTTTTTTCTTTTTTTTTAACTTGTGTGATAGAAACTTTACTATTTAATATAATTAAACATGGTAAAAATGAAACATTTTCCAAAATTTTAAGAGACCTCTCAATCTCATGTTACTAGCATCTCTTCCTCTTTCTCTCTCTGCATCTGCATCAAAACCTCCTTAAATTTAAAGCGTACCATCCATTGGGGCATCTCACAAAAATTCCACATCTTCTGATTGTTGTTCCACGATAATGGTGGCAAGAGCAAGTCTGTATGCACAAGACCTCAAGTTTCTAACAAGAACATATATTTCCTTCCTCCTATTTTCCATGGGCATCTCTTTCCACTGCTCCTTCCTGAGGCGGGCCAATAGAGTTGCCTCGCAGAAAGCTTGTGCCACAGGCTTCTTGCTGCATATCAGTAAGTAGCACATTTTAACAGTTGGATGCCAAAGCCAGATCTCAATGTTACCGACAAATCTGTGCAAACGAAGAAACACAGAACTTACCTTCCTCGTACAAATCCAGTTGTCACAAAACCAATAGGCCATCTATGAGATTGCTTATCAGCAGCGTCCTCAGGTATCTGGAGTTCCCAATCACCAGATTGTTGATGTTTGAAGTATGACCTTACAGATGAATGAGAAATTTGAAGGCCACCATCGGAATCAACTGATCTGTAGGAGAATTACTATGATATCAGAATCAGTATTATGGTGGAGTTTGCTAAAGTTGTCATTAGCCACCAAAATAAAGTCCCTAAAATGTATATGAGAAGATGCTTGACCAGGTAAGAATTAATAGGGAAAGAAAATATGGTAAGTTTATAGGTAAGTGTTTGTTTTATGTTCAAAGAATCGCGATGATCACAGACTGCCAACAACAGTAAGGGGTAAGAAGATAGGAACAAACCTTGAATTCCACAATGATACATCACTAATACAAGGGGCACACACAACTGCCCCCTCCTCGAAAACACCTTCTTTATACGCATGGAGGAAAACCCTAAGGAGACATAACTTATGGTCAAGAGTAACTTTATTACTAGTATCCTCAATCTTATTTTCACCCTTCATGAGCTCTAAAAGGTTAGCCTGTGCACATGGAACTTTAGGAAATAAAAGCAATCTGTCACAATGGATTTCACTCAAAAAATTAGTAACTGCAGTTGATGTCCTTGCCACCATTCCATCAAATGAGTTGCCTTGACTGCTGAGAGATTTCATGTCACAACCACCACAATTTGTATCGGCTAATGAATTTTTGTAAACCATATCTTTGCCAAGGGTAACATAAATGCAATTCCATGGGGTTTGAATAGGAATTTTGAAAGGTCTCACAGCAGGAGGCATTCGTTCTGCTTTTTGGTTAACAGCAGCTTCTTCAGTTGCCTTGAAAGAAGAGTATGCACTACAGTCAGGAAAATCCGAAGGAAAATGTGGCAACCCAACCTGCAAAAGATAGAAAATTAACCTCCATGCTCTCGCAGCACAATCAAATAAACGTAGGTTGTCAGATATGCATACTTCACAAGCAACCCATCGCTTCTCTCTCAAACCTATGGCATGAGCTCCTTTTGAGATAAATGAAATCCAGAAGACCCTGGCCCAGCTTATAGGAAGTACAATAGACCATCTAAAAGATCAAGAAAAGTCAAGCATGGCCACAAAAGTCAAATATTTTTAGCTAATACAGGAAAAGCCATAAGCAAATGCCCTTAAAGTTATAGCATACTGAAGCTTAAATAGGAAAAGGAATTACCCCATGGAACCGCCTTTTCCAATATTGTTTTTAAGAAGAAGAATAGGACAACACTTTAAACTTTGCAACCCAATAGAATTCTTTGAAGCTGTTTCCTTGGGATCATCAAGGAAAATAAAATCCATAAGAGCATGATGCTTTTCTAAGCAAAGAGTGTTCTCTTCTACTGGAGGCCTCAATCTGCAACTAGCATCCCATAAACACATGTTGTCAAGCAGACCTTCATTTGCATCGGGAATTGAAGATGGTAGTGAAAGTAACTCTTTACAGTTTCCCGGAACTTCCAGAAAGCTAGCATGTTCTTTAGCTTCATCTTGTGGCAAATCATTTCTTAAACAAGTAGGAGAAGATAACATATTTGCAATATTCTTTACAGGCAACATACGAGGATCCTTGACAGTAAGAGATAACACAGAGCATGAAGAAACACTCTCTTCATCTTCAAGCACAGCATACTTCTTCATGTGAGATTCATGATTCAACTGCAGTGAATTGTCTGCACTACTGCAACCAGTGAGAATTCTAAGCAAATATTAACTGTTTCTTCTAGTCAAAATTTTATGTAGATATACCTATATGTAGCTCACCAAGAAATAGGATGCAGTGTCTTTTGAAGAAGTTGAAATGCTTTAGACCCCATTACTTCAAATTTTGCAAGTTGACCCTCAAGTGAGAAACACCTAGCTGTAGCACCAGTTTCATTCAACTGGACGATGGAAAGGGACATGTATTCTTATTAAAGTCCATACAATTATAATATGAAGTGTTCCATCACACCTTAGCAGTCATTCAGTAAATTGAACTTTCCAAATAAAAAAAGTCGCCGGCCCAAGGAAAATAACTTTATCAGAACATTGGCACTAGGACGGGCAATGTGTCTGCCTCCAGAATAAAAGATTGAAAAAGAGAGGTATGACTCAAAAAATTTAAAAGAACAAAAAATTACAGACCTGCTTCTGACAAGCTAACTTCAGAGCATCATATCCCTCATCAAAAGCTGAAACATGTATCCACACCCAGACCTGGCTGCAAGTTAAGCATGATTCACAACTTTGTGCCTGATTGCATGCTTCAAAATTAAATTCATCACTATCGGTTCCTCTGTTGTGAATATGAGGTGGTCGCCACAGATAGACCACGGGAGCTATTGATTGTGAAGTTGGTGCCCCAACATGATGAAGCTGGAAAGAGAAGAATTTTATATGTCTAGTTCCTTGAAATATCCCACTTCACCAAAAGTGAAAATGGAGGACAACATAATGGATAACCTACCATGGAATTTGCATATGTAGCACCAGATAGAACAGAAGTGTTAGCATCCAAAGATTCAGACAAAGGAGAAGGCACCAGTACCATCCTTAGTACTGACAACAATGAATCCTAAGTACAGTATCACAATAAGTACATTAGAGTACAAATCCAGGAAATTATAAACCACTTAGCTTATGAATGTTACATCTGCATTTATAATGGACAAAGCCAATCTACCTAGACACAGCTTTCAACATCTCACTTTTAGTAAACAGTTATGACAAATTCACGGGGAAAGAAAAAACTAAGTACAAATTATGCATGCCTCTGGGCCTTCCAACTGGACTGCAATGTAATAGCTAGCATCGTGCACGAGCACTCCCTCTCTGAACCACTTCAATAAAGCCCGAGATCCCCTACCCCTGCAACAATAAAGTTACAATCATCAACAAAAACAACATAAACATATTATTTTAGAAAAGAAAAAGAATTGCATTCACTTGGTTGGTGCTCCATTGGGATATGAAACCACAGGTCTACATAATCAACAAAACAGGTTAAGGAAAAACATTACCTGCCATGTAAGCCTAGAGGCAGATGGAAACCCCACGACTTGGTCATTGTAAACCGTTTAGCATGCCAAACATGTGTTCTCAATCTCTTAGTCCCATCACCTGAAGTACAGAACCCACTTGCAGGATTCTTTCGAAGTTCAAATCTTCGACGAATGCGACGAGGAAGCTTTTCTGGGTTCTTCCCGAAAGCCAGGGCATTGCATTGATCGGTGGTCCTTTGCTTTTTTTGGTGTCTCTTCCTCGCAGCTTGACTCTCGAATGAAGTGGTTCTTCTTCTCTTGTTTCTTCGAGACCTGAAATCATTGTTTAGCCGGCGAGATACAATTGAGTGAAGTGCTTCGAGTTCTGGAGCCCGCGACTCTGCGAATTTCTGAACGTTGATTTTTCGAGGCGGAATCGACGAAGTTTGGGATTTTTTGGCTCCATCAGCAACCATTCTTAAGTTACTAGAAAATATTCACTCTAAGTTTGGCATCACAGTACAGATAGACGACGAGAAGAAGGTTTTTCAACTTCTGGTAGGGTTTTGGGTTTTCTTATTTTCTTTAAAGAAACACAGGTCTCTTTTTTTTGTTTTTTTCTTACTTTCTTCTAGAACTATAGAGAGTCGCATGGGAGAAATAAGGGACATAAACAAGGGTAAATTGGGAAGAAAATAATTGATATCATAATTATTCAATTTATATTTATGTATTAATTCACAAACTATTTTTAGTTGTAATTTCTTTAAGACAAGGTATTGATAAAACGATAAAACTATTACACGTTATATTTTTTTATGAAGAAAATAATTGATATCATAAATTAAAGTATAGAAATATTTAAATTAATGTGTAGATTTTTATTAGCGAATAAATTCATTGAATTGACCTGATTATGAAGATTCTAAATGGAATATTAATTATGTGTCTGTAGATTTCTTTATAATGATAGTTGTATAATTGATTTACAGACATAAGATTAACAATGTATCTCTTGTTAGAATTATTGTATTTTGACGTTACTACTTATGGCCTAACATATTTAGGTTAATTCATTCGATAATACTTTGATGCACCATGAATCATATGAAGATAGTTAAGTCAATAAAGAATTCGTTAATATGAAATAATTAAAGTGAATATTCCATTGATCTTGATTATTAGTGATCTAAGAAATCTTCTAGCCAAAGTACAATGATATTTGAAAAGATGTTTTTAAATATTAATTATAAATCAATTATTAATTAAGAAGATTGGATTCAAAAGAGTGGATATTATATCCATACTCTGTCCAATTAAAACATTAGATGACAAAATAATTAAATTATACATTATAACTAGACATATTAAGTCCAACCACTTTGACATTTACGATATTTAGGTAACCATGACATATTATTAGACATCAATGTTGTTCTATGATAATAAATTGTTTAATTTGAGAATTAAAGATAAATTTTAATTTATCGAATTCTAATTATGAATTATAATTATAATTTATATCATTGTCAATATATTAAGAACCTAATGGATCACATATAAAGAGCAATTTGAAAGAAAAAAATCAATTTCAATTAAGTTGAACTTAATTATAAAGTTTAAGAAACTTTAGGAATCAAATATGAGATATTTGATTTTATTAAAATTAAATTAATTATAATTAGAGTTTAACTTTAATTATAATTGATGCATTTAATTTTAATAGAAATTAAAAATTGTATTGTTTTTTTATAATAAATAGGAATAAGTACAAAAGAGCCACCACTCCTGATTCCTTTCAAAGAGTTGAGGGTCTTTGACTGATTTGTGAATACTATTAAAAGCTAGATACATGAATAACTCGTAGTTGATACATTAAAAAAAATTCGAAAGGATTACAACAAGAATATCAAATTAGATACGATTTCATATTTTATAATTCGAGTTATTATTGAAATCTGATTGGAAACTGTAAAATTTTATCTTTTTGTTGCGCCCGCGATTCGATCACGGTTGATTTCCTAAGAGTAATATCAAGAACTTCAAATATTTCAAGTATTAAGTTATGATTTCTAGTAGATCTGTAATAAATTTTAAAAAAAACCTTTTTTAAGTCCTTCTTATACCTTTACTTGTTTTAATTATATATTAAACTTATCTTAAATATATTAAATTAGTGTAAAACAGTAGTTAACGTTATTAATATTCAAGAAATTTAATTTAGATTTGATAGAGTAAAACTGAATTAAATTAGAATGCAAGATTAGATTTTCTTTGTCGTTATCTCCAATGCGAGAGAGAATAGTAATTTAATATGTAATTATCTTATTGGTGTTAATTTTTATTTAAATTTAATTATATTTTTGTTACATTAATAACAGTCATTATCTTTTTATATTAAATTTAAAATTTATCTATTTTATGATTTTTGTTTACATAAAAGTGTAATAGTTATGTTTGGACTATATTTTTATTAAGTATAGTTAAATAAGAATTCCTTTTTTTTCTTGCTATAAGCAAAATTATGACTTTAAAGAGCACTTAAATTACTAAAAATTCAGAAAACATGCCACTCTTTATTATAATTTTGTTATTTTTAAAATTCTTAAAATTTATCTAAAGAACATAGCATAATTTGTTGCATGATTTGTTCTAATTTTAATAATATATTTTATTAAAATAATTCAAAAAATTACTAATTTTTTATTAACTGTAAGATATTTTTAATGTAATTTCAAGAAATAAAGGTATACTTTAGAATAAGTAAAATTAAGGAAGATTTATACTCTTTACTTTTAAAATTTTGAGAAAAGTACAATTGTACAAAGTTGGTCTCTGTATAGAAAATCTACTTTTTTGAATAAGGTGGAATCGTGACGCAGTGTCCCTAAAAAGTAAAAACACCCTTCATGTCCTCTTCCATGTTGGAGACGCGTCACCTCATGATCTCCTTGTAAATGGGATACCCATTTTTCATAGTTCATAGCTTTTACTGTTGAATTTTTACCAACCATTACCAAGCAAGGTTCAGTTTGGCTAAAAACAATAATGAATATTGGTAGAAAACTACTTTCTAAGTATTCCTTAGTGTTCACTGCTCAGAAAGAACTTAGATTAGAAAAAAGAGAAGAAAAAAGTGGATCCAGCATAGATAAACGTAGTTGTTCCAATCACATTAAAGTTAAGTGACAGATATTTTTCAGAAGCATAAGTGGCATGAATGAGTACCACTTACTGGGCTACTTTCCAACTTTTGGGAACTCGTATGTACTCAAGTACAATAAACAACAAATCTAGTTGCAACAAAGAATTGCAATGACAAGAAAGTAATCAAAGTACAAAACTGACTAGTACAACCTTCAACTGACAGTACAATCTTGTGGTATCCTAAAGACCATCTCGCTCGGGGTCCATGCGGACAAATTGGGCATTTGCATTCCTGGATCTAGCAACTATGAAAGCCGCAAATGCAGAAAGACACAGAGCTCCTACCGAAAAAAGAAGGGAGAAGGCACTGGCAATGTCTTGTGAACCGTGGGATGATAGCTTGGCTAGCATGGACCTGGCTGGAGGGATGTCTAATGGTATCCAATCACAGCTAATAGAATAGTGTCCAGAACCATGCCACGGGATCCCATCAACAGGATACCAAAATGCAACAGACATCTTGCCAGGTACCCCTATCGTAAACTGTGCATCCTACATAATTGGAGAATCAAACATAGAACTCCTTAAGACTCATCCTGGAAATATTCCCCAACATAATGCATAAAGAATAGTCCAAGACAATCCTCAATTTGAAGTGTTAGACAGTCTTGTCTCTTAAATCCAGTGTAGGCTATAGCAGTACATAAAGAGCAAGGCTGTTGCAGTATACAAGGAGCAGAATAAGCTCCAGCAAATTTTTTAATATTTTATGATTGAACTATAGATATTCACATGTAATAATTACAAAATCTTGTGATTTGGATTAAGAATAAACAAGGACTTGTTAGAAGGCTTGCTAAATATTCACTCTATTATTAATATATATAGTATTTGTATCAGTGCGAAAAAGTAGTCTCACACTTGGACAAGGATTCTTATAGCATTATAAGACAACATTTAAAACAATCAAGCTAGACATCTAGCAGCCAAAATCTGGATGACAGATTAAGTGTCTAACCTGCTGAAGTCGATCCATGGTTCTTAATGGCCTGGAGAACTCAAAGGAATATGTGCCCGCCTTACCAGCTGATGAATAAGGACTGTCTGCCTTCACAAAACCTGATCACAAAATTAAAATCATATTTAAAAGGAAACAGAGAAGAAAAATCTAGCAGTGAAATAGATCATAATCCGACACTTGAAAACACAGGCAAGAAGCTACCAAAGACATTGAAATAATTTTGATAAAAGGTTCATAAGTTGCAAAAAGTTCATTATTCTTCTCTTTCATTCCTTGTTTCACTTCTGCTTCAAAAAGACTACACTGCCCATAGATTAGACGAACACTTCTATAAGATAAGACATTAAAAGCACATTTATCATTTGTAGTGTATATACCATGGATGAGTCACTCCTGCATGTTCTTATGTAATATACATGAACTGTTTGTTTTGGTTCTCTTACAAGCGTCACATAAGCTTTCTCATCCATGGCAACATAAATCATGGTCTTAAATTTTCTTGTCTTTTTATGCTCCACATCATGTCAGGCTATTTTATGGTCCACATCAGGTCATGCTATGTATTTGAATTGGACTCAATTGTACACTATGCCCACATAGAAACACTGGTGAATAATTACATAATTGAAAGAAAAAACAAAGAGACACTACCTGAGTGAACAGTAAAACTGCTGTGCCACCAGGCCCCTTTCCAGTCATTCTGTGCAGTTGAGTCATTGCCTAAAATGGGAAAAACAGCTGTCAACATTCTGACCGTTAATCACTGTATCTCCCCTGAAAGAAGACTAAATTCATAAACACAACCACAAGCAGAGGAAGTTGAACTGGAATAGCCATATTATATAACATTTTCAAACTGGACTATACTCATCAAGGAAGAACATCTTACATGTTAAATGAATGCATTTGAAGTGTCAAACAAGAAACCACCATGAACAGTTACCACCACCAAGAAAAGATATAACAGAAGTCTACTCATAAAAAGTCTACAACGCTTTCGTTCATCCTTGCACCTATACTTTCAACAGGCGAGAGAAACATGCCATATACTCCCTATAGGGGGTCAAAATTTGAGGGAAGTCCTTGTGCCACAACTGCAGGTATTCCAAATTCTAAAATCAATGTCATGTTAAGTAGCCTTTCTTTTTTCATATTGGTCCTGACTGTCACAAGTGTTGTCAAATGTTCAAGTATCATTAGGGAATGGCAGATCTAAATTTGAACTGCAAATTGTAAGGGATAAATAGGCAGGAGGAAACCAGTAACTAAGCTAACTTGGAAAGTATAACAATTTGATACTTAAGATGTCATAAATAAACCACAAGGTATCATAACAACCTGAATCAGCATGTTGAGAATCAGTATCAGGATCAAGCATCAGTGATGAGAGTCAAGGGTTGTAATTTAAGGATTTCAATTAAAAATGGAAAAAGGGGAAAAAAAAGAACGGAAAAGACCAAGGGAGGTGAAACGATAACTACTTCACAAAATGAATGGGAGTTAAAGTGATTTGAAGTTAGTCTGGTATGAATAATAATATAGATAAGTTACCAACACAAAAATAGTAGAACATTCTAAAGAAATGGAAATGTCAATGCAGAAGTCTAACAATTTAGATAAAAGTACAATCTAGCCATTTAGTGATTAACATATCAAGACATTCACAAAAGTTTATCCCGTTGAGCATGAATGTCCACAAAAGTTTGAAATTGACAATTTCAAAGAAAAGCTTTGACTTTGTGGGAGCATATCATCAATATTATGAACCTCTCCTAGCGCCCTTTTTGGCACTTTATTTAGTGCGTTATGCACTACTTTATTCTGCACTCTTAAAGCTAGTTCCATCTGCTTCATATGATGTCAACAAGTTTCATTTTCCATTAACTGACTCTAACATAAATCATAGAAGTACCTGAAGGACCATTGCCATCAAGATATCTACAGTGCGGATTCCATGCATACAGATCAACCAAATGGCCAAACCTGTTCAAACAAACCAATACACCACAGATTGATTTATGTTAAATGAGTGTGTTATGCAAGCATGAACTCTCAAACCTTGTCAATCAATTTTGTTGATGGTAAAGAAGTAAATAATACCCAACCTGTCACCACCATTTCCATTTCTGTTGTCTATTGGATTTCCACCATATAATCGCCCTGGAATGGCATTTCCAATTGAGAAATGCATGATATCAACCTCAAATCCCTTGCAAGTTGTGTTGGTACAGGTGTCAGGTCCGTTCTTGCAACCTCCCATCTAAACCAAACGAGTTTGTTGAGGTTAATAAAATGATATTGCAATAAGACAAGTAAAGTGCATTATACAGGAAAACACTTACTCTGTGGTAGGTGGCATCATCACCAATTTGAAACATGAGAGCCACAGATGGGCATTTGTTGTTATTGCTGCAACAAAGAAACTAAACTCAATTTCATAAATCCATTTGAGTTCGAGAATTCTAAACTCAGATACCCCAGCTAAGTCTTCCCTCCAATAAATACAAACAAAAGGACCTAAAATTGGCTCCCCTAAATACAAACAAAAGCTATAGTTACGTATAAGAATCATAAAGTACAAGGAGTCCGAGGTAGTCATAGTAACATCTGAATTTGGTATTTCTTAGAATAGTAGCCATTCTAATTTATGAAACAAACACAGAATAAGCAATTCCAGCGACAGCTTTAACCCATGAAATGTCACTAGTGTGAAACTACAGAAAGATATTGATAGTTCCAAACATTCAACTCAGCCAATTAAAATAGCTTCATAGAATCACTAAAAAACATGACCAAACATAAGCTATGGTCTGATTCCAAATCATCCAAAAGCAAGACTATGTCAAACATAAACTCAAATCCCACATCATAATATTGGAAAAAATCAGATCTTCTCGTTTATCCATTACTTTCCAGAAACACCACTTACCCTGTCGTGTACGCATATTCCCCATCAACTTGCAATAAAAAGTAGATATTATGACCATCGTGCACGGCCTGCGAAAAAGGATCTCACATTTATCTCAAAAACACCACGTGACAAAATCCAACTTTATCCAGATTATCACCCATTTTTTAAGACAAGCCGAATCCAATATATGGAAACGGAAAAGTAGATACTTTTAGTTCACATTTTTAAAGATTTGAATAAAAAAAAACCTTAACGGCCATTTCGCCGCCGGTATACTCTTTATCGGCATCTGGGTCAAGGGCCGGAAGAAGAGGGAACTCGAAGCCGTCAATGTCCTTCCAATCTTCGGCGTGTCCATCGACGGTGACGATGCCGGGATTAAACCGAGCAACCACGTGACTCCCCGAGTCCGACCGGCATGTCCAGGGACCGGACTCCTGATGGGCGATGACCCGCGCGGTTAAGGCGGAGCCCAGAACCAGCAGCGCCAAAAGGGCTGGAAGCATTGTTGTAGAGAGAGAAGAAGAAAATTCCAAGGTAGACCGAGACTGGCTCTCCGGCTTGTTACTGAAATGCATCCCTCCCTCCGTGCTGTGGAATCAATTCGTGCTTTTGAGTTTTGACTCTCTCTCATGTTGTTAAAATAGTGGCGAATACTATCAACGTCATCTGTTTATGAGCAAAGAAAATCTTAAGAAAGTAACTTTTTTTTTCTTTTTATTATATAATATTTTATATGATCCAAATATTACGCACATTGGTAACGTGGTAAACGACGAAAGTCTTCTGTTCTCAAAATTGGCGTGTCTTATGTTTGCGTGTAATTTTTACGTGGATGAATAGACTTTTATGGAATGGGTAAACTATGAATAACAAGAGTTCGCAAATGGGTCCCGTTTGAATCAAATCACTGTAAGACGTGTATGTACGTTGATCTTTCTATAGGTTGCCATATTTGACCAAACGTAGAGTTTGGATCTCCATCTGAATTGGAATTATGACAATTTTGTAATTAAAAAAAGGAATGGTTGCTTCTAGGAGATCCAGTTAAGCTATTACACGCGTACTAATCACAAACTGTATGTAGTAGTTGAGTTAAACGACTTGGATAGGTGGCAATTACATTACATGTTAAGACACGGCTGGGCTCGTCAGCCGTAACGCGTATGGAAGGGGCATCTAACATTCCGTTGTCTTTTAATTATGGCTTGTTTGACATTAGCCATTGGATAATTTTATTAATAGTCAAATAATAGCATATTGTATCATTTTATTTAATTCGCAGATAATATTAATTGTTTATTTAAAATATTTGGTGAAAATAACTATTAGTATTAGCTATTTATATATAAAATAAATTATAAGGGTATGACTTAAAAAAATTATAAAGATACGAGTTTTATATCTTAACATTTCTTTAAATATTTTCATAATAACTTAGATTTTAAAATATTTTATTGTACAAAATTAAGTTAGAAGTCTAATAAAAATATATAACATGAATATTATTATTATTATTATTATTATTATTACTACTACTATATCTACTACTACTTTCTTTCTCTATATTAATCAAGTTGAGGTTTAGTGAAGGGAAAACAATAATAAAATATAGCATATTTAGTTTAATCCATCAACTTAATTATTTAATTGTTAAACATGATTATCAGCCGCTTGACGTGATCAAACAATCAAGTACCTCTCAATCAGCCAACAAATAGTTGATAAATTATTTAACAATCAAGGCCTATTTTACAATACAACCGTTTCGACTCAAGGTACTTTTATTCTTGCTGTGGTTTCGGTGCATGGTCGTTGGTTGGAACAGAATAAAA
Source organism: Erythroxylum suave (assembly GCA_027563595.1). NCBI lineage: Eukaryota > Viridiplantae > Streptophyta > Magnoliopsida > Malpighiales > Erythroxylaceae > Erythroxylum > Erythroxylum suave. The sequence goes on along the minus strand of JAOSBN010000004.1, from coordinate 6,108,796 downwards.
GATGTTGTTGACTCATGGGGTTTACAATTTTTTATATCCAAAATTTAACATTCATTATATATACTACACTCATATAAAACTATAATTAAATATTTGCAGTAAAATATAATAATTAATTAATTTAAAACACATTAATATTATGAATTAGAAATTTAAATAATTTGTTTAATAATCTTCATAATTTAACTTGCGACACTCTATATTTATTATATTCTTTTTTAACCAATTCATTTAAGATGCATGGATGTTATAACTAAGTATTGATCATATAATATATATCTATGTTTTTAACTAAACTTAAGTTCTTCTCCAAAATGTTGATATGTGCACTTTTTGCATTACATCATTATAATTAAAGATTTGTCATATTCTATGTTAAATTAATTAAAAAACATATAAATGTTACTGATTTCAATTTTATAATGGTGAAATTTTTATTCTTATATGGTGAAGTGTTGAACTAAAGGATGCTACAATTTATGCTCTAATGATAATGAAATGTAAGTAATATTAATGAGTTTATTTTTTAGGAAAATAATATAAGAATACTACTGGTCATGCACAAATCAAAACATATGAAGATATTAAAAAAAAGTTGGAGTTAAATTGATTAAGGTGAAGAACAAAATCAAAACCAAGGAAGAGCAAGATACAACAAGGATATAAATGAACAAGTAATATTTATTGTATTTCTTAATTGGTTACTCTAATAGTTTAAAGACTCATAACTAACATAACACATCATCGTTTTAACTCAATGCATGAGCTTTTTAAATCATCAAGAGAAATTAAAGTTTTGATTTCAAAAAAATTCTCTTGAAACTTAAAACATTCTTTAAAGAATATTTTTAAGTCAAATTTACATTAAAAATTACTTTTTAACATTTGAAGATGTTAGAGTTATAATTTTGGGTGTATTAGTCAACCTATATAAGTTAGTGGTAAATCAATATAGATTAAATTGTAAAAAATGTGTATTGAGATTGTATAACTGCTGTATTGGCCAACTAATATATTGATGTGGACAAGCTAGTGTCCTAATAAGATATACATTAGTAGATCAATAGACAATAGTAGTCAAACAATATTCTAACGACTAGAAAATTTATGCATTCAATGCACATTAGTCGACCGATGTGTAATGACACACAATAACTAGCCATTGTCAATAATTAATTATTTGTTTCAACAGGTAGTTTAAACCTTTAAATCTATAATTGCATAGTTTTTCATTAATTTTGACATGAAAAAACATCTAAATGCTCTATAAACACATTTCAAAGAGTTGTTCAAAGATTTTGTGAACATTTACTTATTTATTTTAAAGTGAGTGGTCCTTTAGATTATCAAAGTGATCAAACAAGATCTTTTGAGTTATAAATTCATTTTTGAGTAGGTTTACTCTTCATCTTAGGGAAAGATTGTAAGAGAGTTAGTTTTTACTTGTAAAAATCAAGATTATTGTAAGAAGAATCTTCTTTGCCTTGTTAAAAGAAGAAACTTAATGGAATTCCAAAATGTGTCTTAGAGAGTAGATATAGTCAAGGATTGTTTATTGAATTACTTTAAATTGGTTTACCTTTATTCTTTTCTATGTTCTTTAAATTATTAAATGATTGTGCGAATGATTTATATTAAGTTATTTCTTTATTTCATCAAATATTTATCATTATTCATTTGAATTCATTAAATAAAAATTTACTTGTTTAAATTAATCAACACTCAAGTCACATATCCTTGGCAATATTGACCTATTTTGACCTGGTTTGATGAGGCATAAAGCAGTGCTTCATATTGGTCTTTAATCCCTCACCGTAAAGATTATGTTTTTTTGATGAAACTGACCAAAATGATATAGTTTAGTATATAAGCTTAAAAATCTAAAGAACAAAATGATATCATTTTGGAGCAGTCTAAGCAAGCTTGAGGCCTACCAGGCTTCAAGTTAGGCTCGGGCTATTGGAAATGGGTATACGACCGAGGAGATCCTATCTCCAACCCAATCTTTTAACATTTCTAATTTCACCCTCCCTCTTAAATTTCATTAGCAACCAATAAATGGTATCAAAGTGGGTCTCTTAAATTAGTATTTCAAAAGAAATTATGAAGTAATCACCATGTCACACTTAAGTGCATTATCATCTCCATCCAACCAAGAAGCACAAAATATTAGTAGAGTCCTTTTATTTGATGGTAATGATGTTCTATTGAAAAACTAGAACGAAAATCTTATTAATGGTCAAGAGCATTGACTAGTGAGAAATAGTCTTAAATGGCCTTTTCACTCCTATAAAAGTTATAGATGACAAAAAAGTGTTCAAACTAAAGAAAAATGGGAACTTCAAGATAAGAGACTTATTTCTTTGAATAGTAAACATATTCACATATTATTATGCACCTAGGTAGGAATGAATTCAATAGGGTATTTGTTTTTGAAACATCACTTAAAATTTGGCACACACTTGAAGTCACACATGAGAGTACTAATCAATATATAGAAAGTAAAGTAAGCATGCTAACTCATCAATATGAATTATTCCAAATAAAATTTGGCAACAATATATTAAACGTGTATATAAGATTTATTAAAAATATTAATGCTCACAAATGTTGTTTAAAGCTTGAACTAATATTGAAATAATGAGAAAGTTGCTTATGTCACTTTTAAAGACTGGAGAAATCAAGGTAACATTCATACAAAAAATTAAGAAATTAATAATACTACCATTAGAAGAGCTCGTTAGATATTTCTTCACCTACAAAATGAGGCCTAAAAGGACAAAAAGAGACAATGCTTATAAGGAAAAAGAACCGAGTATTCAAAACCTTAAAGAAGCAATCAAGTGAGGAAGATGAGACATCCTTAAGTAGGAGCACTGATGAAGACATAGCCCTTATTACTAGGAAATTAAAAAAAATTGAAGAAAAATAACTGCTTTAAAAGAAAAGAATTGAAGGAAGGTAAGGTGGATGAAAACTGCAAATCTTTTATCAGTAATGGTTTAAATATAGGAAATCCAATCTCAATGCCTCTCCTTAAAGATAATAAAATACAAAAGAAAGTGACAAAAGGAGAAGAGGGATAATAAGGAGAATCAGAGGGATCTTAAAGCACCAACTTAGGATGAATCGAGTGACTATGACAGTGAAAAATTAGAAGGAGAAGTAGCTCATATATGCTTCATGGAAAATGACGATAATAAGGTACTTTTAAACTTCAATTATGACAAAATGTTAAATTGACTTATAACAAACTAGTTAAGAGTCTAAAAATGATGAGCATGAAAAGGAAGAATTTGTCTTTCAAACTTGAAGAAACTAAAATTTTTTTAGATGAATAGTGAATGGGAATGAAATGATAAAAAACACATCAAAGCATTCAAGAATGTTATCATTGTAGATGATGAAAACCTAGATGTATTAAAAATTGAGAATGAGACACAAAAGAAGGAGGTCGATTCTCTTATGGACTCCTTATCTAAATTTACTAAAGAAAATGAAAAATTAGAAAGCATGTTAGGAGTTTAAAATAATTTCAATAATAAGCATAAGATTATACTTATAGAAGGACACCTAACAACTAAGACCACATTTGTTAAGAAAAAATGCATGCCTGGCGAAGAGCCTTTACCTAAAATTGTAAATGAGCTCAGTACATCCTTACCTAGAAAGACATATACATTTATATATAATTCCTAATCTAAACATAAAGTTAATTATTATCAAAGTAAGGCTCATACATATAATTCCTTGACATATGCTCACACTTTTCATATGCATCAAAATAACTAAAGAAACATGTCTCATACATATTATAATGTCAAAGATTACTTCCATCCTAAGAAAATACACAATTATGAGAACATTCAAATGAGTGAATCCATGAATAATAACTTTAGATCCTCACTTTCATAAAATAAATTCATGTCAAACACATAGAAAATATGTCATTTTTTAGGTAACCTAATACATATTGATAATTTTTGCTTTTTTAAACAAAGAATAGTAAGTAAATCTTTAAAAATATGAGTTACAAAGAAGAACACTAATAATTAAAGATCTGAGTTTATTTGGGTACTTAAAACATGTTGATTGTTCTATAAGTCTCAATAAAATATGAACAGATGATATATGGATAGTGTATACTCAAGGTACATGAATAATAATGCATCCTAATTTACAACTTTTAGAAACAAAGATGGAAGATTTATTATATTTAGAGACAATGACAAGGGTAAAATAATTAATGTTGAAAAAGTTAGTAAGGAAGACCATATTATAATTGACAATATGCTTTTAGTATAAGGATTATAGCATAATTTATTAAGTGTAAATCAATTATATAAAAAAAATTATAAAATTATGTTTTTAAAGAAATCATGAATTTTTTGTAAAACCATTGATTGTAACATTGTATTTTTAAGTAAGAGAGAAGGTAAATTTATGTAATTGATCTTAATGACCTCTCTAACAAAAATATGAAATGTTTAATGCTTACAAGTAAAGATGCCTGGATTTGGCATACGAGGTTTGGACATGCAAGCATGAATTTCCTATTCAACCTTAAATCTAAGTAACTTATCAATGGAATTCCAGAAGTCAAGCTTGAAAAAGACAAGGCTTGTTGAGATTTCCAAATGAGCACACAAACCAAGATCTTATTCCAGGGTAAAAAGTTAATAACCTTTATTAGACCTTTGCAATTGCTTTATATGGATTTTTTTCACCTTACTAGAGTTACTAATCTAAGTGAAAAAAGCTATACATTTATGATAGTAGATGACTTTAGTAGATTCACATTTATATTATCTTTAGTTAGGAGAAATGAATGCTTTGAAGATTTTGTTAAGTATGTTAAAAGATTTTAAAACGAAAAAAATCTTCGTTACATCGATTAAAAATGATCGTGATAGAAATTTTAAAAATGAATTGATTTAATCTTTTTATGAAGCAAAAGGCATCTTTTATACTTTTTCTACTCCTAGACAAAGTCATTCCTAATATTTTATAGGCCTTGGGTATAGTAATAAAAGGCCCCTATTTTGTTGGTCTTTATGAGGGTCAAAAGCAAAAGGGCCCCTATTTTGTTAATCTTTATGAGGGTCAAAATCAAACTTTTAACTCTCATAAAGAACAAATGAGACAAAATAGGGGCCCTTCTTGTTGCCTATTTTATTCTTTATGAGAGTCGGTTAGGGCAAGTCCCCTTCCTGCCCTTGCCCAGAGATAGGCTTGCTCTTAGAAGTTCTCAACAAAATAGAGTTATTGAAAAGAAAAATAGGACTTTGCTAGATTTGGCTAGAACAATGACAAATAAATATGATCTTTAAAAGTATTTTTAAGTAAAAGTTGTAGTAACCGCGTGTCATTTATCTCATGGAGTCTATATAAGACCTACTATAGGCAAAATGTCTTATGAACTTTGACATGAAAAAAAAGTGAAAAGACTAGTTATTTTAAAGTGTTTGGTTGTAAGTGTTATATTTTGAACACTAAAGATAACTTAAAATTTTTTATTGAAAAACAAATAAAATATTTTTTCTAGGTAACTCCTTAACTAGTAAAGCATATAAAGTATTTAATAAAATGACTCTTATTTTTGAACAATCTGTGCATGTTATTTTTTATGAATCTAACCATCTTAACTCCATAAAAAGTTTTAAAGAAGATGATATAGACATAACTAAGGGCTTAGAGAAATTATTCTTTAAAGAGGATAAAAATGATCACTAAAACACCTCGTAAGAAGTCATCTTCCGAATCAAATCGTAGGAGTAATTACTAATTCTCATTTTAGATATATATCATATCTTACTTTTATTTCTTATATTGGACCTAGGATTATAGAAAAAGCCTTTAGTAATAAAAGTTGGGTTCTTATAATAAATGAATAGCTAGACTAAATTGAGAGAACTAAAGTGTGAACCTTAATACTTAGGCCTAGAGATCATCAAATCATGGGCACTAAAAATATTTTTAGAGACAAACTAGATGAATCGAGCACCATTATGAAACATAAAGTTAGATTGATGGCTAAAGGGTACATTTTAAAAAAGAGGGCATAATTTTTTAGGAAATTTTTGCACGTATAGTTAAATTAGAAGTTATCATATTATTATGAACTTCAGATTGTTTCAATTGAATGTTGAAAGTGTACTTTAAATGTTTTTATTAAGTAGCAATTTATGTTGATAAACCACCTGATTTTTAAAATCATGATGTACCTATCTATATGTTTAAATTATCTAAAGCATTATATGGCTTAAAATCGTTCTTAAAGCTTAGTATGATAGGTTCAATTTATTTCTTTTAGAAAATGATTTTACAAAAGGCAGAGCTTATACATCTCTATTCATTAAAAATAATACGCAAGATACATTAATTGTTCAAGTTTATATTGATGGTATTATCTTTGGTGCTACTAACAAAAGGATGTGCAAAGAAATTTTCAAGTGTATAAGGACAAAATTTAAGATGAGCATGAGGGGAGACTTATTTTTTGGACTTCAAATTAAGTAAATGAAGGAAAGTCTCTTTAGCAATCAAGACAAGTATACCAAAGAACTACTCAAATGCTTCAGAATGGATTAAGCTAAGACACCGGGGACATCTATGAGTATTACAACAAAACTGAATAAGGATGAAGAAAGGAAACCAATTAATGTCAAACTATACTGAGGTTATGATCGGTAGTTTACTTTACCTTACCATAAGTAGATACAACATTATGTTCAGTATTTGTTTATATGCTATATCTTAATCAAATCCAAAAGTGTTAACTTTTATTCTTTAAGTGTATAATTTAGGTACCTGTGTGGTACTATGCCATTAAGAATTTGGTATCCTAAAAATACAATTTTTTATTTGATTGGCCATTCAAATGTGAATTATATTAATAGTCTTTTATGTAGGAAGCGTATATCTGATACTTATCAATATCTAGACAATCCACTGGTTGCTTGGTTTAGTAAGAAACAAAATTCAATTGCTTTATCTGTGAAAGCCAAATAAGTAGTATTCAGTAGTTCTTTTTCACATATTCTATGACTTAGATAATAGCTTAGAGTCTATAGCATGAACTTTACAAAGATAACAATTAGGTATGATAACACTAACATTATTTGCCTCACAAAGAACCCCCATTTAGTATTCCAGAACAAAACACATAAACATTAAATATCATTTCATTAGAGATCATATGTAAAATGGGATATTGAACTAAAATTTATTAGTGCATTAAATTAATTGACTGGAATGTTCACTAAACCAACGATTGATGATAAATTTTGCACAATTAGAAGAAATCTGGGCATTGATTAATGGGAATTCAATTTGATAAGGATCTCTCCAGTTTTTTAATTTAGAGTTCAATTGTTATTTATTTGATTTATTATATGCCTTAATATTTTAATCTTAGTTTTATAGACTTTTGGATAATTAATTCCTTTTTATATTTAAAGGGGAGAGAAAGTTATTGATGTTATATTTAGGGAGAGTGATCAATTTCAAAATTTTTCATTTTGTGTATTTGTCATTAATATTGCACTTATATTCTTATTGACCATTTTTTTATTAAAATTTATATCATGTTAAATTCTAATTGATATTGTAATTAGTTATACTTTGGTAATCTTTATACAAAAGTTGATTTGTGCTTAAATAGTTTAAATTGTAAGATTTTTTTATGATGCATATGTTAACGTGATTTAGGGTTTGACCACCTAAATTACTGTCCTGAATCTTAGAGATTGTATAGATTATGAGAATATTTGTATTTATTATAGGCAACATTATAAGGATAGTTAGCTTAATTTCTCTGCATCCTTTCTCCTTCTCTAACGTGTTAACGTGCCATCGAAAAGAGTGTGTTAACATGATTTCTTTGCATACTTTCTCCATATACTTTATCCTTTTCCAATAATTTCTCTACATACTTTGTCTTTTTCTAATATGTTATCAGAGCCTTTGTTGGCCTACCATTGTTTCATGCCCCGTTCTGTCTCTTACATAGCCCACTTACTGAGCTAATTTATTTTCGCTCACTCCTCTTGTCCTTGGCATCTTCCATCCAACTCTTTACTCAGCCATTATTTGGCTATGTTCTATTCCATTCTTAATTGTTTTGTGTAGATCTACCCTTTTCTGACCTGCTATTTACTATTTTTTTGCTACCACTTTTTTTTCTCTGCTACGCTTCATCTTTTGTTGTTGTAGAAAGTTTCAAATGGAGAAATCTGATGTTTTTACTCCTATTGGCACTATTCTCACGGGAGCAAACTATAACCTATAGGTTCTGGGTATGAAAAGTTTCTTAATTGGTCAAAAACTTTGACACAATGTGACTGGTGATATTACTGAACCAGTTCATGAGAAGGATGAGACATAACAAAAATATGGAGAATGCCTTCACAATTGGGAGAACAAAAATCATCAGATTATCATTTGGTTTTGTAACACCTCCTTACCTCTATTCATATTCAATTTACTGACTTTGAAACGACAAAAGAGATATGGGACCTTTTGGGAAACATTTACAAAACCATTGGACTTCATTGTTATCAATTGTGGACTACCCTTCATAGTCCTAAGTAAGAAGCTGGCCAGACTGTAAATGAGTTTCTTGCTCAAGTACAACCTATTTAAATTCAACTGTCAAAAGCCAAGATTAGCCAAGACCATAAGCAATTGATCCAAGTTTTCATGGCTCTTCGTCCTAAATATGAAGCTATCAAAGCTTCATTATTTCACTATGCTCCCCTTTTACCTAGGATATAGCTGTTTAGGAGCTAATTTTCAAAGAGACTTGCCTTGTTTTGGATAAGTCCTCACAAATGGATATCACTTTGGTCACTACTCATCAAAAATCAAGATCCAAATTCTGTAAGAATTGTCATCAAACTGGCCATAATTTCTCTAATTGTCTGACAATTTAGTGTAGATGTTATCACAAAATTGGGCATATACTTAACAATTGTCCAACGCAACCTCTAAGACCTAAGGGAGGATCTTTTATATCTAAACATTTGAAGCATGGGTCATCCTTTGCTGCAGCAGCAACAGCTACTATCATTGAGGGTTCTTTTGCCATCACTATGAGTGATCTTAAAGCTCTACTCAAACATGTTATCTCTTCCAGTACTTCCTCTCCTATTGCCTTATCCGTTGCATCGGGTAGCTTCTCTTGGCTCTTTGACTCTGCTTGTTCTAACCGTATGACATCTAATTCCTCTTTTTAATATGTTAAAACAACTGTCTCTTCCCTTTCCCCAACTCATACAGCCAGCACGAGAATGGTCATTACTCATATTGGAAACACTTCTAGTTCACACATCGGTCTCCCTAATACATATGTTCTTAACTTAGCTTTTAATCTTATCTCTGTTGGCCAACTGTGTGAAAAAGGTCTCACCATTAATTTTTCTTGCTCTGGTTGTTAGGTATAGGATTTGCAGACAGGTCAAAATCCTGGGACGAGGCATAGAGTGGGAAGATTATTTGAGCTTACTTCTCTACACCTGCTTTAAAAACAAGTATCCACTATTATAACAACTATCTCTCCGATGTACCAATGGCTTCTTCGTGCAGGTCATGCCTCCATTAGTAAACTTCATCCTTTAATATCTCGTGGATTACTAGGATTTATAAAATTTGATTCTTTTAATTGTCTGAACTGTTATCTTACAAAACAACTAGCTTTATCCTTTAATAATAGTGATTTTATTTCTGAAACCCCCTTTAGTCTTGTTCATTATGATATTTAGGGACCCTCTCCTACTTGTTTTATGAATGGTTATCGATATTTTGTTCTATTCATTGATGATCATTCTCGTTTCACTTGGATTTATCTTTTGAAACACAGATCTGAGTTACCGTAAGTTTATATTAAATTTACAAAAATGATCAAAACACAAATTTCCTAAACTATTAAAATACTGTGAACAGATAACGCAATAGAATACAAAGACTTCGGTCTTCTCCAATTCTTTGATCAACAAGGTACCATGATTCAACGTTCTTATCCCCATACATCTTAACAAAATGGAAGGGCTAAACACAAACACGACCTATTTTAAATTCTATTCGTGCACTACTTCTTTTTGCTTATTGTCCTGAAAAGTTCTGAAGGGAAGTGACTTTAACTACTATATACATTATCAATCACATTCCTATCCAAACTTTTTAAAATTTGTCTCCGTTTGAACGTCTATTTGGTAAATTACCTGATTATTCTGTTCTTAAACCTTTTAGTTGTGCTGCCTTTGTCCTCTTACAAACTCATGAAGAAACCAAATTAGAACCACGTGCTTGATTATGTTGTTTTCTCAGTTATGGTGTAGAACATAAAGGTTACCGCTATCGAGATCCTATATCTAATCGGTTACGTATCTCTAAACATGTTACATTTTGGGAAAACACATTATTCTCTTCCTTGTCCAAATTTCATCAGTCTTTTGATATATCATCCCCATTATTCACCGATACATCTAATGAGTTGTTTCCTAGTAATGATACAATAGAAACACTCAACAATCTTGCCATCGATGCATCTAGTCCTATGGAGGTTGTTCTCGTTGTTGATTTTATTCCCAATCCCACCACAACCATTCATCGTTATACTTGGATAAGAGAAACTCCACTTCATCTTCGTGACTTTCACTATTTTCAACTGTTATTTCCTTGCACGAGCCTCGCTCTTATCGAGAGGCAAATACTAACCCCTTATGGCAGCAAGCTATGGCTAAAGAGCTTCATACCCTACAGAAAACTCATACCTGGGACTTAGTTGATCTGCCTTCTGGAAAGTCTCCCATTAGATGTAAATGGGTTTACAAAATCAAGGCCTAGTCATATTGAACCAATGAACGTTACAAGGCCCGCTTAGTAGCCAAAGACTACACCTAGGAATATGGCATAAATTATGAAGAAACTTTTGCTCTTATAGCTTGGTTAACTTCTATTCGCAGTCTATTAGCAATTACCGTGATCAAACAGTGGACTCTTATTCAGATGGATGTTAAAAATGCATTCCTTAATGGTGACTTGCAAAAGGAATCTATATGTCTCCACCTCCAGGTTATCCTCATCCACCTAATAGTGTTTTTCAATTTTGCAAGGCCTTATATGGTTTAAAACATGCACCAAGAGCATAGTTTGCCAAATTCAGTTGCTCATCTTGGTTTTCACTTCAGTTCGTATGATTATACTTTATTCATTCTCCATACTGACCATAGGGTTGTCCTTTTGTTGCTCTACGTTGATGATATGATCATCATAGGAGATGATGCAAATTGTATTTCAAAATTACAATAATTTCTTCGTTAACAATTTAATATGAAAGATCTTGGTTCTTTGAATTATTTTTTTGGTCTTGATTGCTCCTCGACCTCTGATGGGTACTACCTTTCTCAAGCAAAATACACTTCAGACTTGCTCTCTTGGGCTATTATTATAGACAATAAGCTTGCAACCACCCCTCTAGAACATAATATCAAGCTCACTCCTCTAGAAAGGACTCTCCTTAATGATGCAACTTTGTATCGATAGGTAATCGGGAAGTTTGGTCTATCTCACAGTAACTAGACCTGATATTGCTTATGTTATCCATTTAGTTAGTCAATTATTGGCTTCTCCTTGCTCATCACATTTTGTAGCTGTCTTTCAGATTCTCCACTACATTCAAGGAACACTGTTTCATGGACTTCATTTCTCTGCTCACTCATCCCTTGTGTTATCTGGCTATTGTGATGCTGACTAGGCTAGTGACCCTACTGATTGTCGATCAACCACTGGATATTGTTTCTTTTTGGGATATTCGCTTATTTATTAGAGAAGCAAGAAGCAAATAATCACCGCTCGATCTAGCACCGAATCAAAGTATCGTGCCCTTACAGATGTTACTTTAGAGTTACTATGGCTTCGTTGGTTACTATAAGACATCAGTATCACACATTCTGCCACTTCACTATAATGTGATAACTAAAGTGCAATTCAAATTGGTCATAATGATGTATTTCATGAGCACATCAAACACGGAGAAATTGATTGTCACTTTGTATGACATCATATCACTACAAGAAATGAATGAATAGCGGCGGAACTATTCCGAAGGAAACATTTCCGCCGCTATTTACCGACGGAAGATAATACGGCCCCGTTACCGACGGAAAAATACAACCGTCGGTATAGAATTTTGTAACTGATATTTACAACGGAATATAGCGACGCCGTAAAGAAATCGTCGGTAAAAAATGCGCCAAACGTTCGCGCATTTTATTACCTACGGTAAGACACCAACGGTCCTGATACGGTCGATATATATGCCGACGGGAAGGAATATATCTGTCGGCAAATAGGAAATTCTGGAATACGAAAAATGTGGTACCGACAGAATAGAAGATACTGTCGCAACATTCAACTACAACAAACATCTTCACCAACGGACAAACATTATCCGTCGGTGACTTAGTAAACTTACCACCGACGGCGATATTTTTCTGTCGGTAACGTTCATTCAAAACTTGAGTTGCCGACGGACAGTATCAGTCCGTCGGTGAGTTGATTGCAATATCACCGACAGACGAGCTCGGCGCGTCGGTAAATCGTCCAGAATGCTTGATTACCGATGA
>JAOSBN010000004.1:6060203-6096070 GCA_027563595.1 Erythroxylum suave | reverse complement strand
CCCCCCCCCCCCCCCCCCCCCCCCCCCCCCCCCCCCCCCCCCCCCTAACTAGTTAGATTTCCTTGGAATAACAACTTACATAGATTTGATTTCACCATTATTTATCTAATATTAAAAATATTTTGTCATTATTAAAAAAAAGAAGATTTTTAAACCAAGAGATGTTATAATTCATGTTTTGATTATAACAAAATATAAGTAATACTAATGAGTTTAGTTTTTTTCGAAAGCAATATAAAAGTAGTAGTGGTCATGCACAAATTAAAATACATCTTATAATGACACTAGAGATAATTGGACTTAAACTTATTTAAGTAAAGAACAAAATCAATACCCAAGAAAATTAAAGCACAACAAGGTTATAAATGAATATATAATATTTATTATATTTTCTACTTGTTAATTTGATTCTTTAGATGCTCATCATATATAAACACATGATTATTTTAACTCATTACATGACTCTTTTCAATCACCAAAAGGAATTAAAGTTTTAATTTTTAAAGAAAAATTTATTCCTTAAGGAACATTTTGCAAATAATTTAAGATAAATTTGTATAAAGAAGATTAAGTTTGAGCATTTGGAAATGTTGGAATAATGATTTAATGTATTTGAGTGCCAATATCAACCAATATAGATTAAAGCTACCAAACACGTATACTAAGAATGTGTAGCTAATACATTCATCAACCAATATATTGTAACAGTTGACCAATATACAAACAAGATATGTATTGGTCAACTAATATGCAATAGTAGTCAACGAATATTCTAAATGCTAGAAAATATGTGCTCAATACATATTTGCCAACTAATGTATATTAGTGGTCGATTAATGGATTAGTAACTAGTAATTAGCAATGACTAGTTATTGGTTCCAACAACTAATTTAAGTCTTAAAGCTTATAATAGTTTTCGTTAGTTTTTACATGAAAAATATTTAGGTGTTTAGTGTATATTAGTTGACTAATATCTAACTACTAGAAAAAATGCGTTCAATACCCATTTGTCAACTAATATATAATAGTGGTCAACTAATACATTAGTAACTAGCTATTAGCAATGACTAGTTATTGGTTCCAACAATTAATTGGAATCCTAGAACTTATAAATATACAATTTTCATTAGCTTTTACATGAAAAAATATTTAGGTATTCTATAAACACATTTTAAAGAGTTTTTAAAAATATTTTGTCAGGATTCGTTGTTGCCTTTTGAGGTGAGCAAGCCTTCAAGTTATCAAAGTGATCAAATAAGGTCTTTTTAGCTATAAATTCATTTCTTAGTAGAATTACTCTTCACCATGTAAAAAGATTATAAGCAGAGATGCTCTTTATGGATTCTTCTTTACCTTGTTGAAATAATAGACTTAATAGAGTTCTAAGAAGTGTTTTGGAGAATGAACATAGACAAGGATTATTTATCGAATCGTTATAAATTAGTTTGCCTTTCTTCTTTTCTATACTCTTTCAATTATTATTTGATTGTGTAATTGATCTATATTAATCTATTTTTTATTCCATTACATATTGACCATTATTTAATTGCATTCATTAGAGAAAATTTTGATTGGTTAAATTTATCAACGCCCAATTCACTCTCCTATTAAATGTCATTAGAAACTAAAATGGAAATTTAATATTTTGTGATATTTAATTTTTTTAATATTTTATGATATTTAATGTATGTATATATTTAATTAATAAAATTTTTCTTGTCAATATATAATTTGTGTGAAATATAATCATTTAATATAATAAGGAAAATGATTAATATCAAACTAATCGAAACATTTTATCTCATTTATCATTCAAGTATGTAACTAACAAGAAGTTTTTTTGACTTAGTTTAAAATACAAACATTTCAGTAGTAAATTTTTTTAAAATTTTTATTAAATGTATAATCTTTTAAAATTTTCAACTAGATTTTTCTTTAAAAATATGTTAACAGTTATATATTTGAAATATGATGATTTATTAGATATTAAAAAATTATAAGGAAAAGCAAACATCACGTAATCATTCTTACATTGTCCTATCAATTGCATTGGTGAAATATTAACGAACATAATAATTTATAAATATTTAAAGACTTAATTAAAATTTTTAAAAGTTAAATATTGAATCAAAAATTTTAAAAATTAAAAAATTTATTATTCCAACACTTAAAAATATTTTAAATACAAAAAATAGCATAACTTTTATCAATTTTTTTCCAAAACGGAATATGTTGTGAGATTATATTAATTCATCACTATAGGACGTGCCTAAAGATTTTGATTTTTACATCTTTTTTCATTTTTATACTCAAATAACATATTGATTATTAACACTTTATCTAAATTTTGCATACTTCTAACATATATATAAAAAAAGAAAGGAATCAATAAGATTGTGTTATGCAATTTACCTAGATAGGAGTAAATACTAATAATTAAAAAATTAAATTGATTCGATCTGTTTAATTGTAAAAATCTTGAGTTGACTATCTTTTTGATCTAGTTTTTAATTTTTTGGTTTCATTTACTTTAATAACTTTTATTGTTAACAATCAATCAATTTATTAATTAATCAGTCAATTTTTGTAAATTAATCGATTTATAAACTAAAATAAATCAATTAATTTTTATTTAACATTTTCTTTTTAAAATTAAACTTTATGTTTTTTGGTCAGTAAAAATAGTCTCCTTCAATTATGTTTCAAATTATTTAATTTATTTAATAACCTACTAATGATAGGAATATTTTAAATCTTGAACTTCTTTTTTATTAGTTTAATTTTTAGTTTAGTTTTTCAAATATTATTAAATACATGCATACAAAACTTGCCATTGTAAGTTTTCTTCCAAGTCAACGTGGAAAAAAGTTTGACCTAAAACAAATCATTTGCTCGTACGAAGTTTGTAGCTTCTCTCAGGTCTCTCTTTCCATTACCATTTCCTAGTTAAAATCAGATCTTCCATTTTCAATTTCATTGGCAGTAAATAAGATTAACATGTAGGCCATTTTCAAGTCATGCACCTCTACCACACGTTAATAGATTCAAAATCAATGAAAAGATGATCAATCTAATATTAGAACTCCTGATTTCAAGAATGAAATGTTTAAAAGACAAAACTTTTGTACCACTAATTGATTCACCCTCTAAAAGACAATGTTACCTCTTTATTACAATAAATGAAACAAGAGAAGGCATCATGCCAAGATAATTGAATACTGTTAATTTTATCCAACAGTATAAAATCATGGATTTTGGCATGTTGAAGCAGCATAAATCATCCAAATTATATATTTTTATTGCTTGGAATGTATATTCAATTAATAACAAATAAATTGTCAGGAAAATATAAAATATGATTTTTTCTTCTTATTCATAATATTTTATTTATTCACATCTTTTTTATTTTGAAGTGATTTAAATCGGTTCATTCTTTCATTTGAAGGGGTCAATACGTTATCAATATACATGTTACGGGCTTTTTTTAAATTAAAAAACCAATTTTGATTGATTTATTATGAAATTAAGAACGTCTAACTTTGAGGAGCATTTTAAAAGTGTAGAGTTTATTTGAATAACTTGTTAATAACTTACAATTCCCAATATAATCTTGGCCAAAAGTACTTCTAATTTCTACAGAAATAAGATAGTAAAAGTTGGACTTTTGACCTTATTTTGGTAACATTGACTATTTGGCTTTAATTAGCATGAACAAATCCTCTATTTCGATTAATGAAATCATACTCTATTATATTAAATCTAATCCACATATTTATGTGGGACAAAATGAATCGGAATAGGGTTGACACACTCCAAAAGGAAGAAAGGATTTCGTTCCTTAATTATCCCTCTGTGATATGACGTGTGTGACACTTTATGGCAGAAAGTAAACTAAAAACAATTTAAGTAAACCAATACGGGCAATTATAAAAGATAAAGAACAGAATTCCATATGTTTATCTCATATGATAGGTTTAAAAATATAATTTAGAAAAATACAATGACTAAATTTTAAAAAAGTCGTAATTTCTTCTAAGTCTTAACCTTACTCATTAATATTCTCATAATTTCAAGCTTTCCTCTCATCTCTTTTATCCTTTTACTCATTTCCTCATTGGATGAGAACTCTTTTCTTTGTTGTAGTCGTCATCTCCTCAATCCTCATCTATAACAATCTTCTCTTCTTAACTTAAACTTTGTTGGAAATTCATAAGTAGAGTAAGGTCATATTAGAAAGAGACATACAAATAAAGTGAGTTATATATAAAGATATGACCTATAACTCATTGCTTTAAGATTTAAGTTAAGATATGACATCCTGATTGTATATAGGCTCACTTAGATTCTGTCAAATTTCTCCCTAGGCCCCTTAAAACCCTTAATTGGTATCAAAGTAATGTTGGCAAAGTCTGATGAATAGTTATTCATAAATTTGGATCAAATGAATGAGTGATTTTTGGAGTGACTCACATGATTTCACATAAGCTATGGGTTCAAAGGGAGCTACTTCGATTGGATGGATTCGAAATTCACGAGTGGAGTAATCATATATCTGAAGAAGACATAAAGATTAAGTGAACTATATACAAAGATAGGACTCATAATCTATTGCCTTTAGGTTTTGGGTATAATGTCCTAGTTGTACATGGGTTCATATGGATTCTGTCTAATCTCTCCCCAAACTCCCTCAAAACCCTTCATCTCTCCTTTTTATTATCATCTCCTCACAAGTTTTTCTATTTGTCGTCTCCTCTCCTCTATATTGTTAGTTCTTTGTGGTCTCCTTACCTCTAACTTGTTAGTTCACCACTCGTTAGGTTGTCGTTGCCAAGTTGCCACTTTAACTTCTCTCTTTATCTATTGTATTAGCTCTTTCCTCAGCACTCTTCAACTCTGTCTTGTATTGTGGCTTAAATTTGAAGCCCTATATTAACAAAGAAAAAAATTGAATTATATGATATGCTTTTAATTTTCAATATTAAAGTGATAATCTAACACTGAATTGATTGTTCAAGAATGATTTTTATCCTAAGTAATGCTTGATGATTTGCATTGTTTCCTATATAAATACTGTTGCAATTTTAATTATCACAGTGTTTGCATTATCCACTGTTTGTAGGCAACTAAGTTATTACAACATAAGAGAAGATATGATATTTAAATGACTATTCTTTTAATATTTCGAATTGCATTGAAAAATTAGGATTGCATATGACTTTACCTTGTAGTTATTGATGGTGGCTCATAGTCTATGTAATATGCCAAAACAATATAGAGACAAGGTCATATAGTTTGGAAAAACTTGACTATTTTTTGTTATGATATATAATATGGTAATCTAGCTAAGCTATAACTTAAAGTCAGTAATAACATTTAGCAAAAAAGGAATTAAGAATATGGAGAGATGGGGGTTAGGGTTAGACGTGTTGGCTATTGAAGTGTTAAATTTGAATCCTTGTGACATTTATATATAACGGGGAGGAGGAATGTATGATTTTCATTTTTTATTTTCTATCATTCAAGTATTTTCTTGCAACAATTCCTAAACTATTGTGTTAATTTCTCAATTGCATGCATGCAAATGGGGCTTTCAATGTTTGACTTGTAGTATTATGAGGGTATACTCAACATAATGTGAATAGCCTTTAGGTAATGATATTTTATTTTTTATTTTTTAGGATAAAGTCATTTTTGTAATGCGCATTGCTAAAGGCAATATGTAAGATATCCGAAACTGTTTCATGCTTTTAATATACCTTCATGTAATTTTTTCAGTTGCCTCTACAATATCCATTTAAGTTTTTAACATGTCTAAATTGCACCTTCTATTTGGACATGTTATAACTGTAACATGTTATGAATATGATGGTAACATTCTAAGATACATTAGCTTTACAAATTTTATTTTCAAGTATTTGCATATTGCCAATCTTCTTATAATAAAGTTTTGAATTTTTATAGCTAAGTAATGATGTTGCATATGGACAATATGGACTCATTATATGTTGCAACGAGTGTAATTGGTTTATTGATCTATGAGACATCAACATTATACGTAAAGAGATTTCTTTACTCTACAATTTAAACTAGTGTTCTATTGCTTTCATTTGTAAAAACTTTACTTTGATATAAAGTTATTATTTTTATTTTCACACATTTCTATAAATAAGTAGAATAACATTAAGGTAATCCTAATAATTCAACCTTTTTAGAAAGATTTAGTTATCTAATTTAGGCTAATAACAGATTGGTTTCTAGTATAAGAAACCATATTATTTGTTAGTATTATAACAAACATTTGATTTGTAAGAGAATAACCATATTAAGAAATATTTAGATGGGATTAAAGGTGATACGGAGTCTTGTAAGAAAGATATATATGATGTCAATGGCAAATGAAAACTTTGTATGAAGAGTATTAGAATAAGAAAGAAATAAGACAAATAATTAATTATTAATTATTAATGTTAGCATGATTCTTATTATTATTTATTTTCTATTACTATTAGTATCATTTTTATTTTTTTTGTATTTTTACTATTATTTATATTTGTTTGTTATTTTATTTGATTTCATTTTTTCCTATTATTAATATTATTTTATTTATTTATTTATAATTTTAATTTTAATCTTAATCTTAATTCCTTTTTTCTTTTTTCTATTTTTCCTTCTTTCTTCATTCATGTGGGTGATTTGGAAACTACCACTCTATTAGGTAGGGGTAGGCTGTGTACTACTAGACCTTCCAAGACTCTGCGTCTCAGTGAGTTACTGAGTGTTATTATTGTTGTTGTTGCATTGAAATAAGAAATTAGTAGTGAAAGTTCATTTTGTAATAGTCAAGATGGTATTAACAATATTAAAGCTAGTATTCTTACCTGACAATAAGGAATTGTTGGAATTGATATGATAAAAGATAAGTGTAACTTTTTTGCTCTCCGAATAACTCTAGAGTTCAACCTTTAATTTGTAATACTATCTTTGTTAGTGACATAAAAAGTTAATTTAATGAAAAAGAATGACGTGGGTAGCTTATGAGTGTCATTTAAAGGTAGGAGCTCGTTGCGAATTATTTTATTTATTCTTTTAAAGGGATGATAATTTTCAAATAAATTGATGCATCTGACTTTGTAAGAAATGTTGATACTCTATTAGAGATATTTAATAAAGTTGTTAATAAAGTTAGGCTTGAAAATATTGTATAGTTCATCACTGACAATGATACTACTTATAAAGCAGATGGGAGAGGATATAAAGTAGGTATAATTTTTCAATTGAACTCGTTGCACTGCACATTATATTGATTTGATGCTAGAAAATAAAGTAGATGCTGAATACTTTCCTATTATTGATAATACAATACAAAAAGTGAGAAAAGTGAGTAAGTTCATTTATAATCGAGAAAAAGTGACTAAGTTCATTTGTAATCACATGTGAGTTCTAAATTTGAAAAGAAAAGATTACATAAATGGTAGAAGTTTGTTGTGTTTCATATTACAAGATTTGCAACTAATTTCTTATTACTTTAATGTGTTGTTCAAATGAAGAGGTTGAGACAAATATTTACAAGTGATAAGTAGGTTACATCTCAACATACTAGGTCTAATATTGGAATGAAAATTTCTAGGATTATACTTAAAGATTATGAATTTTGGTTCTAATGTTAGTTTGTCATTCGAATTTGTGAGCCTTTGGTGCGAGTTCTTCATTTGACTAATAATGATGAGAAGATAACAATGAGTTACTTTTATGATGCAATAGAGAGAGAGAGAGAGAGAAGTAATTAAAGTCAATATAAAAAATCAATATTCCTTATATACTTCTTAACTTGTAGTTATTAATGACAGATAGAAAAGACAACTTTACTTTCTGTCATTTAGTATTAGGCCATTTATGAATTAGAGTATCTATTTTAGATCAAGTTTCACTAAAAAAACGAAAGTTAATAGGAGAATGTTATTAGCTACTGGAACAATTGTTTCACATGAGATGATACATGATCTAGTTAACTTATAAATAAAAACATACAAGGATGCATATAGTGGTTTTAAGATATCCATTACAAATACACTACAGAGACAGACTTAGTTTATGCATATTTCTTCACTTTTGTTACTTGTTTAAAATTAATTATTGCTTCATTTTGTTTCTAAAATTATTTTTTTTAATCTTATAGTTATTTGATAGGACTAATTTGGAAGCAATGTTTCATAATTGTAAAAGTTTGTAATTCGAATTCTTGGTTAATGTATAAGCATAACTGAGTATAAAAAAAATTAAATTACATTTGAATTCATTCATTTTAGAAAAGAAGTAGATTGAAACATAAAAATATTAAATGATTTGGTACTTGGTAGATACAATTTGAAGTTTCAAAAAAAAATTTATTGTCGCTATTAAGATGATTATACTTTCTCATAATTCTCAATTTAAACTTGATTGGTTACTAAAATTTTTAATAAAAGCAAGTAGTTTTGTAGATTTCAATGTACCTTGATTATATCAATTTTTTTATTAGATTGTGTATGCGAGAAATTATGTTTTATAAATGAGAGTGAGTTAGAAGATAATCTTAAATACAAAGATATTGACTTGTCATTCATTGCTTTGAACTTGAATAATGATGATAATAAGATTTTTTTAATACCAAGTAAAAATTGGGGCCAATATGGTTTGAGTGGATATGTCTTGAAATGAAGTTTTATGTTTTTTTTTAAATTTTCTTTTAATTTTAATTTTATTTGTATTTGATGTGTATATTAAATTTTATATACACAATATAAATAGAAAACTTTTAATTATGAGTGTTTTCATTATAGGTTCCACTCAACTCTCGTGGACTTATATTGTTCTTATTATGTGATGTTTTGAGGTAAATTAATCGTAATATTTTAAATATTTTGTATTATTTTTAGTATTTTTTATATATAAGAATTAAACATTTTTTTCATCGGATACCATAAGGCATTGGCAATACTGATAAAAGAATCAATTAAGTAATTACTACTTTAAAAAATATTATTTATAAAAATAAAATTTTTATTATTTATTTATAGCAATAGTAACACGTGGACCGATATTACGTCGTCGTTTATTAGGATTTTCATAAACCCGTTAAAACCTCAACGTGACTGTGGGGATTGATTTTTAATGCTACTAAGTACTAATACTTCGACAAAATTTGCGAATAGAGCGGGAGTCGATGCGAAGTAGTAGATCCTCTTTCTCACGAGTAGCGTCTGCTCTTTGAAAGAAGAAAAATGGAGTTCAAAGACGCCTTTGTTTGCTTATCGATCTTAATTTGCTTGTGTTCATGTACTTTAGCTGATTCGATCCATGGTTGCGGCGGATTCGTCGAGGTGATTTCTGATTTGCCTCCTTTGAACCTTTTTGCTGTTTTTTCATTTTCGCTTGATTTGCAAGAAAAAAAAGCGTAATGGTTCTTAAATATATCAGAAAAAACCTGAAGTTCAGGCACCGTGATTGGTGAGTTAGATGCATCATATGTTTAAAATGGAAGTGGTTTTAGAAGATCTGAATTGTAGGATCAAATTCATCATATTCTTTCAATCTTTTTCCATCTTTCTTTCTCTGTTACTTTTTTCTTTCTTTGTGATTGAGATGGACTCAACCGAGTACATTGAGGGTGTATTGTGCATTTGTAGGCGAGTTCGTCTCTTGTCAAGTCGAGAAAAGCAGCCGATACGAAGTTTGATTATTCTCACATCACGGTATGGAATTCTGTGGCCTAACGCCTAAGTAGACTGGTAGTAGTCTTAAATTGTTCTAGTTAATCATGTAACTTTTTCTTTTAATAATTTAATTATTACTTTCGTTGTAAATGATTGTACTCGTTTGTAACATTAGGTTGAGCTTCGTACAGTAGATGGATTGGTTAAAGACAGAACTCAATGTGCGCCAAATGGTTACTACTTCATTCCAGTGTATGACAAGGTAAAGCTTCAATCAGTAACGCATTGATGACTGCATCGGATGGTCCTTCAAAGGGTTGGAAATTATTTGTGATAAAGAAAGAGTGTCTAAATCAATTAGTTTGTAGCCTGGGATTCAAATTCCATGTTTAGGATATCATTTGAAAGGGACCAAGATGAGAGGTAGAATCGGGTTGTTAAGTCTATGATTAGGAAGTTGTCTTATACCTTTTCCTGATATGCGATTATAAGCACGTTGCTAATGTTATTTTTTGTAGTCAGGCCCTTCTCACATTTTTAGCTGGCTGTTTATGTTTCTTGAATTGAGTATATTCTTGGATAAGCATTTGAGTTTTTGATCAAGTGTACCTAAACTCTTTATGATACTGGGAAATTATATTCTGATCTTTTCAATTCATAGGGTTCCTTTGTGATTGCAATTAATGGGCCAGAAGGGTGGTCATGGGATCCTGAAAAAGTTCCTGTTGTTGTTGATGATACTGGCTGCAATCAAAATGAAGATATTAATTTCAGATTTACAGGGTTCGCTTACTCGTTTTACACCTTTTCTTCTGAGTATATCACAGCATTATGTGCAAACTCTCCACCGTCTCTTTACTTTTGTTATGCTTGTATACAACAGGTTTACCATTTCTGGTAGAGTTGTTGGAGCAGTTGGTGGCGAGAGCTGTTCTGTTAAAAATGGTGGTCCTTCCAATGTTAATGTAGAACTTTTGTCTCCTTCTAATGATGTTGTTTCTTCAGTTGTAACATCATCATTGGGAGATTACCTATTCAAAAATATTATTCCAGGTATGAAAGTTGCTTTAAAAAAAAAACATTTTGTTTTCAAATTCATAGGTATATAGCCAGTTACGTTTCAATGGATTCTATTTGAGCAAGATCAACCTTAGCAATCAGTCATGTGAAAAAACAAATTGCCACCTGCAACTTTCTTTATGTTCTCTTAAATTTCTGTATGTTCTTTTAACTTTCAATAGATGGGAATACTCTCATAAAGATCCCTGTATATATGCAGGTAAATACAAGCTTCGTGCTTCTCATCCTGACTTGAAAGTGGAAGTTCGTGGTTCCACAGAGGTTGGATGCTTTTCTGATTATCTTGCTCTCTCCTGTCTGTCTCTCAACATGATATGATACTTACAATATCCTACTTTTTGACCTGTATTTTACCATACACAATTTGCAGGTGGAACTAGGATTTGAAAATAGTGTGATTGATGACATTTTCTTTGTCCCTGGGTATGAACTTCGTGGATTTGTTGTTGCTCAGGTAAGAGTCATTATAACGGCAAAAGTTTTGATTGCTGAATTGATTTTAATTTGAACTGGTCTAATTTGCATAAATGGGTATTTGCATGGAAAGTTTTTCTTTTTGGTATAATTATGTTAATTGGTTCACCTATTAATGGGCAATACTGAAGATAACTTCATTACTTGTTTCATCTGGAAATTCTTTTTAATGATTTCTAAACCAATAGAAAGAAATCTTCATTGTGATTTAAGGACAGTCTAGCTTGTCATGTATAGGTGGATGAATCTTGCTGGTGTTTCATTATTCTGGCTAATAAGTAAAAGAACTTGACATTAAAAATATGCTGAGTTAGAATTTTCTGCTTCAGCATTAGGGTCCATTAATGCTTGTCATCTAACTTAATTGAGCTTTTGTCTTGATATTTTTAGCTGTCTTACTCTTAATAGTTTTTCTTTTTCTGTTTTTTAGGGAAATCCAATTTTGGGAGTCCATATATATTTGTATTCAGATGATGTTATACAAGTAGCTTGTCCTCAAGGTCCTGGTGGTGCCACTGGAGAAAGAAAACCTCTATGTCATGCTGTATCAGATGCTGATGGAATGTTCACATTTAAAGCAATACCCTGCGGTAGTTCTCTTTTAGTTGTTTTCTTAATCATCATGTGTACATATGCATTCACATGCTTCCTAAGATTAGTCAGTAGGCACATGGTCAGAGTTGTATGGATGTTTATCTTTTTATATTCATTTTCTTAGTTGTTGAAGTACATTTAATCTGTTTATTGCTGCTAAATTAGCTGATACATGGGTGAGATGATGTTATTGAGCCCTTCAACTGCTCATAACTGTTTGGGCCTTTATATAGTTAAAACTGAGTAGAATCTACTTAATGATTGAAATAAATGATGAAAGGTAGCCATGCTGTGGTGAACCAAAAAAAAAAAAAGAAAATCTTAAAGTCATTGTTGTTCTGGATCCGAATTTGGTGTTTTTTTTACTGGATTTTTTGGAAAAGCTTATTTATCTTTTACTTCTTGAAGTAGTTTATTTTCGTAATTTAAGTATCTTTTACTTTAGTTACCATTTGTGCTAATGAGTCGTAAGATGTATGGTTTGCAATTCTCTTTTGCATAAGTTCCTGAGAATTGATATTTTCTTGCTTCTGAGCAGCTTCTGCATAGGTATTGATTCTGATAATAATTGTTTTGAATTCTTATAGGGGTTTATGAGCTTATTCCATTTTACAAGGGTGAGAATACGGTATTTGATGTTTCTCCTCCGGTAATGTCAATTTCTGTGGAACACCAACATGTAACAGTAGGCCAAAAGTTCCAGGTGAGATTTTTACACGTGTATGGTTTGGAGTTGGACAGTTTTTCCTTTCAGATCTTATTTCAGCATTGTTCTTTATCTTTTTCCCCTAAACATTTGGAATGTATAATATGCATTGTACTGTTCTGTGGCTAATATCTGACAGTTAGGAGTCGCAGTTTGTCTTGTTATTTTAATTCAATGTTATATGTTTTATGTAATGGCTCTCTTGAAGCAGCAATTTGGATACTTTTTGGCTAGCTGATAGGACAGCAAATCTTTTACTTTGCGCCGCAATTGCTATTTAAGCTGAAATAACTTTGTCATCATGACTTGGCTCAATAATATCATCAACCTTAGTCCCCCAAATTTTATGATACACATCCTAATCAAGTAGTGTGCTTTTAATCTTCTTCCCTGTATAGGTCACTGGATTTTCTGTTGCGGGCCGCGTAGTTGATGGAAATGAGATGGGTGTAGAGGGTGCCAAAATTATTGTTGATGGTCATGAAAGATGTATCACTGATAAAGAAGGTTATTACAAGCTTGACCAGGTACTAATCCATCTATGATATGTATATCGGGGAGGTGGTTACTTTGTGATCATTCAATTCTTTTGATTTCCTGTTTATTTTCTTACAGTTAAGTGAGGCTAGTTTATGCTTCTCTCTGTATCTATTTACTGTTTAGCCATGATCTGGGGTGTTATGATGCATAATTTCTTACACGCCACCTTAGTCAAAATTATTGTGCCAATTTATTCAGTAGGATTTCAATGTCATGGAACATGCTTAAGGACTATTTTCTTCATAACATTACCTACTTCGCATACCTAAGTAAAGGTGTACAAACTATACCATTATTCAACTTCAAATTGTTCTCTTTTCTATGCAGTAGGAGGTTGGGAATGGTCCTACATAGTGAGCAATCTATTTCACAGTCTAAGAATCTTAAGTAAATCACCATTCTTCCTTCTTCCTGTTTCTTTTTCCTTCGCCTTATTGGTGGAGTGTGTGTGGTTTATACTTTACAAGAGTTGAACAACCTTTGGCATATTCTTAATGACCTAGAATTTGGCATTAACAACTTTGTAAGTGACTGGATTGATGTCTTGTTGCCTATTGAATAATTCTGTCCTCTGGGGATATGTGATCTTTGAGATGTTGTTCCCAGCCAAGTCACTATGGCATTATTACAGGCAATTTGTTTTCTTCTAATAGGGTTCTGACTTGTTTGTTGTGTTTAGGTTACTTCAAATCAATATACAATAGAGGCCAGGAAGGAGCATTACAAATTTGATAATTTGAAGGATTATATGGTAAATTATCTGTTGAATCTTGAGACTTTATATTGGCTGTGCATATCATGGTTAAAGTGTTCATACACATGTCACTAATTATTAGATTGATTCTGTGCATAATATCTTCATTCTCTAACTTTGTACTCTGCATCAGGTTTTGCCCAATATGACTTTGATTACAGATATTAGATCGATCTACTATGATGTATGTGGCGTGGTTAGGATGGTCAATACTGGCTACAGAGTGAAGGTATTCTACCTATCTCTACCTCTCTTCCCCTCCTCTTCATCTTATTCAGGTGGGAATATTTTGTGGAATATACAATATATATCCTTTATGAGCTCTTATCAATTTTTATGTTTGCTGATGTATTCGTCTGAATGTGTATATAGGTGGCTTTGACTCATGGACCAGAGAATGTTAAA
Source organism: Erythroxylum suave (assembly GCA_027563595.1). Lineage (NCBI taxonomy): Eukaryota > Viridiplantae > Streptophyta > Magnoliopsida > Malpighiales > Erythroxylaceae > Erythroxylum > Erythroxylum suave. Next base: position 6,081,825 of record JAOSBN010000004.1, on the reverse strand, counting down.
CCTCAAGCAAAACAAACAGATGCTAACGGAAATTTCTGCTTTGAGGTATGGTAATCGAACAAGTGATGAGAAACACTTTAGTTGACGCCAGAAATCATTTTTCCCTAATCATAAGGTAGTTTCTGCTTAAAGAACGTGGATTGCATATAGCTAAAAAATTATTGGAGTTCCATTGATAGCTGTTTGCTTCATGGAAAAGATAAATAAGTTGATGTGACATATCCTAATTCATTTAGATTTTCAATATTTTGAAATTGTAAATCTGCTATTTTTTTGAACTTATGAAATTCGTGAATACAAGTTGAGTGTTTTATACCGGCAATTTACTTGTCAAGATTGTTAAGTTCTCAAGCATGTAATTCTTGCTTGTAATCTTCTGTTTCTAGTGAGATCATTCAGTTTAACATATTAAAAGCTTTCTAAAATATCTATTTATTCTTTTTTGTTATTTCAGGTTCCATCTGGTGAATACCGGTTAGCTGCTTTGCCTGCTTCACCTACCACTGCTACTGAACTTCTATTTTTACCTCCTTATGTTGATGTTGTGGTAAAAAGTCCAGTACTAAATGTAGAATTTTCTCAGGTACCATGCCACAGTATGACACAAAACTTGAAACCTTTCGATATAAGTTCAACTTTCATTAATTTGGTGATGTGATTGCAGTTTCTTTGGTATGTAGTTTCTGGCCTTGTCTAGAGATAATATTCCAAGCAATCCACTGTTCTTGGCTATGTAGCATGACATAAAAACAAAGTTTTGTATTCATTTTTGAGAGCAATGCTTATTGTTTCATCAAGTATAGACTAGCTTCTTTCTCTGGGACTCATTTACTGCTTTTGTGATACTTATATAAGGCTTGTATCTTTTCATCCAAATTGCTTTTCTTTTACTTCATATCCTATTGTCAAATTGTTCGTTTTTACTCAGCGATGAGACTTTACTGATTCTTTTTCTTATAATGAAGGCCCTGGTCAATGTGATTGGTTCTGTAACTTGCAAGGAGAAATGTGGCCCATCTGTTTCTGTCACACTTCTGAGTTTGTCTGGTAAAGACAAAGAGAGGAAGTCTGTCTCTTTGACAGATGCGAGTGATGAATTTGTTTTTCCAAATATCTTACCTGGAAAATACAGGCTTGAGGTTTGGGTCCTTTAAATTTTGAACAAAATTTTCTTTTCCTGAATAACAGCTTCAAATTCTCTAAAAACTTTTGTAGCTTTTTTTTTTTCATCCCCTTCAATTTTCTGAATGTTGTTCGTTACTGTGTTTTCTTCTGCTAATAAATGTGTCCTTGTTTTTTCAGGTCAAACACAATTCCTTTGGAGCAATGCCAAGTGAGGATAATTGGTGTTGGGAGCAGAGCTTTATTGATCTGGATGTCGGTGTTGAGGATGTTAGTGGGATTGTATTTGTTCAAAGAGGTTACTGGGTGAATGTCATTTCAACCCATGATGTAGATGCTTACATGACTCAGCCAGATGGTTCTCCAATTACTTTGAAAATTATGGTAGTTGTCTCGAAATTCAACTTTTAAGCCACAAATATGATGTCAACGATTTTAATCCTTGTGTGTTATTTGATATTTTTGGTTTATGAACTACAGAAGGGTTCGCAGCGTTTATGTCTCGAATATCCGGGAGTGCATGAACTTCATTTTGTTAACTCGTGTATTTCATTTGGGAGCATGTCAACAAAGATTGATACGTCAAACTTGATGGTGTGGTTCCCTATAAAGTTTTGTGGTTCTCTTTTTTTCACTCTCTCTCTCTTACTCAAATTAGTATTTGATTTAAGAAATATAACTGCTCTTCATTTTTCGTTTCTTTTTCCTTAAGAAAATTTCTTATATTTGTAGCCAATCCATTTGAAAGGAGAGAAGTATCTTCTCAGAGGACAAATTATGGTTGACTTAAGCTCGGCTGTTGATGCTAACGAATTACCTAATATTATTCCCATTGATATTGTTGACGGTGAAGGGAGTGTTATTGACAGTACAGCTGCCACCATTGCATCAAGTAAAAGTGATCAAATGCACTCAGCTGTATATGAATACTCTGTGTGGTCTACTCTTGGAGTGAAACAAATAATTATTCCCCAGGACTTGAGGTATATTCTGGATACTTGGTTTAGTTTCCAAATTCCCCAGTTTACATGCACTTTGGTGCTCAGGTTGATACCTTCAGTTTTCTTGTATGTTTCTTGGAAATTCGCCTTATACTAGTCTCTGTTTCTTCAGTAAACTTTCGCCATTTCAATTTCTGTATGTATAGATTTCTAGTTTTCTTTTGTCTTCGTGAATGTTGCTACTTTTCTATAACAGCATTATTTATTTGATCACTGCTCTATTTAACTTCTTCCAGAAATGATGGAGAGAAGATCTTGTTTTACCCCAGAGAGCATCAGGTAGTATCAATGGTTATTTTAATTTATGTGCTGTTATGTGATTTGTTGTGTTTAAAAGCTTCCTCTTTGTTTAATTAGGTCATGGTAAGAACTGATGGTTGCCAAGCTTCACTTCCCTCATTCTCTGGTAGACGGGGATTGTATTTAGAAGGATCAGTATCTCCCCCTATTTCTGATGTTTATATCAAGATCGTTGCTGTGGAAGATAGCAAGATTACTCCACTCAAGAAAGGACATACAGCACTTGAGACTACCACTGGAGTGGATGGTCATTTTGTTGGAGGGCCACTATATGATGATATAAGTTACACTATAGAGGCTTCAAAGGTTTGGGAATATTTGTTTTTCACATTAGATATCACATACTTCGTCTTCCCCTGATTTACCAATGTTCCTAAAGCATGTTACTTTTGGAATATGGCATTGGATTTTTTTTCTTCTTTATTTTGAAATATATACTTTAATCAACTCTATGTCTTCATTAATAAGGCTCTTGATTTCCCCATTATTTTTGCAGCCTGGCTATCATCTTAAACGTGTTGGGCCTCATTCGTTCTCCTGCGAGAAACTTGGCCAAATTTCTGTACGCATATATTCAAAAGATGACGCTAATGAACCCATTCCTTCAGTTCTCTTGTCTCTAAGTGGTGATGGAGGATATAGAAATAACTCGATATCTAGTGCTGGTGGAACATTTTTCTTTGATAACTTGTTTCCTGGTATTTTCTACCTGCGTCCTCTGCTGAAGGTAAAGATCTAAAGATTCAAGTGTAATTATGTAGCAATGGCTCCCCAGTAATACATTTTTACAAAGCCTTGGGATTAAACTAGTTGGTTGACAATCTGATTCCCTAATCTGCTGTAGGATTCATGCCGACGGCATGCCTTTTCGTACTTAAGACATTTATGATTGGATAAGACTGACAATTCTGGGCAGATATTTAATCTTATGATTGGGAGTTTCATGTGTTGGTAGTTTGGATTGTTTTTTTTGCCTCTGTTACCTTGTTTTCTGCTTCACTTATATGTTTGATTAATCTCCATCACAATGTGTCTTTAGTGATGGAATTTGGAGTTACTTTAAGTCAATTTTCAATTTGGGCTGAAATACTTGCAACTTGCTGCCAATTTTATATTCTAGTTAACACTCTGCAGAGCATCCAATTGCATTTTCGGTTTTAATCTCATCATGGACCTTCTCTATATTCTTCTTTGTCTTCCTCTTTAATTTGAAAATTTGCATTCTACAAGGAATTTGAAAAGGTGTGGGCTATATGCCAAACCTATGGCTATTGTTTGGGAGTTCATCAAAAAGGTTACTTTTTTGTCTTTTTAGGAGTACGCCTTCTCACCTTCAGCAGAGACAATAGAACTTGGTTCTGGGGATTCTGTAGAAGTTACTTTCCAGGCTACCCGTGTGGCGTACAGGTCATACATAGGCCTTTTCCTTAATATTTAATTTCATGGTTTTCATTGCTAATTGATACAAGGAAATCTTCTATATTTTATGTTATATAATCTTCTTTCCTATGGTATAAAACTTGATTTGAAATTATGTCTACATTAATGTTAACAGTGTTAAATCTTTATTATGTCAGTACAGTATGGGACTAAATTAAATTTTTAACTGCATGTATGTCTTCATTTGATCTCTTTTAAGGGACACAAATTGCTTTATCTAAATTAAAATTTTAACTGCACGTATGTCTTCATTTGATCTCTTTTAAGGGACACAAATTGCTTTTTTTCATTGCAGTGCAATAGGTGTGGTTACTCTTTTGTCTGGTCAACCAAAAGAAGGTGTTGCAATCGAAGCCAGGTCCAATTCAAAGGGGTACTATGAGGAGACAGTGACTGATTCATCTGGAAGTTTCAGGCTGAGAGGACTTGTTCCCAAGGCAACCTATACCATTAAAATAGTGAAAAAGAATGGCCTGGGAGCCAGAATTGAGCGTGCTTCACCGGATTCAATTACTCTTAAGGTCATTGTATATGGTTTTCCCTCAGTTTTTGACAAAACTGGATTGTTCTTAAGATTGTCTCATATTTTAAAGCTTCATTGGATTCGTTTACTGTTAAGGTCATTCTATGTAGCTTTCCCTCATTTTTTGACAAAAATGGAACTTTAAGTTTGTCTAACAGTTTAAAGCTTCAGCGTATTGCTGAAAGGTCAATCTATATGGTTTTCTGACATTTTTTTGGCAAAAATGTGATGGTCTTAAGTTTGTCTCGCTTTGCTCTGTACCTCATTTTCTTCTTAAATTCTCCTGGTGCAAAGTTCCTAATATTCGTAAATGCACTGTAGAATATTCATGTTAGTGGCCTGTGAAGTATCAAAATGTCTGTTAATAAGTACGGCAATTCATAAATTAGAATGGGCACCCTGTTGATTGCAGGTGGAACATGCAGATATCAGGGGTTTGGATTTTGTGGTCTTTGAGGAGCCAGAAATTACCATTTTAAGTGGCCATGTTGAAGGGAAGAGGCTGGGAGAATTGCATCCTCATCTACTAGTCGAGGTCAAATCTGCTAGTGAGATGTCGCAGATTGAGTCCGTGTTTCCATTGCCTCTGTCCAAGTTCTTCCAAATCAAGAACTTACCAAAGGGTAAACACCTTCTGCAGCTGAGATCAAGTCTCCAATCAAATACCCACAAATTTGTGTCAGATGTCATTGAGGTTGACCTAGAGAAGGAAGTTCAAATTCATGTAGGCCCACTGAGGTACAGTTTCGAGGAGGATCATCAAAAACAGGTTGGTTATGCATTGTTATCACAAATGTAGTGGGAGTTTGTACATAATGGGATAAAGATGCATTCGCCTTTTTATATGGTTATACTGAGATGTGTTCTCATTCCACTATTTGTTGTGAGCCTCTTGTGCATTGTCTTGGCCAATATGGCAATGCCATTGTCTTCTGGGGACATGTTCCATGTGTTTCTCACATGCTGTTTTTTTTTTTTCTTTTTGAACACTTTGTCCGTCCCTACAGGAGTTAACCCCGGCACCTGTATTCCCTCTCATTGTTGGGGTTGCAGTAATTGCCCTCTTCATCAGTATGCCAAGGTAGACCATTTTTACCCACAAAACACCGCATTTATTGAATCATATGTTCTCATGTTTATCTCTTGATTTGTAGTGCTAATTGTGAAATTCTTTTCTGTTCTCTCTCATAAGATTAAAGGACCTATACCAAGCTACAGTGGGGATACCAACGCCAGGATTCATGACAACTGCCAAAAAGGAGCCCCGAAAGCCTGTAGTGAGGAAAAGAACATATTGAAGCCTTGTGTGTGTTCCAGAAGATTTGAGTTCAATTTTTGTTGGTCGTTTCAAGTTCCTGACTGACAGAGGAGGTGGGAGCAAAGGGACGTGCTTGTATTGACAGCAGTAGTGTAGTTATCTTCCAGTTCTCCTTTTACTGGACTTCAAGCCAATGCAACCGTAGATCAAAATCTTAATGTCTGGGAATAATTAGCTATCCTGGCTTTTTATTCTTTTTCCATTTTCACTTTCATTCACATACTACAGAATATGACAAAAGTCCCTTCCGAATAACCACCTGCTAGAGCATAGTTTAGGTTTAAGTAGCTACTACTAGCTGTACTCTAGGTCTCACTACATTGGAAATGCTGTAGCTGAAAGAAACAGTATGCAATTTCTAAGATTTTGTTTTCTTTTACATTTCTACTTCAATTATCTATTTTTGTTGAAAGCTTTATAATGGAGTTCTCCCAGAATTTTCTGGAGCATAATCGTCCGTCAATGCCAATATGGCAATTTAAATACTATTTGATGGCTGTGGCAGATCGGTAGCTGTCAGAGCACGCCATTGGTGATTTCTATATAATGGAAAAGTTTTCTAAATCCTGCTTCAGCATTTTGACCGGATCAGTTATGACTTGTAACAGTGACAGTTTATAGGCGAGACAAGGCTGTCTTCCGGTCTCTCTTGCCCTTTTTCTCGAGGATAAAAGATTCAGCTGGTCAAACGCTTATGCAGTGATTTGTGGTCTCCCCAGTGTTCTTGAGACATGTCAGCAGATGTGGCTGGCCATAAACTTGTGTCTCAAACTCTTAATGACCACTTTCAGATTGTTTCGTTGCATAAACAAAGTCATCTTGCTCCACATCTTGCTCTTAAATATGCAAATCCACGAGTGTCTCTTTGGTTTGGTGTGTTCTCAAAAATAGTTTTCGGATTAATTAGCTAGCCCCAATTGAGGCGGGACAATGGGTCTTCGATCAGATCCAACTGAAGATGATGGTCAAGACACTTTAAGAATTTATTTGCCCCCCAAGAGGAAGCATTCGTCGGTCTACCTATCACTAAGGGCTTTTCCATACTTTCTCCAGAGGCGGTATAGGTCCTAATTGACCCAGTATTGAAATTAAAACTGCTATTTGACGTTAATCCCAACAAAGCCCCGAGGTCGATGATTACAACGCGACCTTTTTTCAGCAAAAATGGGCCTTGATTGATTAGTCTGTGGTAGAGTTTGTCCAAAAAGTCTTCTGACTAGAGGGATGGGAACAGGAAGTGAATAAAACCATTCTGATGTTAATCTCGAAAGTCCTATCTCTATCTTCCCTTACCCAATTTCGCCCTATCAGTCTTTGCACTGTGGCTTGTAAGATCCTTTCGAAAGTTATTATCAATCGGTTAAAGCCTCATCTTACTAATCTAGTGGTCAACACTTAATGTAGTTTTGTCCTAGGTCGTCATATTATGAAAACATTATAATTGTCCAGGAGGCTATTCATACAATGCGGAGAAAGACAGGTAAAACCGAATTTATGGCTATTAAGGTAGATCTCGAAAAAGCTTATGATCGAGTCTGGTGGGATTTTCTGCTCGACACGCTAAGGCATATAAGACTCCCATAGCAATTAATTAGCCTCATTATGAAGTGTATTTTCACGGTAATAATGCAAATCTCTTGGAATGGGGGCCTAACGGAATCGTTTACACCCTCGAGAGGTCTAAGATAAGGAGACCCTTTATTGCCTTATCTGTTCGTTCTATGTATGGAGAGATTAGGTCATCTTATCTTCGCAGCAGTGCGCCATGGATCATGGAAACCAGTTCGGTTAAGCAAGAATCGACTACCTATTTCTCACCTCTTTTTTGCTGACGACCTAGTGCTTTTTACTGAAGCTTCGACATCCCAAGCCCAAACCATTCTACAGTTTCTGGACACTTTCTGTCGAACGTCTGGTCAAAAAGTCAGTAGAGGAAAAACTATAATTTTCTTTTCCAAGAATATTTTTGGTCTTATCATCAGCCAAATTAGTCATAAACTTCAATTTCAACGAACCATGAGCATACAACAAAGCACATGTTCCAATCCATTGTGGATCAATCACAAGGTAAGTTAGCAGGATGACAAGTTCAGGAGTTATCGTTAGCTGGATGCATGACCTTAACACAATCCGTACTTGCTTCTCTTTCGCTTTATACCATGTAAACGGTGCGCTTACCAAGAACACTCTACGGCGACTTAGAGAAGCTTATGCGGATTTTATTTGGGGTACGCAGTTGGGCCAGCAGAAATTGAACCTGGTTAGGTGAAAAGCAATCTGTACACCTAAGAACACTGGCAGGCTCGGAATTAAGTAACTTCGGCATTTTAATGATGCCTTGCTAACTAAATTAGGGTGGGCCATACTCATATCACCCAACAGCTACTGGGCAGAATCATGTGGGCTAAATACAAACTACCAGACCATATGCTCCCACATACTATCCACAGGCAAGTGGCTTCGATAGTGTGGAGGGGAATTTCTACTATATGGTGGTTTATTCGTCAAGGTATCATATGGCAACTCGGTAATGGCCAACGGGTAAATTTTTGGACGGACACTTGGGCTGGAGATTGGAGTCCTTTGATTCTGGTTTCGAATTCCTCACCTCCAGAGCCTTGATTGACTGCTTCAGTTCGCGAATTCGTGCTGTCGGATGGCAATTGAAACTGGGATCAATTTCAACATTTCCTCCTGACCATAGTTTGTATTACTATTGCGGCCATACTGCCTCCCACCAATGAAGGAGGGGGGGGAGACCACATCATATGGGGCTCGAAAAAGAATGGGAACTTTATTGTAGCGTCTGCTTACGATTTTATAGCTAATACCGATAAGGATGTTAACCACAAGTTTTGGGATAAGATCTGGAAATGGCCTGGGCCACAATGCATTCGTTCATTTCTTTGGCTACTGTCACAACACGAGTTTTTCACAAATCAACAGCAAGTCATGCTACATATTTCCACAAAGTCTTGATGCCAGTTCTATAATCAGGAAGAAACTCTTTTTCCATCCGAGCCACGATCATAAATAACGAGTTCTTCCACCAGAATGTCAAACGATGGCTTTCTACTAACATTAGTCAACAGTAGCATGTGCAACATTTTCTGTGGAGTATGGTCTTTAGAGTCTCTTGTTGGTTCTTATGGCAATGGCGGAACAAAAGTATTTTTGAGGATACGTTCCAGTGGCCTGATGCAGGAAGCAGAGAGGTTCTCAGGTATGTCGATTGGATAGCATAGGCTAGCTTAGTTGAAAATCGCGCTATTCTAGCTTTGGGGATTCCCCTAGGCTCCCCAGTTGGATGGACCAAACCAAGGGAAGGGTGGGTAAAAGTGAACACGAATGGGGCAGTGATGCTAGGATCAGGACTTGCGTCAGCAGGGGGCTTAATTCGGAATAGTGCAGGAAATTGGTGTGGGGGGTTTCTCTAGAATCTCAGCGTGTGCTCCCCTTTGCAAGCTGAACTTTGGGGAGTCCTCTTTGGTACCTAGTTGGCATGGAATCTCGGCTATCGGCGAGTAGTAGTCGAATCAGATTCCTTGCAAGTTATTCATATTCTCTCATCGTCGGAATTGCCTTGTTTTGTAGGTCTTTCATTGGCTAGGAATATCCGTGAGCTACAGAGGAGGGATTGGAGCATCACATTTCAACATATTTATCGAAAGGGGAATCGGTGTGTGGATGTGATGGCTTCCCTAGCGTTGGCCTCTGGCCCAGGCACTCGTCTTCTCCAAGACCTACTAGGGCAATGTTCAGAGATCTTCTTCCAGGACAAACAAGGATTCTCCCTAGCGAGGCAGTTGCAGTAGTCTGTTTTAGAGTTTTCTCCCTTGTACTCAAAAAATAAAAGAATTAGAATGCTAAAACCACAATTACCTTTAACATTATAAGCAGGAGTTTATTGACACCTTATTAAAGACAAAAGATACATATCTACATACTATTAAATTGTTCTTATGTCACTTAGGCTACACAGCTAAACAAACATCCACACCTTATAGACATAATAAAATGGAAAAAAATATAGTATACTTTAGGATTTAGTTGACCATTAACATGTGTAGTCATCTTAAAATTTTTATAATAAAATAGTTGCATTTTTCAGATCAACTTTAATTCGATCTTCTATCTTACATATTATAATCAACCATTGCCTCCTTTCTTCTTCTCATTTTCTATTATGGCACGTGTAATTAATGTAAATGAGATAGATGTAAAAGGTGCAAAAATTATTATTGATGGTCATGCGATTTGTATTCCTGATAAAGAAGGATATTACAAGCTTGACTTAGTGCAATTCCACCTATGACATAAATATCCAAGCTTATCGGGTAGGGGTATTTATTTTGCGATCATTCAACTCTTTTGGTTCCTATTTATTGCCTGCATGCTAGGTAGTTTAATATTAAATACAACTATCATTAATTTAGTGGTGTGATTGTGGTTTCTTAGTATTTAGTTTATCCTTGACTAGAGATCATATCTCAAGCAATTGGGCGTTATTGGCTACATAGCATGACATGAACATAAACATTTTGATATGAATTCTTAAGTGGTCTTAATTGTTTCATCAATGACCTACCGGCTTCTTTCTCTGGAATTCATTTATTGTGAAATACAGATAGAGACAAAGATGAGAGAAAGCTCTCTATATTTCTATATGTATCATCTAATGCACAAGCAAGTATTTATATATAATGAGCCAAACTAAATGAGGAAGAGATCCCTAATTTTATGCAATCTATTATACAATAATAGTAATTAGTTGATTATTAGATGTAGAATCAAGGATGAGATTACTGTTAACACCTTCCTCAAACTCAAGGTGTCACGGAAGATGCGACCTTGAGTTTGGGAAAAGATCTACAAAGTGTCTAAGTGAACATGACTCTGTGAAGATGTCTACAATATGAGACTATGATGAGGTAGGAACAAGCTATATACTGACTTGGAGAATATAATGTCAAAAAAGATGAAAATCAATCTTGATGTGTTTAGTCTGCTCATAAAAGATATCATTATGGTAATTTGCATGACGTTATAGTTACTACAGTAGAGAGGAACTTTATACGAGAAAGATACACCCATATTTTGAACTATTCATCATAACCAGAAGAATTCAGAGGCAGTATCAACAATAACTCTATATTGAACTTCTGTACTAGAGTGGGAGACAATTGTTTGTTTGTTGCTAGACTATGAAATAAGAGATCGCTCCAGAAAGAAACATTAACCAGTAATAAATTGATGTTTCGTTATATCTCCATCCTAATTAGCATCTGAATATGCTTGTAGTTCGAATGAAAAAGAGTTGTAAAAATGAAGGTCATAAAATAGAGTATATCTAATGTACCTCAATATGTGAAGAAAAACAAAGGAATGAGTGGTACAAGCTGCAATTATGAATTGACTCATGATGTGAATAGTTTGAGCGATATCTAGATGAGAGACAATAAGATATATAAGACTACTAACTAATTAGGAATAAAGCATGCCATCACCACGTAGATTCCCATTAGTAGCAAAAAGGTGATCATTTGAGTCAAGTAAACTATGAAGTGCTAACTATTAGTGACGCCAACTCGAGAGATAAGGTTAATAACACACTTTGCCTATGACAAATAATATCCAGATTCATTAGAGGAAACATTAAAACCCAAAAAAAAGAAGCTCAAATTACCTAAATCTTTCATCTTAAACTGTTGATGGAGAAAGGATTTAAGAGCAAAGATATGATGTGTATCATCACCAATTATTATATCATCCACATAAATAAGCATGATAGTGCACCATTGATATGTTTTACGAAGAAACATAACATGATAATAAGAGCTGAATTGGAAACTAAGATGCCTAATGGTAGAATTAGATTTTGCAAACCAGGTTTGAGGAGCTTATTTTAGACTATACAAGGCTTTTTAGAGACAAAAAACCTTATTGGGAAGATGATTATATACTGGAGGAGGTTGCATGTCCACTTATTCCATGAGATCTCCAATGAGAAGGGAATTCTTGGCATCCATTTGGAATAGTTGCCTTCTTATGCTAGCAGCAACAACAAAAAGTCTAAGAATTGAGGTCCTTTAGCAATAAGATAGACTTTACATCTTTCTATTGATCCGTCAGCTCAAGTCTTGATTTTATAAGCCCATGTACACCAACAACTGACTTATCTAAAGGTAAGCTAACCAAATCTTAAATATTTGTGAGGGTAAGTGCATGTAGTTCTTCTGCTATTGCTTGCTATCATAAAAGGTCAAAACTAGCCTCACAATAGGTGCAAAGTTTTTATAGAGAGACAATAATGGAACAAGCATAGAAATCGTGAAGATGGATATAAGGTTAACTTACACGGTTAATACAACGAAGCATTGGAGTTGGAGGAAGAGTTTCTGACGAGGGATGGTCATTTGGAGGATATGGTAGATCCACAGTTGGAGAAGATTTAGTGGGATCAGGTTTAGGTGGAGTCAAACTACATAGGCTATAGGAGGAATCTACAAGAAAAATTTCAGAAGCAAGAGATATGGTAGGATTAGGGAAGAATTAAAGTGAGGGTTCACTGAATTGAAACTTTTAGAGAGTAAATTACATATTATATTATCATAAACTTATATGACAAGAGATACGTAGCCTTTGTTCAAAAAATGCTTAGTATCTTGGGATGCAAAGAATTATCAAATCTTGACATAGTTTCAAAATACATGTGCTGAAGTGATCAAACTTAATTTTCGATGTTTTGACACAACTAAGGAGGTATGTGATTTTTGAAAGAATCGTTACTCTATATCTAACGATGTTAATAGGTTTCAACTTTATCAAAAACTTCATCAAATGTAATAACAACTTATTCAAACAACCCATAATCATGTATCATAATTACAAGAACTTTAGGATCAAATCGCTTTTTGAGATGCTATATGGCTTAGTTTTGCTGCAGCCACCATCTACAAATCTTCACAATTTTCAGCATATTTGACATTTGATGATGACTTTTCAAGAAGAATTTGAATCCATCTTTAACTTTTCTTCTCCCTCGAGGTTCCTTGCCAACTATTGACATTGTGATCAAGGAATTAATTATAAAAGAGAGTCAACCCAATGAACTTTGCATAGAAAAATATAGTCCATTTATTGATGTTGTTATAGTCACTCAGACCTCATCCTCTTAGAGTTTTAATAATTCAGTTAAGAAATTTTACAAGGGATCTTACCATTACTCCGAGTCATTCTTAACATTTTATAGGTCCCCAACAAAGTAAAAAAGGGCCCCTATTTTATCTTTTTTTGCTAGAAATATCCCATGACCCAACGGGTCGGGATAGGTCTATCGTCGGGGTGCAGTTTAAAAAAAAACATCAAAAGTGATGTCATTTTTGAAATAATGATAGGGCCACTGGTTGGGTAAAAATCGAACCGAGCCAGGCCCTTTTTGACATCCTTATTTTTTGTTCTTTATAAGGATCAAGAGTGAGTCCTCGTAAGAACAAAATGAGACAAAATAAGGGCTCTTTTGTTGCTTAGTAAAAAATGGGCCATATTTTATTCTTCATAAGAGTAGACCATAGGTAGGTGCTCCGTTTGCCCTTGCCCAGAGCTGGGGTTGTCTCTACTGCAAAAAGTCTAGCCATCACATTTTTGAATGCAAAAAATGACTTTGACATAATTATGGACAAAATAATTCTTCCAAGCCCCTTAAGCCCTCTACTATTACTACTGTTACTATTGCCGCAAAGGGTCCTTCTGCTAAATTCTTTTTAAAAGATCTTCATTCTCTTCTCTAGTAACTTTAACTCGATTATGATACAATCTCCTCATCTTCCTTGTCTATCAAATAAGGTATTTCATTGTCATGGTGCTTTGATAATGCCTGTTGCAATCATATAACCTTTAATTCCTCTATTATTGCATCTCCACAAATACCATTTATTCCACGTATTGGTCCCCAAACACCTAAATTAGATTTGTCCAATACCTTTTTTGTTCCTAAATTATCCTTGAATCTCATATTTGTTGGCCAATTCTGTGATTTTGATGTTGATTTATCTTTTCAAGTTATAGTTCTACAGTGCAGGATGTATAAACAGGCGAAATCTGAGACATAGTGTAAGCTTCGGCGACTAATTGTTCGTACTTTCTTTCATGTTCTATTCAAAATTGTTTTTGAGGATGTCACTTCTCATCTTTGGCATTCCCATTTTGATCATTTATTTCTTACTAAATTAAAATCTTTAATTTTTAGTGATTCTTTAAGCTATGATAAAATTAACAATTGAAACTATAATTGTGTTTCGTGTCAATTTTTTTAAAGTCATGCTTTATCTTTTTCTTTTAATAATTCCATTTCTTTATCACTATTTGATATGACTTATTATGATATTTGAGGTCTTACGCTTCATAATATATTACAAATGGCTTAACATATTATGCAAGTTACTTACACAATCATAGTAATTAGTTACATTATTAAATGCCTGAATCACGGATGAGATTATTGTTAATTTTTTTTTTCAATCGTAGGACGCTTTTATATAAAAGTATTTTATTGTTGCTTTTGTTTCACTTCATATCCTACTATAGTTTTAAACTGAAATAGCTTTATTGATTCTTTTAGTGTAATGAAGGCGCTGATCAATGTGATTGGTCCTTTTAACTTGCAAGGAGAAATGTGATCCATTACTTCTGTCACGCTTCTAATATTAGCTGCTAAAAGCAAAGAGCAAACGACCTAGTCATGTACCGACAGTAGTAGTGTAGTTCTCTGCCAGTTATTCCCTCATGTTCACGGACTCGACTCGTGTCCTTAAATTACATATCATCAAGAATCCGTTCCACGTGGACGATACAAGGTACCAGACCCCGCCGCACTCGGAGGCTGCTTATTATTCTAGGAGCTTTCTTCCTAATTCGGAGGTTATTTTCGTCAATGACTAGGCCCAGTCGACGAGAAGTAGTGACGTACAGGCGATTCTTCGCTTGGATTACTTGCGGGACATCAAAATCACCCAGCCAACAACCAACCACCAACCACCAAGAATCGGCCACGTCAGTCGAACTCAACTCAATTGATCGGCAGATGATTCCTCAGCGATATGTAGCCCGCATAGAATCACAGCCCGCAGAAGAGACAAAAAGCAAATAGTTTGTTCTCTAAGGACAGGCGAAGATTCCAATGTCTGAACTAAAACCTTTGACCTTCAGCTGCCAGGTAAGGTATAGTATGAGTATCCAACGAAATAACCTCTCTCTTCCTTATCTTCAATCTCCAAAGGTCTCGTCCCCCGAATCCCAACAATAGCTCCTTCAATTTCTTGCTGCCCAAACCAAAGCCCTTTCTAACCCGAACACCAACACATTTCAGTCTCATTTAGACTGACTTGTATGGACCACGATGCCGATTAAAATAGTTTAGCCGAAGAGGTGGAGAATCGGAGATTAGGTTTAGCATCGAATGGCTTCTACCACTCCTCACTGCTCTATCACAGCCTCTAAACCTTATCATCAAACCCATCAGTATTCACAAACCCAGTTCAACAACAACCGTCGTGGTCAACCTCCTAATCCTCACCAACGCTGGACCCATCAAAAGGTCGCTCTCACCAAACACCCTCGTTCTCCGTCAACGAAACCCTCCTCCGCCTCCGCCGCCGCCGCCTCCGCCACCGGTTCCCAGACCCATTCAACGTCCTTCCCCTCTCTGTCTACTCAGAAATCTGAACTCTCTGCCGACTTCTCCGGGCGCCGGTCTACCCGATTCGTTTCCAAGATCAACTTGGGTCGGCCTAAAACGACTTCGGGCACCCGACGTACCTCTGTTGCCGAGGAAGCGCTCCAGCAGGTGATCCTGTGTGGTACGGACCATGTGGGTCTTGAGGATTTGTTGTTTAAATTCGAGTCCCAGCTTTGTGGCTCTGATGATTATATTTTCTTGCTTCGCGAGCTTGGTAATAGGGGAGAGTCTATGAAAGCTGTACAGTGCTATGAGTTTGCCGTGAAAAGAGAGAGGAGAAGAAATGAGCAAGGGAAATTAGCTAGTGCCATGATTAGTATTCTCGGAAGATTAGGGAAAGTAGAGTTAGCTGAGAATGTGTTTAGAACTGCTCTTGATTATGGTTACGGGAACACTGTATATGCGTTTTCTGCTATAATTAGTGCTTATGGGAGAAGTGGGTATTGCTATGAGGCTATAAAGGTTTTCCATTCTATGAAAGATTTTGGCTTGAAGCCCAATTTGGTGACATATAATGCAGTGATTGATGCATGTGGGAAAGGGGGCGTGGAGTTTAAGCGTGCAGTAGAGATATTTGATGATATGTTGAGAAATGGAGTGCAGCCTGATCGAATTACATATAATTCTATGCTTGCTGTTTGTAGTCGAGGAGGACTATGGGAGGCTGCGAGGAGTTTGTTTAGTGAAATGGTAGATAAAGGGATTGATCAAGATACATTTACTTATAATACGCTTTTGGATGCTGTTTGTAAAGGTGGGCAGATGGACTTGGCTTTTGAGATCATGTCTGGGATGTCTGCAAAGAATATATGCCCCACTGTAGTTACTTATAGTACTATGATTGATGGGTATGCTAAGGCTGGTAGATTAGATGATGCAGTTAAATTATATGATGAAATGAAGTATATTGGTATTAATTTGGATAGAGTTTCTTATAATACTTTGCTTTCCATTTATGCTAAACTTGGTCGATTTAAGGATGCTTTAGATGTTTGCAAGGAAATGGAAAATTCTGGTATAAAGAAAGATGTTGTGACCTACAATGCCCTTTTGGGTGGGTACGGCAGACAGTGTGAATTTGATGAGGTTAGGAGAGTGATTGAAGAAATGAAAGAAGAAGCTGTTTCTCCTAATTTGTTAACTTATTCAACATTGATCGATGTTTATTCCAAGGGTGGTTTGTATGAAGAAGCAATGGAGGTTTTTAAGGAGTTTAAACAAACAGGATTAAAGGCTGATGTTGTCCTTTATACCGCACTAATAGATGCCTTATGTAAGAATGGATTGGTGGAATCTGCTGTGTCTTTACTTGTTGAGATGACAAAGGAGGGAATTAGGCCTAACATTGTCACTTATAACTCCATAATCGATGCCTTTGGGAGGCCCGCAGCTGCAGAGCATGCTATTGATGATGTTGATGAAACCAATGAATTGGAAATTGAAATCTTATCACCAAGTGGTATCAAGAAAGAAACGCTGCATGAGGTGGCAAGTAAAGGAGATAACCAGATAATAAGGATTTTTGGGCAGCTTGCTGATGAGCAGACAGGTCACACAAGGGTCAGGGGGAGGCAGGAAACTTTATGCATTTGGGGTGTCTTTCAGAAAATGCATGATCTGAAAATCAAACCAAATGTTGTCACCTTCTCAGCTATTCTCAATGCTTGCAGGTATTGTTTGTCGTATATGTTTTTTTTGCATTTCTATTTAATACTTACAGAACATATTCTTATAAAGAATCATTGACAAGTTGAAGTTTAACATTTTTGAATTTCATTGCTTTGGACCCAACATTTTGTTTCTGAACTTACTATGGTCTTGGGTGTAATGTTAGATGGAGGAGAAGTCTGCATATATGAAAACCTAACCTGCAACTTGTAAGTTTGTAAATTAGGGTATGGCCTGAGTGGGATTTGATGAGCACTCTGGTATTGAAGATCTGTACTCTTTCTTTACCGTCAAGTAAAATTAGAGAGGCTCAAATGCAAATCCACTGCCAAAACAGTAAGCTATAGGGCGATTGAGTTCAATGGCTCAGATTAATGGATTATGTAGATGTATAAATTGGAAACTCAAACTTGGGGTACATGTTTCTCAATTGTGTTGATTTTGTTGCTTTTTGTTTGCTGTAGTTGACGGCCAATCTGTGGCAGGATCAGGTTGGCGGACTGGACTATTACACTATGTCTTCCTAATAAAGATTAGTTCGTGTATAAGTTTTTTTTGGGTGTATATAAGCCCAAATTGGGTACTTAGTATGAGATCCCCACTGCTGTTTGTTTCCTGTTGTCCTCAATGTTCAATATACATCATTGCATCATTTGAATGGTCATTTAACTACAGCAATGCCTATAATTATCTATGGACTTCTTCTGGTTGCAGTCGTTGTAATTCTTTTGAAGATGCTGCGATGTTGTTGGAGGAACTCCGGTTATTTGATAATCAGGTCTATGGTGTCGCACATGGCCTTCTTATGGGCTATAGAGAAAATGTTTGGGTGCAAGCACAGGCCCTCTTTGATGAAGTAAAGTTGATGGATTCTGCAACAGCATCTGCCTTTTATAATGCTCTAACTGACATGCTGTGGCACTTTGGTCAGGTAGTTGCCAATCTCTAACTCTGTGCTGAAAATTTCCTCAATAATGATGAACCGTGTTTCTCTGTTTCGTGCATCTTTCAGTTTTTTTTTCATGAGAAAGGAGCCAATTTATCTTTGTTTTTAGAAACGAGGAGCCCAGCTGGTCGTGCTTGAAGGAAAACGTCGACAAGTATGGGAGAATTCACGGTCTGATTTTTGCTTAGATTTGCATCTGATGTCTTCTGGTGCTGCACGGGCAATGGTTCATTCATGGTTAATGAATATACGTTCTATTGTCTTTGAGGGCCGTGAGTTACCACAATGGTTAAGGTGTGTAAAATGGTTGGATATGTCTGTCAGTTATTATCTTCTAGCAATTCAGTTTCCTTTGTGGAATTGAAAGGGAAAATTTTGAACTCTTCTTTCTTCAGCATTTTGACAGGATGGGGCAAGCATAGCAAGGTAGTTGGTGACAGTGCATTGAGGCGAGCAATTCAGGCACTTCTCACTGGCATGGGTGCACCCTTTTGGGTAGCCAAATGCAACTTAGGTCGATTTATATCAAAAGGACCTGAGGTTGCTTCCTGGTTAAGAGAATCTGGCACAGTGAATGTGCTTGTACTTCATGATGATAGAAGTTATGCAGAAAATATGGTGTTGGATCAAATTTCCAATTTGCAGACGATTACTTTGTAATTGTTTTGTGTTGTGCATGCAAATTTTTGTCACCCTCCTTAACCTGTAATATATGAAAGATCTTAGAAGGCTGCCTTCCAGTCTCTCTTTCGTCTGCACACAGTGCTTAAATTCTTTATCTTCAAGATAAAAGATTCAACTGCTCAAACGTCTACGCCCTGATTTATATATATTGCATAGATTAGACAGACAAGCAGCTACACTACATACCCACATTTTCGGACAGCTCACACTCTGAAGGTACTGCTATTCCGTTATAGATCGGGCGTGATAGAAGTGTTGCTGGTTAAAATGTTTATTGTTGTTTCCTCTCCTATTTTTAAGATTTGAGTTCCTAGATGGGTGAGCTCCTCTGGACCGTGGTTATCAATGAGGCCTAGGTTGTGTGTCTTAACATTCTTGGGACGGGGAGATGGTAAACGGGGCTCTGCAACCTTGATTTCGAGTTGGAATTGAACTTTGTTAAGGTTGGATACACGATGTGTATCCAAGCGAACAGGAGGTGTGTCTCCATCCAGCTATATATGCTGATTTTTTCACCTGTAAATGCTGTCAAACTTAATACGGATGGGGCAGTAAGAAGTAATCCAGGCCGGGGTTTGATGAGAAACAGTAAGGGTATTATCCACCTGTGAATGCTGTCAAACTTAATACGGATGGGCAGTTAAGAGGCAACCCAGGGCTGAGGTTTGATGCGAAACAGTAAGGGTATTATTTGGCTGGTGGGTTTTAAAGTTCACTTGGGTATTTGTTCAAACATTGTACTTGAGATGCATGCTTTGCGGTTTGAACTACTGCTCGCATGAAGAGTAGGGTACAGGAATGTGGAGAATGAATTGGATGCTCAATTGGTAATTGACCTTATAGTAACAGTTGATGTTTTAAATCACCCATTAGCTGGTCTGATTTGGGACATACGAGAACTATTAAGTAGGCGTTAGTCCTGTTCACCGCAACACATCTTGAAGAAAGGCAATTTTTTGTGCTGATGCTCTTGCCAAAGCGGCTTGTAATTTGGTGGCGGAACGTGGTATCTTAGCGGAGCCTCCAAAGGTTCTACTTCCTGTTCTGTCTGTCGACGCCAGCAGTGTTGCTTTCCCGAGAGACTATCTTGCCACTTAGCTACTGCTCTTCTTGTTAACTTAAAAAAAGAAGAAGATATTACTTTAAAAAATTAAATATGTTATTTTAATTTAAGTTTTTTAAGATTAAAAAATATCATTTTAAGAAGTGAAATCAAAATTGACTATAAAATGATTGACACTGAATCACAAAAAGAATAAATCTTACTATGAACTTTTCATGTAATCATTTCATAGAATCACTTAATCACCTAACATTGAATTGCAAAAACGTTTGCAAATTTTATATACGTTTATCATTTTTTATCTAAATTTTAAAAGAAAATACTTTTTTAGAATATTAAAAATTAGAAAGAACTTTTTTCGAGAAGTTTAAAAATTATGAGATTTTAAAAATTTTCATAAATTAAGTGAGTGGTTTATGCATTTTATCCTTTTTATTATATTTAATATCACTACATAAATTAAGTGAGAGGTTTACGCCTTTTGTCCTTTTTATTTTATCTAATACCACTAACATTTCCTTTTTCTACTAACTTTTTTTAACCAATCAAGTATAATCCAATTCTATTTTATAATTAAGGTTTAAATCTTTATAATTTATTACTTATATGAACATATTTTTAATTAATTTTTTGTAACACTTCATATTTTATTATTATATTCTTAAATGAAAACTTTATTCCATAATAATCATCTGAATTTTGTGTATTTGTAGAATTTTTTCGTTATTTAAATATAATTTAATCAAAATTTATATTTAAAAATTAAAATTTTGTTATACAAATATTGTATTTATTTTTAACATATTAAAAATTTTCTTATATTTATATCTCAACTTTAAATATTAAGACATTAGGTCATAAATTATTTTTTAATATATAAACCATGACTACATGAAAGTTATATTAAACTTTTGGCCAAAATAGCAATTTCAAACTCAAGGTTTTTATTAAAGTATAATTTAAATTTTAACATTTCAAAACATTTAAATTCAAACCTTACGTTATCAAAATGTTTAAAATAAATCCTTAATTGATGAAAATTTTAAGATCTATTTTGGACCTCATTACCGCTAATAACATTTTAAAACAATTAAAATTTTATTTATTTTTACAATATGTTAATGGACCTATGTAGCACAATGTAACTTGCACATGGCAATGGACTGTATCGATAAATTTTAAAAATTATAAAAAAGAATCATATCAATAATGATGTCAAATTTAATTCACATGTTAAATTTCTATTTATTGAGGGTATATTTTAAAAATATTAAAAATTAAGATTCTTGGTAAATTTACATTGGCTATACAAATAAATTTCATTCCCTCGAGACTATAGATATGATTTTAGTGAAGGCTCAATTATAATCCTAATTTTTTAATAATTATTAGTAGACGTTATTATTAAGTAAAAGATTATTTTATTAATTATTATAATAATTATTCCTAATTATTAAAATTTGATGATAAAATATTTAAGCATGTCCACTGTGCAATAATTAAAATTTTCCTTATTATCTAAAATAAAGAAAAAGGGCTTGAAAATAATTTGGTGCTTCAAGGCAGTGTTTCAGATTCCGTACCGTACCAGCCGGAAAACGGTACCAAATTTAAATACCGGTCAGTACTAGCCAATACCAGTCAAATATCGGACGGCACCAAAAATTTTAAAAAGTATAAGACTAAGTTACAAAATTTTCAAATTTTAAATTTAAAAAAACAAAAAAATTTTAAAAATTTTTAACCTTTTCCCACCCACGTCTTCCCTCCCCTCACCCCCCCCCCCTCTCTTTTCAACTATTTTTTAAATTGTTGTTTAAT
>JAOSBN010000004.1:6033024-6060103 GCA_027563595.1 Erythroxylum suave | reverse complement strand
AGTTATTACGTAGTTAAATCGCAAAATAACTTCTATTTAATTATTTAACAACAAAATAAACTGAAGTAAAGGATAGAAAGTAAACACTGCGATTTTTATACTAGTTCACCCCAAACTATGGGCTACATCCAGTCCAAAGAGTTCATCTGAGTGTTCCACTATACTCCAAACAATTACAAGTATTTTTTCTTCCCTTCCAGAGCTTCTTCAGGTCTCTTACACCAAGTATTCTTTTAGCTATCCTAGCCTCTCCAGGCTATCTACCTTTTCTTTCTGTCACTAGAAAACGATATTGTGAGCTATTGTTACTGTAAGTTTAGCTCTCTCAGTATCGCACTACATAAATTCTCTTTTCTAAGAAAGCACTCAAGGATCACTGATTTCTCAAACTTGTAAGACTCATAAGATTCATTAGCTTCGTAAGGTTGTAAAATCTTCGACTACGACTAGTATTTATAGTCTCATTCTCTAACTACTTCTTGCTCTTTGAGAACCGCTTCTTGATTCTTGATAACTGTCATTTAGTTGAGTTCTATAACTAACTCCAACTAAGTAACTATCTGACATGCTACTTTATCATTGTGCGTCTATGTCTGCGTCTGCATTGACTTGCGTCTACTTTGTCTTGCGTCTATGTCTTTGCGTCTATGTCTTTACGGCTATGTCTTTACGTCTAGGTCTTTACGTCTATGTCTTTGCGTCTATGTTTTTGTGTCTATGTCTTTGTGTCTGTCTCTTAACATCTATGTCTTTGCATTTATGTTTTTATGTCTATAATGACTTCCGCCTGCGTTCTCTTCTACGTTTATATTGATTTGCATCTATGTTGTGTTTACGTCTATATTGACTTGCATCTATATTGTCTTTTGCGTCTGTGTTCTGTACTTCGTCTGTACACTTAACACACTTGTCAAAATGGTCATTTGTTTCTAACATTATTATTATTTGATTGTCATCAAAATTGATCATCGTAAAGTCCTCTTGACTTATCAACAACTATTATTGATGGTTCACTCAATTCATGCATCACATTATTTCTCATAACAATTAATCACCTTGGATCACATACACTTAGTCAATTAAGTCACATTGTGTATTTAACACTTATAATCATTCATATCATGCATCAGCAATACACATGAGACTCACTTTCTTTCTTATTGTTGTAACCGAGTGCCTCTCATAGACTTATACAAATATTTGCCTATAGGGCTCAATCAGACAGATTCACAGAGCAAAGCTCTATGTGGAAGCACTTCATAAAGGCAACTCAAGTCACAAGGCCTTTATCTGAGCATGCATTTTATGAAATGCAACAATTTCTGGATACCTCGTATATCACAATCTTATAGGAATGTTCAGACAAAATTTCAGAGTCATTGAACCTAAGAACGACATTCAACTTTCGTTGAGAATTAGATGGCAATTTCATATCAAATACACATTTATTTTATCTTATTCACATACAAGTAGCACTTCAATATCTCAATCCAATATCACAGCCATCGGACCTCCATGTTCGGAATCAACATTCAAGCGATCATTTCAAACATAATATTTCAAACAAAATTTATACAACTAGAAATTAAGTGAGACTATCTAGGTTACTAACAAATTACTTCCGAAGCTAACGCCTGGAAGTGCCAACAACGTCTGGAAGTTGACGTTCCAACTGTTCCTCTATAACAAAATAATACACACATATATAACAATCTGCACAATTATGCACTTTCATTAATGCACATATATAGAATTGATTATGTACAGTGCATATTCATGACAATCCCAGGGTATTCTTCCATCTAGGTTATCAAAATCACAGTCAAATATCGAACCTCACTTAACTAGCATTGTTTATAGGGTTTATAGCTCAAGAAACCATCTGAACCAAATTTCATAACCTAAAGAGCCATTTCAGATTTCTCTCCAAACTCTGACTTTCGAGTCTACTATTCACGTTAAACCAATGAGGGCAATTGATATAATTTGATCCCATGAGCAGAAGTAGACAATGTAGAAGCAGACGAACATTCAAAACATAGACAATGGCTGAAGATAAACGATAACAAAAGGCAGACAATAGTCAAAGGTAGACGATTGCCAAAGGCAGATGATAGCCAAACATAGACGAAAGCAAAACATAGATGGAACCAAAACATAGATGGAAGTAAAAGGCAAAGGATGAGAAGTCAAACAAAGACGATAAAAGTCAAATACAAACGATAAGCTAAAGGCAGACGATAAGAGGTCAAACCCAGATGATAAAATTTAAACACAGGCGAAGCACCAAAAGATAGACATAACGCCAAAAGACAGACGAAGCTCCAAAAGACAGGCGCAATGCACAAAAGGCAGACAAGTAGAGAACAGACAATTACAAAAAGCAGACGAAATACAAAGCAAACGAAGAGAAATGAAAAGGTAGATGAGGTGAAGAAAGACAGACGTTAAAACAAAGACGATAGAATACAAACACAAAGTGGTCAGTACAGACGATAAAATAGTCAACCACAGATGATGAAACACAGACGATACATCTTTAAAGACGAATCATCTATGCTCCTGGACATCTTGAACTCTTCATCAACTCTCATATAAGCACCTAAGTATTCATACATGCTCAGTGAAGAAACAGAGCATATTATCTTTCTATATCTAACTCTCCAAACTAATCTTATACATCATTTTATTTCTATTTCAACTCCAAGAATCATTTCCACAACATCTGATCACTAATAATCCACCTAAACACAAATAGCACCATATATCAAAATTTCCATCCTTTTAACACAGTGTGTAAGAATACAATTATCTGAGAATGCATGTTCATGCAGATGACAGTAAGTCATCACATTTATTTCAAAATCTCTAATTCTAAAGAATTTATTCACTACCTTCTTGTTGAAAAACTCCAGATATTCAACTATCCCTAGGCTCTAATTTCATGCAAAAACACATACTCCTTTATAAACACAATCAACTTCTAGTTTTTCTTAAGGCAGAACAAACTCTTTAGGAGTAAAGGAAATGGTGAAGGATATGAGGAATCAAAGTTAACACTCAAAAGGAGTTTGATGGAAAACTCTATGTATGGGAAGGAATTTGGAGACAATGATAATAAGGAAAGAACTTAGGAAAAATACCAACCCCTTTTTCCCTCTTCGAATTACTCAACCTCTTGACACATATTACAAGCAACTGTACACTTGTCATCTTCCTAAGGTCTAAGTTTAAACTAAGTGTCTTTTGAACTAACTACCACTAACTCTTGTCTTTACATTCCAACAATCTTAAATTCTTCATTTAATTACTTCTCTTATTTTTCCTATTTTTCATAATACTTTATAAATTACAAAAATAAATCCTAAATTCACCGAAATTCATAAATCTCACAATTTTACTAACCAATAATATTTTCAATATAGAAACATTCATAATTCTCAAAAATTCACAATTCAATTCAATTATACCTAGATTATTCATTAATTTCATGTGCAGAACAAATGTCACTGTTCATGTGTATATGTATACCATTTTATACAAGAGCATGAAAATGTCTTCCTAAGGTCTCGTTAATCACTCATATTTTCTATTTTAACTTTACCATAGGTAATGAGATGTTACAATTGTTGGACCCCACACCCCACACCCCACCCATAGGTAAAAGGCACCTTTTAATGTTGGACCCCACACCCAACCCGTAGGTGTTTGTGGGTTATACCTCGGCGTGTGTTTACGGGTTATACCGTGGCATCCAACCTTAATCAGTATTGTCCTCTTTGGGAATCGAACTCGCGACCCCTCAAGGTTTTGTTGTTTCTAAGAACACGCCTCTTACCATTAAGCTAAGTTAGCTCAATGGTAAGAGGCGTGCATGTAAGTGCAATAAAACCTTGAGGTCTCGAGTTCGAGTACCAAAGAGGACAATACCAATTAAGTTGTGGTCGCGTGCAAACTTGAGGTACGCTGGGCCCAGTTCACCCTGGTATGCAAAACACGGACCTAACATTAAAAGGCACCTTTTAATGTTGGACCCCACACCCCACCCGTAGGTGTTTGGGGGTGATACCCTGGCGTGTGTTTGCGGGTGATACCGCGGCATCCAACCTTAATTGGTATTGTCCTCTCTGGGAATCGAACTCGCGACCCCTCAAGGTTTTGTTGTTTCTAAGAACACGCCTCTTATCAGTGGCTCAATGGTAAGAGGCGTGTTCTTAGAAACACTTGATAGTACCCTACAACTGATCAGCCTCTATTATCTTCAACTGATAGTACCCTGACCTCAAGTCTAATTTAGTGAATACTTGAGCTCCCTACAACTGATCAAACAAATCATTGATTCTAGGTAGTGGGTACTTATTCTACACTGTCACTTGGTTAAACTGCCTATAATCAATGCACAACCTCAAAGTCCCATCCTTCTTCTTCACAAACAGTACTGGAGCTCCCCATGGTGAAACGCTGGGTCTAATAAAACCCTTTTTCAGTAACTCCTAAAGCTGAGCCTTCAACTCCTTTAGTTCCACAAGTGCCATCCTATATGGAGAGATAAATATAGGAGCAACACCTAGAACTAGATCAATTATGAACTCCGTTTCCTGATTTGGTGGTAATTAGGTAGCTCATCGGTAAACACATCTAGGAACTCCCTAACCACTGGAATGTCTTGAACACTTTGCATAGCTAGTATCAATGACATGGGCCAGATAAGCCTCACATCCTCCCTGCATCAATCTCAATGCACTCACAAATGATGTCATCCTGGCCGGCACTGCCTGACTAACTCCTTTGAAAACTGCTCTCGGCTGACCAGGAGATTCTAGTACTACTTCCTTGATGTAGCAGTTCATAATGGCCCTATGATTAGTGAGCCTGTCCATGCCTAGGATCAAATCTGTCTCCCTCAACTCTAATATAATCAAGTCTGCTTTTGACTCTGCTTGACCAATCCTAAACAGACATCTCTTACAAACTTCTCCTATCACTGTAGTACTACCTATTGGTGTACTCATCTCTAATCCATACTATAGTAACTCCGTATCATAATGTAATCTACATGCCAAATGCGGTGCGATAAAGGAATATGTGGACTCTGGATCTATCAATGCAAATGCCTCAAAATCATAAATAAGAAGCGCACCTGCAACCACATCTAGAGAGTCCTGAGCCTCCTACATAGTCATAGCATAGACTCTGGCCTAGGACTGTTGTCTGCTACTCCGGACCTCAGTCCTGACAGAAGGACTCCCTGTGCTCAGTCTACCTCTACCACGGCCCCTTTGTCCAAGCCCACTACCTTTGCTCTGTTGGATAGTAGCTTCTCTCACAAATCTCCCACTCATACCAGACTGAACTCCAGCAATGACGGGGCAATCTCTAATTCTGTGCTCTAGAGAGCCACAATGAAAACATGCTCCTAATAGTCTCCAGCACTCACCACCGTGCCTCACCCCATAGTGGTCACACAGGGGTAACTGACTCTGTGTTATACTTCTTCCACTACTAGACTGTACAAAACCACCCTTCTGTCTGAATCCTGACTGCCTTAATCCAGCTGGTGGTCTGAAAACTCTGTTCTGGTGCTTACTAAATTCCCTGCCAAAACTACCCTGACTCTTGCTAGGTCTCTTCAATCTGGACCCTTGCCCAAGTTCTTTTTGTCCTGCTCTCAATAGCTGTTCAACTCTAATTGAAGCAGCCCTCAACTCAACAAAAGTACCCAAATCTGACCGTGCCAACCTTGTTCTGATCTCCATATTAAGACCATTCTTAAACCTCCTACACTTGTCTTCTTCTGTTGGGATCAAAGTAGTTGCATAACCCATCAGCTCATTAAATTGGATCTCATACTCAGCCGTAGACATGCTACCTTGCTTCAAACCTAGAAACTCTTACATCTTCTTCTCCAAGTAGATCTTCGGCATGCAATTCTCCTTAAAGACTCTCAGGAAGTCTTCCCAGTTCAATTTGTAAGGCATGATGGTACTACCAGGGAGAGTCTTCCACCACTGGTAAGCTAGGCCCTGGAGTAAGGACATTGCATAAGCGAACCTCTCATCAAGCTCGCAATCCATCTGATCAAATACCCTCTCTGTTCTCTCTAACCATCCCTCGACCTCAGCAGAGTCTATGTTACCATAGAAGTCCACAGCTCCTTGCTTCCGCATCCTATCATACCTCCTCTCCCTTCTCTCGGGAGCTCTTGGAGGCATCTCCTCAAATTGAGGTACCGAGGACTCTCTACGGGCTCCTACCGATCCTTGGTCAGCTGGTTGATCAACTTGATCACCTAGAATGGATGACTTATAACAAACAATAAATTTCAATCATTTCTCTACACTTCTCTTGATATTTCATGCTTAGCATTCTATATGTCCCAACATATGCCAAACCATGCTCTGAGACCACCTAAATGTAACACCCCCTTACCGCAGGGTGCACACCGAGATGCCTGAGGGTCATTCCGATACATATCCTACGATAAGGGTGAGCTACGTTCGATTACTACATTAACTTCATATGCCATCATATCATTATTCATTATAAAGCATCATATCGAAATCAGAATATTTTAAAACCAAATATATTTCCTCATTGCATTTCTCAAAATTGAAAGTCTATATTGTATCTTCCAACCATTTTCATATGTACATTATCAAAACCTATACAATAGTACTACATGAATGAGGAAAATATTCAAAACTATCTAATCCGTCCAAAAGTTCCAGTTGTCCGACCTTTAAGCAATGACTTCTCTTGCCAAACACAATCTACACGACTGTAGAGCTTCTTAGTAGCTAGAGTTGTCTCTCGATCCTGAAAAGGCAACGTTGAGATTTTGGTGAGTTTTGCGAACTCAATGAGGTAACCATCATTGATGGTTCACTCAATTCATGCATTACATTATGTCTCATAGCCATTAATCACATTGGATCACATACTCTTAATCAATCACGTCACATTGTGTATTTAACACTTATAATCATTCATATCATGCATCAGCAATACACATAAGACTAACTTTCTTTCTTATTGTTGTGACCGAGTGCATCTCACAGAATTATACAAATATTGGCCCATAGGGCTCAATTAGACAGAATCACATAGCAAAACTGTACGTAGAAGTGCTTGATAAAGGCAACTCAAGTCGCAACGCCTTTATCTGAGCATGCATTTTATGAAATGCAATAGCACAATCTTATAAGAATGTTCAAAGAAAATTTTAGAGTCATCAGACCTAAGTCCGTCATTCAACTTTTGTTGAGAATCAGATGGCAATTTCATATCAAATGCACATTTATTTCATCTCATTCATATACAAGTAGCACTTCAATATCTCAATCCAATATCACAGTCATCGGACCTCCATGTCCGGACTCAACATTCAAGCAATCATTTCAAACAAAATTCATACAACCAGAAATTAAGTGAGACCGTCTATGTTACTCACAAATTACTCCTGAAGCTAATGTCTGGAAGTGCCAGAAACATCTGGAAGTTGACGTTCCTCTATAACAAAATAATACACACATATATCACAATCTGTACAATTATGTGTGTTCATTAATGCACATATATAGAATGGATTATGTACAATGCATATTCATGACAATCCCAGGTATCCTTCCATCTAGGTTATCAAAATCATAGCCAAATATCGAACCTCACTTAACTAGCATTATTCATAGGGTTTATACCTTAATAAACCATCTGAATCAAATTTCATAACCTAAAGAGCCATTTCAGATTTCTCTCCAAACTTTGACTTTCGAGTCTACTATTCACGTTAAACCAACTAGTGCAATTGATATAATTTGATCCTATAAGCAGATGGTAGACAATGAAAAAGTAGACGAATATTCAAAACATAGACGATGGCTAAAGATAGACGATAGCCAAAGGCAGACGATAGCCAAAGGAAGACGATTGCCAAAGATAGACAATAGCCAAAGATAGACATAAACAAAACATAGACAGAAGCAAAACATAGATGGAAGCAAAAGGCGGACGATGAGAAGTCAAACACAGACGATAAAAGTCAAATACAAATGATAAGCTAAAGGCAGACGATAAGAGGTCATACCTAGATGATAAAATTCAAACATAGAAGAAGCGCCAAAAGATAGATGTAATGCCAAAAGACAGACGAAGCACTAAAAGACAGACGTAATGCCCAAAAGGCAAACAAGTAGAGAGCTGACAATTCCAAAAAGCAGACTAAACACAAAGCCAACGAAGAACAAATGAACGGGCAGACGAGGTGAAGAAAGACAGACGATAAAACATGGATGATAGAATACAGACGCAAAGTGGTCAACACAGATGCTAAAATAGTCAACCACAGATGGTAAAACACAGACGCAAAGTGGTCAGCACAGACGATAAAATAGTCAACCACATACAATAAAATACAGAAGATACGTCTCTACAGATGAATCGTCTATGCTCCTGGACATCTCTATGTCTTCATCAACTCTCATATAAACATCTAAATGTTCGTACATGCTCAGTGAAGAAACAAAGCATATTATGTTTCTATATCTAACTCTCTAAACTAATCTTATACATCATTTTATTTCTATTTCAACTCTAAGAATCATTTCCACAACACCTGATCACTAATAATCCACCTAAACACAAATAGCACTATATATCCAAATTTCCATCCTTTTAACACAGTGTGTAAGAATACAATTATCTGAGAATGCATGTTCATACAGATGACAGTAACTCATCAAATTTATTTCAAAATCTCCAATTTTAAAGAATTTATTCACTACCTTCTTGTTGAAAAACTCCAGATCTTCAACTTCCCCAAGCTTTAATTTAATGCAAAAAAACGTACTCCTCTATGAACACAATCAACTTCTGGTTTTTCTTAAGGAAGAAGAAACTCTTTAGGAGTAAAGGAAATGGTGAAGGATATGAAGAATTAGAGTTAACACTCAAAAGGAGCTTGATAGAAAACTCTGTGTATGGGAAGGAATTTGGAGAGAATGATAATAAGGAAAGAACATAGGAAAAATACCAAAACCTTTTTGCCTCTTCGAATTACTCAACCTCTTGACACATAATACAAGCAACTGTACACTTGTCATCTTCCTAAGGTCTAATTTTAAACTTAGTGTCTTTTGAACTAACTCCCACTAACTCTCATCTTTAAATTCCAGCAATCTTAAATTCTTCATTTAATTACTTCTCTTCCTTTTCCTATTTTTCATAAAACTTTATAAATTACAAAAACAAATCCTAAGTTCACTAAAATTCATAAATCTCACAATTTTACTAACCAATAATACTTTCAATATAGAAATGTTTATAATTCTAAAAAATTCACAATTCAATTCAATTATACCCAAAATTATTCATGAATGCATGTATAATTAATTTCATGTGTAGAACAAATATCACTGTTCATGAGTATATATATACCATTTTGTGCAAAAGCATGAAAATGTCTTCCTAAGGTCTATTAATCACTCATATTTACTATTTTAACCTTCACATAGGTAATGGGATGTTACACAAACATGGTCAAGGCAGGCTAAAAAGGACACCAAGGGAAAGTGTTTCCGCTGTAGTGAGGAGGGCCACTAGAAGAGGAACTGTGTGGTCTACCTTGAGACCATCAAGAGCAAACAAGGTATAGGTTTCTTAAGTTTGTTAGGAGCTAGAAATACGACAAATTCACTTGATTCTTGGATATTAGATTTAGGAGCCACTGACCATGTTTGTAATTCTAGTAAAGGGTTCCAGCAAAGGAAAATACTGCCTAAAGGCCAATTTCAAGTCAAGATAGCAGATGGATCCTACGTTTTGGCAGAAGCAGTAGGAGTAGTTATCTTTGACTTTCCTAGTGGTTATAGTTTATATTTGGAGGATGAATATTACATCCCAATGGTTATAAGGAACATGATTTCTATTTTTTGTTTAATAAAATTTGACTATTCCTTATATTTTGAAAATGTTGTTTTAATATATGAGAATAAGGATTTTATTTGTAAGGTAGTAACTAAAGAGGGATTGTTCTTTATAGAACCTATGACAGGCTCACTAAACACCACAGAATTAATAAAACCAAAAAAATCCAATGACTCTAGCATTAATTCAAAATATCTGTTGCATTTAAGGATGAACCATGTTAATTAGAAAAGACTTGATTGGTTAATAAAGGATAGGATCCTTATAGGCTTGGATAATGATCCATTATCCACCTATGAATCTTGTATTGAAGGAAAGATGATCAAGGCCTCATTTCCTTCTAAAGGAAACAATTCTAAATCCATGTTGGACTTGGTACACACTAATATATGTAGGCCCATAAATGTACAAGCTAGAGGAGATGATTACTCTGGACATGGCTATCTGTATTTGATGTACAAAAAGAGTGAGTCCTTTGAAAGATTTAAAGAATTCAAAACTGAAGCTAAGAACCAGCTAGGCAAGCCATTAAAATAACTTAGATTAGATCGAGGTGGTAAGTACTTATTTAGAGAGTTCCAACAATTCCTAATTAACAATGGAATTGTTTCCAACTTGTTAGCTTCCAGAACACCTCAATAGAATGGTGTAGTTGAGAGGAGGAATAGGAATCTACTGGAAATGGTAAGATTAATGATGTCCTATACTAGCCTTTCCAAATTGTTCTAGGGATATGTTGTATAAATGACAACTTATCTTCTTAAGTTTGCTCCATTCAAATTAGTGCCTAAAACACCAAGGGAGTTGTGGATTGGATGAATGCCTTCATTGCGGCACTTGACGACTTGGGGCCACAAATATGGAACCAAGGTTAGAGGCTTGTTTGTTTGTAGGATATCCTAAGGGTACTCGAGGGTATTATTTTTACAATCCTCAAAACAGGAAGGTATTTGTGTTGAAAAATGTGACCTTCTTGAAGGAAGAATTTGTAAGAAGTCACAAAAGAAGAAGTGAAGTAGTACTAAATGTGCTAGTTATTTCATCCAAATGAAGAGTTGATTTGAATATAGTGGAACAACATGTTGACATGGATTCAATAGTTGAATTAGAAGAGCAACCTAAACATCAAGTAGTGCCTAGACATAGTGGGAGGGTTATGAGACAACTAGACAGGTATCTCAGTTTAGGAGAAGGCATAATTGCCATCATAGACCAAGAAGTAATGGATCCCATTACTTATACACTAGCTATTAATGACATTGATGTAGAAAAGGGGCTCAAGGCAATGGAATTGGAAATAGATTCCATATACGTTAACAAAGTTTGGATCCTTGTAGATCTACCACCAGGTGTAAAATCCATAGGGTGTAAATGGATTTTTAAAAGGAAGAGAGGATCATGTGGAAAGGTAGAAACCTTTAAAGCTAGATTGGTAGCTAAAGGCTATACTTAAAAGGAGGGTATAGACTATGAGGAGATTTTTTCTCCAATTGCCATGCTTAAGTCCATCAGAATTCTTTTGGCCATAACAGCCTATTTCAATTATGAAATATGGCAAATGGATGTCAAGAATGCATTTTTTAATGGGGATCTTGAGAAGACAATTCATATAGTCCGACTAGAAGGATTCATTGAGCCAGGTAATGAGCATAAGGTATGTAAGTTACAAAGGTCCATTTATAGACTCAAGCAAGCATCTAGGTCTTGGAACATTAGGTTTGATAAGCCATCAAAAACTATGGATTCATACAAAACCTAGATGAGCCTTGTGCCAATAAAAGGATACAAGAAAGCAAGGTTACTTTCCTAATTTTATATGTAGATGATATTTTGCTCATTGGGAATGATGTAGGAATGTTATCTACGGTCAAGGGATGGTTAAATGAATATTTTTCAATGAAGGATTTGGGAGAGGCTAACTATGTTCTAGGGATCAAGCTTATAAGGGATTGTAAGAACAAGCAGATAGCCCTATCTCAACCGACTTACATTGAGAACATACTCAATAAGTTTGTCATGTAGGATTCAAAGAGGGGTTTTACACCTCCTAGACATGGAATCAAGCTTTCAAAGGAGCAAGCATTTAAGACGCAAGAGGAGCTCAAACATAAGTGTAACATTCCATATATTTCGTCAGCTGGAAATTTAATGTATGTTACCGTTTGCAATAGACCATATTTCTGTTATGTAGTGGGACTAGTAAGCAGATTCCAGCCCAATCCAGGAATGGAGCATTAGATTGCGATCAAATGCATACTAAAGTATTTTCGTAGGATGAAAATCTCAATGCTTGTTTACTCTGAAAATGACATTATTCCGATGGGATATACAGATTTTGATTTCCAATCAAATGTTGATTCAAAGAAATTAACTTCTGGTTCTATATTTATTTGGGAGGTAAGGCCATAGTCTAGAGGAGTGTTAGGCAATCTTGTGTTGTTGGTTCAACTAGGGAGACTAAGTATGTTTCCACTTATGAAGTAGCAAAGGAAGCAGTATGGCTCTGCAAGTTCCTAAAAGATTTAGAGGTAGTTCCTGAGGCAGAAAAGTCCATTACACTTGACTATGATAATAGTGGGGTAGTGGTTAATTCTAAAGAACCTCGGAATCACAAAGCCGCCAAACATATCAAGAGAAAGTATCATCTCATAAGGGAGATAATATAATCTGGTGAGGTGGATGTGGTAAAGATTCCTATAGATCAAAACCTTGTTAATCTGTTCACAAAGACATTGTCATAGAAAAGCTCTGAGTGTCACCTAGAAGGCATAGGGATGAGGGATAAGTCAAACTTGCTTTAGGGCAAGTGAGAAACTTTTAGGGTTATGTAAATATAGTACCCTGGAAAGCAAGTTTATTTACATATAACTTAATTTTCTTTAAGTTACAGCATTGTGATGAAAATATTTATCAATAATAAAACAAAAGAGTTTGGTTTTATTTGTATGAACATAAGATAAGTAGTCATAAGGTAACAAAGTTCCTTTATAAGTAATATACATACACATAGAGATGTATAGGAAACACGTATATTATTAGAATATAAATTAATTGATTCACAGTTGAATAATCAAGTACGCTTGATTATGGTTTACACTATAGTGTTACGATTTATCTCTGTGCAAGTAAAGGAATTTACTTTAATAGAATGATGAGTTTCAAATTATAATAGCAGTTGACTATCGATAATGGCACTATTAAATGAATATGGAATCAAGTATGTTTTTAAAGAATAAGGTAGGTCATTACTTTAATCTTAAAACGTACACTTTAGCATTCGTTTATTACGAACCATATTCTTGATGAGTGGTGAACTCATGTGTGTTTCATTATAATTCTTGATATAATTGGAATGGATTTTTATATGGTATTAATCCAATGTTGCAACATCCCACTACCAAAGGGCACATACCCAAACTTTCAAGAACATTCAGGTACATATCCAACGATAATGGTATGTCAGGGCAAAACAGATCCAACTTACACATGGAATCATCTAACATAATCAGAAGTCGTCAAATTTTAAAACCATTCACTTCATTCATTGATAAAGCTTACACTGTTTCCATCAAACGAATATTTACAAAAACCTTAGGTAGGTGCTATCAGCACTACAAAAATAACTAAAACTGCATCACTTCTAGAGTCAACTGACAGACCTCTGAGACATTTCTGTATCCAAAAGATTCCTTAAGTCCAGGTTAAAGAACTAAGTCTCCTGTCTCGTACTTGAAAAGCCACGTTGCAATTTTTGATGAGTTTTACGAACTCAATGAGTGAACTGTCATTGATGATTTCACCGAATTACAAACACATATTACAGATAGATTTATTGAGATCATGTATACACATCAAATATTCGCACAACATGATATATTAAACAATCCCACAATCCACATAGCCAAGTACCACAATTTGATCACAACAATTTAATTCAGCTTTGTAAATCATAACTGTTATATGCGTGAAACTCACATTCTTTCTTATTGTTCTGACCAAGAGCCTATCACAAACTTATACAAATACCGGCCCATAGGGCTCAGTCATACAGAATTCATGGAGCATAGCTCTATGTGCAAAATCAAAATCACGGAGCAAAGCTCTACATGGAAGCGCTTCATACTAGCAACTTGGGTCACAACGCCCTTATCTGAGCATGCAATTTATGAAATGCAACCATCTCAGAATTTCTCACGTATCACAATCTTATACGAAGTCACAATCATCGGACATAAGTCCGGCATTCAACTTTCATGAAAAATCAACTATCAACAATTTGTATCAAGTCAAAACACTCCCAATACATGCCCAACTATCAAACTCCTCGGACCTCAGGTCTGGAATCCAGAATCAGCTCACAAACAGTTCAATAATATG
Source organism: Erythroxylum suave (assembly GCA_027563595.1). NCBI lineage: Eukaryota > Viridiplantae > Streptophyta > Magnoliopsida > Malpighiales > Erythroxylaceae > Erythroxylum > Erythroxylum suave. The sequence continues at coordinate 6,045,805 of JAOSBN010000004.1, read as the reverse complement.
GGAAATGTAATAAATTAAATTACATTCAAATCAAATCAATCCTAGGAAATCATCTAGGTTGACTCACAAGTTACTCCCGAAGCTAATGTCTAGAAGTGCCCGCAACGTTGGGAAGTTGACATTCCAGTTGTTCCTCTATAACAAAATAGTACACGCATATATCATAATCTGTACAATGATACGTGTTCATTTATGCCACATATATGGAAATGAAGTATGTACAATGCATGTTCATGGCAATCCTCGGGTATCCTTCTCTCTAGGTTATCACAATCACAGTCAGTTCTCGAACCTCACTTAACTAGCATTGTTCGTAGGGTTTAAACCTCAACAAACCATTTGAATCAATTTTCATAACCTAATAAGTCGTTTTAAATCTCTCTCTAGATTCTGACTTTCGAATTTACTTTTGGCGTTAAATCAGATAGTGCAATTAATATAATTTGGTCCTATTGGCAGAAGGTAGATAAAGCAGAAGCAGACGAAGCCTCAAAACGTAGACGAAAACAAAAGCCAGATGATCAACCAAAAGATAGACGAAGTGTCTAAGGCTAGACGAATTCTCAAAGTAGACAAAATTCAAAGCAGACGAAGTGAAGTCAAAGCAGATGATATTCAAAGTAGACAAAGTGAAGTCAAAGCAGACAATATTCAAAGCAGACGATACTCAAAGCAGACGAAGTGAAATCAAAGCAGACGAAGTGGTCAACTCAGACGATAGAATAGTCAACCATAGACGATAATAAACAGACGATGTGTGGTCAACTCAGACGATAAAATAGTCAGCCACAGACGATAATACATAGATAATGTGTGGTTAACTCAGGCGATAAAATAGTCAATCACAGAAAATGAAACACAGACGATATGTGGTCAACTTAAGACGAAAGGAAAGTCAACCACAGACGATAATACACAGATGCTACATCTTTATAGACGAGACGTCTATGCTCTTGGACATCTCTACGTCTTCATCAACTCTCATATAAACCCGACGTATTCATACATGCTCAATGGAGAAACAGAGCATATCACCTTTCCATATCTAACTCTCTGTACTAATCTTATACGTACCATTTTTTTATATTTCAACTCCAAGAACCATTTCATAACACAAATTTATACATGAACAATAAAACAACCCTATATTCACGCATATACAGTAACATACAGAGTTTAAGATCATCATTTTCCCAGAATTTTACACACTTCCTAAACACAATTTCAATGATTCTTCTAGCTCCAACTTATATCAACAATATCTTACAACAACATATCTATGGTTTGTAAATCTTCTGTTAATTCATTCATCACCGAAATCTCAATCCTCAAACCCATGCATGCATGTATATATTTATACTGTAGAAATACCATCAGAACAACTTACTTGGTTCCACAAAATCTTCAGAAGGTGAGAGAGAATCAATAGCACAAAAATTTAACACTTAGTTGTTTCGGTGGATGGACTAGAGAAGAGTTTTGGTAAAGAAGTTATTTCGAGTGAAGAACAAGAACATAAAGACATATCATTAAGCTTCAGCAATTTCTCTCCAGCAACACACTTAACCACGTGTGTTCCTTGCATGTGGGCCGTGTGTCAACGTGCAAGGGTGCCACATTTCACAATATACCAAAAATTGCCAAATCACATTTAATACACTCTAATTGAATCCATCGTTTTCATGTATAAATGAATTTACCCGGAATGCCAATGAATGCATGTACAATCTATGAATATGCAAAATAAATGTGTACGTCACAGTTGACTTATGCATGACGTGTATTTTCCTATTTTCACAAAAATTTCTCATAATTATTTATTCTAGCCTTAACATGGGTATCGGGATGTTACAAGTGTCCTTGTGACGGAATTATTAAAAGAAATATGCATCAGGGAACATTCACTTAAATAAAGAGTTTATAGTGATATCATTACTTCTAGATGTTTTATGGAGATTGGTAATTAAATTGGCGTCAATAGTTTAATAAACTAGCTACCCATCAAGTCTTAACACCAAGATTATATCTTATCTATTAATCACCATGTAGAGTGAAACAGGAGATCTAGAAGGAAAAACTAACATAAAGGCAAAATGGTAATTTTACCCTTTATTGTGTGGATGGCTATAATATGGTTTATAATAAAGTTTGCAATTGGACATAGCATTAATAAATTGAAACATATTTCCCATAATTTTAAGTAATTCAAGAGTTCAACCAATTGGTTTTAGTGGAATGACCTTTGGTTAATAAGTTAGAATTAATTTAATAATTGAAGCTTGAATTATTTAAGTCCAATTAGATTCCCCACTTGGCTTCCAGGAAGGTTATCAAGGAAAGTAAGAAAAATAAATAGAGGTTATCAGAAAGAAAATGAAACAGTTTGGAGAGAAATGGACAAACTGGATTCGGGCCAATAAGACCAGAACAATGTAATTAAGCATTAATTAAATTAGATCTTGCCTATAATTAATTTTTAATTATAAGCCTAAAGGAACATTTAATATTGGGCTAGATTTTGGTTTGATTTAATTAATTAGATTAATTGAATTAAAACAAAAGTTTTAAAATAAGATGGAGGGCAAAATTGAATTATACAATAATGTAGATTTTGGTTTTGTAGCTAAAGGAATAGCAGCACATTTAGCATTGAATTACTAAATACAACGTGCAATCATTTTAGCATTCCTTTAATTAAAGAATTAAGTAATTCTCTTCTTAATTAAATGGTTTTAGTGGGTGGTTGTTTAAATACCTTACTTAAAAACGTTTTGATGATTGGTAACATCCAAGTGTTGGACTTGGAAGGACACAATTCAATTAGATGTCGTACTAAATGAAGTGGTGCATTTTTTCTCTCTCTCTAATATCTTGAAAATCGTCAGCTATACCAAAATGAGAAGGTCTCATTTTTGTTCTTTGAACCAGCCAAATATAGAAAATAAGAAGGTCTCATTTTTTTTCTTTCAACTAGTCGAACATATGACGAAAAACCTCTATATTTTTCTTCTCCTTTCCCACCAAAGGATCTTATTAACCAAGTTATCCAAAGAGAACAAGTGGTAGATCAGATTGGTTGAGGACAAAATAACGAGGAATCGATAAAAATCTGATTTTGTTTCTATTATATTTATTTTCTTTATGCCGAATCATGTATGAATTAAAAGCATGTTGATTTGGTGTTTGCGCTTCTGTTATGTTTGATTTTGAAAAAAGTTTTTTGAAATCTACTGTTTAGCCAAACCGAGCATGAACTTGTTTTCGATCCAACATAAGCCACTTTAGTTCTACTACGGATCAATTTAACCTTATCAATAGTATCTTGAATCAACTCTAGGACTTTAACAATCCTTACTACTACGGATCAATTTAACCTTATCAATAGTATCTTGAATCAACTCTAGGACTTCAACAATCCTTAGACCCTCTTCATTCTAATACATAGGTGAACGATACTTTCTACCATATAATGCCTCATATGCCTCAAAAGCTACATATTGATCCTATGCTCCTTGGAACTCCAAAACACAAGCTCTGAGCATATCCTTAATAGTCTTAATTGTCCTTTCACTCTGTCCTTCTGTATGAGGGTGAAAGATTGTACGAAAGTTTAACCTTGTACCCTATGTTATTTGTAAACTACCCCAAAATCTCGAAGTAAATCTAAGATCCTAGTCTAATACAATAGATATTGGAACTCCATGTAATCTAACTATCTCATTTAATACCTCCAAGTTAACTGATCCAATTTGTTATTCTCTCTCAAAGGTAAGAAATGGGCCAACTTTGTCAATCTATCAATAATGACCTATATGGTATCATGCTGCCTCGAAGTCCTCTGTAAACCTATAATGAAATCTATAGTAATCCTCTCCCATTTCGACTCTGAAATAGGTAATGACTATAATTTCCCAATTAGAGCCTGACGCTCTGCCTTAATCTGTTGACAAGTTAAACATTTAGCAACATACTTCACTATTTGTTTCTTCATCCTTGGCCATCAAACATGTAGTTTCAATGTATTGTACATCTTAGCAGTACTAATATGCATAGCATAAGCTATTGTGTGTGCTTCCTCCAAAATCTCTTTTCTCAGATCTTCCACATCAAGTACACATAATCTCTGCTTCAACCACAATGTATCATCCCTCAATTCAAATTCAAAATTCAGATTTTACGTTAACCAAATTCAACTCCGCATTTAATGCTCTTAGTTATACTAGGTTTGGTAACCTAGATGTTTGAACTTGAGCCATACTACTATTGGATTTCCCACTTAATGCATCCACCACCAGATTAGCTTTACTAGGATGGTATCCAATTGTGTAATCATAACCCTTAAGCAATTCAATTCATCGCTTTTGTCTCATATTCGGCTCTTTCTGACTCAATAAATACCTCAAACTTTTACGATTGAATATCAGAAATGTTTCACCATATAGTATTATCTCTAAATCTTTAAAGCAAATACCAGTGCAACAAGTTCTAAATCATGAATTGAATAGTTGAACTTATGAGACCTTAAATATCTCGATGCATATGCAATCACTTTACCATATTGCATCAAAAGACATCCTAATCACTGGTGTGAATCATCACTAAACATCACATAACCTTTAGCTAACATCGGTGCCATAGTTAATCTATGTTTTAATTCCTTAAAACTCCTTTAACATTCATCAGTCCATCTGAGAGATCACATTCATATATATACAATCAGACACTTAATTTTAGTTTCACTTTCACATTCACATTTATCATCGGACCTTAGTCCGACATTCCACAATAATTCAGAGTATCACTTATTCATTCAAATTCACATACAAGGAGCACTTCAATATCACAATCATCAAACCATAATCATCAAACTTTGATGTCTAGAATTCAACAATCAAATCACATTCATAGATAATTCAAATCATAAATTAAGTAAACAAATAATTAAGTGAGACCGTCTAGGTTGCACCAGTTTGCTTCCAAAGCTATTGGCTTAAAGTTCTGGCAATATCAGGAAGTGGTCGATCTACTTGTTCTTATATATGCAATCATATTCAAAATTTACACATTAAGATAAATTGTCAATTACAACCATCTTCATAAATGTATCATGTATTATGCATGTTCAATGACAATTTCTTGGTATGTTTCTTTAATACACTTTAAAAGCAATTTCAACACTTTCCAAATATTTTAGGACTGTTCTTATACTAAAGTAGTGTTCTGTACTCAACTTCCATGCAGAAATTGAAATTCTTAGAGACAAAAATAAAATTCAATTTCTTTATGCAGTTGTACTCCGATGTCTCTAGTTTACTACAAGTCAAAAATCATTCTAGTAGGATACATAAAGGTCAAGATATTAACCAAATATCGAAGCATGTTATGTCAAAATACTCTAGTTATGAAATTCCAGAACTCCTCATCAATTTTTTCTCAAATTTGTCACTTAATCTCTCTCAAATGAAGTCATATGATTATAAATTTTGTTGGAGATGTATAACAATGTGTTTCAAGTCAATTGGTTCAAATCCCAGCTCATTTGGAGGTCAGGAGAAAAAGATATGGACAAAAAGATCAAGGATGTTCAAAATCATCCCTTATTATTCAAAGGTGGTGCATGATCACGAATTTTGTCCGTCAATAGCAGAGTCTCCACGATCATAACTTCCCTTGGATTTTAAGAGAGTGGCAATCATATTGAGACATGATCACAACTTTCCATATGCTTTAGCAGAGTAGCGATCATGTTGACGCATGATTGTGACTTGTTGTGTTTTCTTCCTTCTTTTCTTCCTTTCGTGCCTTTTTTGACTTACAACCAAAAGTTTTCAGACAGCACTTTCATCTAATATGATGTTTCTCTATGTCTTAAGTTTCTAACTCCATTAAATTCATTCATTTTGGTCTAGTATCATGCAAGTTATGATCAAAATACTCCATACTATTCCTTATGTCTTAACAAAATACTACTCTGAACTTCAAGCTAAATTTTAGGGCTCTTATGGACATAATTTCAATTTGATTTCTTTAAGAAAGTTATAGAAATATATTTCTAGTGTAGTAAGAACTTAGAATCAACTCATATGAAAATATATAGCTCAAGATATAACCAAAAGAATCAACATAGTTTGGTTTTGGAAAAACCTCTGATTGCAACCCCTCTTATTATCCCTCTCTAAAAACGCAGATTTCTTTTTCTTCCATTTTTCTAGGTTTTCTCATTTCTATCTTATTCATTTCACATATCTAATGTATAAACCAACTTTTCTACTTCCATTTCAGCTCATCCTACTTAAAAACAACTCAAGATGCAAGATTAATTACAAGTACTAAAACCAGAATTATACATCGTTGGTCATCATCTTCTGCATTTATGTTAAACTATAAACACTTTCTGCACAATTTCTACCATAAATTCATCCATCACTGTCATACCTAAAATCTTTCTACCTACACATCTTATGTGTATATCCATTTAAAACCAGTAAACGCCCCATTAAAATTCATGTACAGAACTAGAAAATTTGAAAACTCACTTGATTTCAGTAATCCAACAAAGAAGGTGAGATCTCGATGAATGGAAAACAAGATACATGAAACAAAATACTATTAGTTAGCAATTGTCTTTAGTGGATTGACATTTAGTTAATAAGCTAGAATTAATTCTAATGAGATTAAATTAATTATGGGCTTATTGGAGCATGAATTATCTAAGTCCAATAAGATTCCCCACTTCGCTTCTATAGGCTTTAGCTTAATTTGATTAATTAAATTAAAACAAAGTTATCTGAAATAAATGGAGGCAGAATTTCATTTTTAATGGACTAAATGTGCACCTACACATATAGTATTGATTTGTTATATTAAAGATGGTTTTAATATGTTTTATTATCATTAAATGGAGTAATGACCATATCATTAAATGGTTTAATAGTGGTCTTTTAATGGTAGCACATAACCTATTAGCATTCATTGGATTAAATAAGAAAGAGGTGTATTATGATGGACCATCTTCTGTCTTTCATCACAAACCTAAATTGACATGTCTCATTCAGGTTAATTTTCTTTTCATGTAGCCATCTTAAAGGCAAATGAAAAGAGTCTCATTTATTGGCTTCTTTTATGAATGATTAAAGAATGAAGTGATGCATTTGATGCAAAACTCTCCTATCTTGCATGGTATAAACGAAAATTGCATGAGAAGTTTCTCAAAACATTGGCTTCTTTCTACTAAGGAAAAAATCTCTTCAAGATTTCTTATCCTTTCCCACTAAAGGAACTTGTTAACCAAGTTGTCCCAGAAGAACCAATGGTAGATCAAATTGATCGAGGATATAATATCAATAAGAGGATAAAATAATGACAAGAGGATATATCTCCTAGGAGAGGATACATTGTTGAGGATAGGATAGAACAACGAGGATTTAAAGCTGTAGCAAAGGAGTCAGTGATATGATTTCTATCACCTTGTTCTTATATTTATTATCCTTATATCTTATCATGTATAGCTATGCATGTTGGTTTGGTTATGTTGCTTCCTCTGCAACTTTGATTTCTAAAAAGTTTTAAAATCTACTATTTTATCCAAATCGTGCATGCTTTATTTTTCCAAACCAACAATTGGTATCAAAGCCATTTTTATTATGCATGATTTCAGTTCCTATATATGATTTATGGGTTGGCAATGATTTTTGTATGCTGTATATATTTATATGATAGAAATATATTTGGTGTATATTTTGCTTTTTGGTTATCCATAGATTCTAAAGTTACCTTGTAAGATTTGTTCATTTGGTTGTAACAAGGAGGGTGGCATATCATTGTCATGTTTCCTCCTTGGTTTCACCTTTATGTTTTCTTTGATTATGTACTGTACAAAATCATGTAATGATGAAGATGAAAAAGCCATGGATGAAGAAATGAAGAGGTAAGGTTTTGGTTTTGCTAAAAGTGTATTGGAAAAGTTTCGGTTGTTAGCAAAATTACTGAATTTTTGTGTTTATAAATTTTTAGTTTTATGTCATAACAAGTTTTGGTTTTGATTAAAAACAAGTACGATTTTTTGTATTCATATAGATAAATTTTGGTTCTCATGAAAAACTCGTTGGCCTCCTAATTTTTTTCTTGATGAATAAGCATGATTTAAATAAATTATGAGGTCCTTAGGGAATTATTTTATTTGGAGTTAAATTATTATGTCAAGTTTAGGAGGATATATAGAGTGAAATTCTTAGACCTTTGGACTGAAAGTTAGAGTCCATAGAAAGGGGAATGCGTAGGCAAACAAAGACGTATCGTCTATGATGATGTCATAACACATATGCAAGGAAAACATAGATGCATGGTAAAGATGCAACGTCTGTGATGACATCATAACATAGACGCAAGGACAACAGAGACATAAGGAAACATAGACGCAAGGAAACACAGACACAAGGAAAACACAAACACAAGGAAACCACAGACGATATAAAGAAGAAGTTACATCAGTACGTCGAACGGTTACTTAGCTGGAGTTAGTTACAGAACTCAACTAAATATTGATTTTCAAAATTCAAGAAGCAGTTATCAAAAATCAAGAAGCAATTAGAGACTTAGGCTATAAATACTAGTATTAGTTGAAGATCTTACAAATGTTACAACTCTTGAGAAATCATTTGATCTTTGAGCCTTCAAGTGCTTACACAGAAAAGAGAAATTCTGTAGTGCGATACTTAGAGAGCTAACCCTACTGTAACAAAAGCTGACACTATCTTTCTGGTGAGAGAAAGAAAAGGTTGAGAGCCTAGAGAGGCTACGTTAGTACAAAGAATAATTTGTATAAGAGACCTGAAGAGGCTCTGGAAGGGAAGAAAAAATACTTGTAATAGTTTGAAGTATAGTGAAAGTCGTACCAATTGTCCCGAGACAAGTTCAGTATGATTGAGGACAAAAAACATGTTTGATTCTTTTGGCCATGACTTCTTTTCTAGACACTCAAATGACTTGATTCTTGAACCATTGGACACATAAGACAATAGAGAAGCTTTTTCCAGAATAAAGTGTTATGTAAGAATGTTCAAGGGTGTTTTTGGTAAGATATTTAAGTATAAAAGACATAAGGCATAAATGGAAAGACAAATAGGACATTTCTCAATCATTAAGGGCATAATTGGAAGATGAAGTGTTGTCTTGCTTATAAATGAAAAAAAAAACCGTGAATGGAAGGATAAGCAATATAAAATAATTAAAATGAGAGAAAAAGAGAAAGAGAGTTTGATGGTTTGAGAGAAAAGAAGAGAGTGGGTTAGGGTTTAATTCTTTTTAGTCTTCAAGAAAGATTTTGAAGCTATCCAAGAAGGGAAAAAGGAAGAGGAAGAATAGAGCTTCTATTTGAGCTAAGGATCCCTTCATTTGGTGATGAATGAAGGTAAAACCATTTTGAAACTTTTCTATTTTTGAAAGGATTTTAGTCCATGGAGTCTAGAAAATATTTGGGTTTAAGTATTCTAGAATCAATTTTAGTGATTGTGCTTGAGGGATTTCAATTGAAAACCTTATTGAGTGGGATTTTTGTTCTTGTATAATAGGATAAAAGAGACAAGAGGAACAAGAGAAGAGGCATATTAAGCAAGGCTATAAGCAAGGAAATCAAGTTGTGCACATACTTATAAAAGAGTAAATAAGCCACTAAATGTGTTCTTTGAATCAAGAAAGTTCAATGATTATAAATTGCATCATAAGTATTGCATTTATTTGCTTCTTGGTCGAATTGTGAAATTGTTATATGTTTGCTACATGAACTGTGTTGATGATTTATGAAAAGACTTTGAAAATGATCCTTTTTGGAAAAGATACATGTTTATGAAATCATGTTTTCAAGATAAATATAGCAAGCTTATGAAAATGCAAGTTTTCAACAAAATGGGCCATTTTGGGCAACAAGTGTACAAGATTTTGAAATATATCTGTTATTTGGGTTTGATGTAGTCCCTCAAGAACTATCACGTACACATTGACTTAAGTGTAGGCTTCTCCCGCTTGCCCGTTAGTGGCATGGAGCTCCTTTAAGGACTCCCTCAAGGTTACGACTTTAGAGAAGCATTATATGGAAATGTGTAGTGCGAAACGTTTTGGACTTACCCAAAACATTATGATGTGCTTATGTGCTCATGATATGTTTGACATGATTGATGTATACATGATTTATACTATTGTAAATTTTTGACAAATTGAGAATTCTAGGATATAAGTGTTTTCTGATTTTTAAATGCTCTTAATTATGGTGGTTTCCGAAATGTTCAATGACAATGAATTTTATAAAAAGTTTTTGATTATCTTCTTACTATAAACTATTACCCATAAGCTTTCAAGCTCACCCCCTTCCTGTCCCCACCGCAGGGTGATGAGCAAGAGATGGAATGAAAGAGAGTCAAGACCTAACTCCGATTATGTATATCTTGTATTATAACCTAGATTTGTAATCATGAAGCTTTAGTTGCCTTTCAAGTATTATTAATTCAAGTATCTTATGTATTTTGGGATGTTGAGACATTGGTGTGTTATGGTTTGATATGTCACTACAGCTTTGTAAAGAACTCTTATCTTCTGATGTAAATGAATTGTAAGTCTCGTGTGGATGATGTTGAGTAGAAATACGAATTTGTGTAAGGATAAGGTTGAGATGATGAATTTTGATCATGAATTGTTGTAAGTAATGTATTAAAGAGTATGATGAGGTAACGATTGGAGAGTCTTATGATATTCTGATTTTGATACCAAAAGATGAACCGATTATGATTAAGGAGTGCGCATTTAGAAATATTTCGCAAGTCTTATGATATTCTGATTAAGAGTTGGGTTTCGTAAGCGGGGCCTAACAGTTCTGGTATCAGAGCACCAATATTAGGATCTTACATGGGCAACTTTAAAGATATGTGTCAATTGTAAGAGCGATTGTTAAGAGTTCGGATACGTGTTAATCATAAGAGCGATTGTTAAGAGTTCGAGCTAATAGAATTAGTGAGAAAAATGGTGCCTTGGTAAAGTTTATGGTAAGGAAAGTTTGTGGATAATTTAGCGTAGTCTGATATGTTAGACACAGATTCAACAATTGTGATTATGTTAGGGAATATGGTAACAAAAATTTTGTTGCAAATATGTCCTTAAATTGATATGAATGTGAAAACGTTTCCATGACTTGACTGAAGAAGAGATAGAAACAAGGTGAAAATGATAAGATTTAAGGTGTACAAGCAAAGTGGAATTGAAAGGTTGAACTTGGAATTTATGATCAAGTATAAGATTGTGTTAGTGAAATTGAGAATTGAATTTCAAGATGGCTATATGTTCATGCTCCTAAATTAATTAAGAATGTATGTATGGAAAGAGAAACAAACGACAGTGATATATGCAGAGGTTTTAAAGGTTATGTCAACCGGTTATTATGAGTACATATTTGATAATGTGCTTAAATTGGTGAACAATATGATTGAGTACATATGAGACCTACATTTGGACATGGATAAGAGATAATCAATGGTCCCTATAGTTAAAGATAATGAGATGAATAAGAGTAACGGGATGGAAGAATAGTATAGATGATTGTAGCAAGAAATCTTCTTTCGAGGAAGAATTGTTTTGAATTAGGTTAAGCAAATCAGACAATCTACATTGCGGATGATCAATGAAAGAACGAATCAGAAATGAATATGTAATGATTCAAAAGTGAGTATTAGAGTCCTATCCATAATGGAGACTCAAGCAAAAGAGGTAAAATATGCTATTGAAAAAGTATGTGTTTTGTTTGATGTAAAGTATTCGACTATGAGAGTGGATTCCTAAATTTGAGGCGATGTTGATTGCCAACATGAGGAGTATATAGTTTCACGTTATGTTTTGAGTAAGTATGTTTGGGAGATGCAAATTTGACCTGATGGAGGTGTTGCAATCACAAGAAGTTAGTATTGCAAATAAATTAGAGTGTGTGGAGAAACAAGTATGAATGAGCAGACATTAGAATACATCAATGTGAAATATGAGGAAATCTAAAGAATGGAGAAAATCAATCAAGAAAGGTAGGACAATGGGGAAATTAAAAATAATAAGAGATAATATTACCTCACTGAGGAATCAGTTATTTGAGGAATTACGAGAACTAATCCGGGGCACATGAAGTTTGATAATCTTTGTTCGAGTTAACAAACGCCCCGACAATACTATGGTATTGAAGATTAAAGTGATTCAAGCAAAATTTGATGATATGTTAAGTGTAATCGAAGAGTTGAAAATAATAGTTGGAATACTTGAGGAAAAATGAGTAAATCGCATGAGTGACGAAAGAAAAGAAATTTTCTAAGGAATTATAACATCGATATTAATTATATCATCTGGATTTGGAGATTTTATAGTATACAATGATGTTTGTATAAGAGATCAGGATAAGATCCAACGCAGCAAAATGAAGTGAATTTATATGCATGGAGGCAATTGAAACCTCATGGGTTGATTGTTTGGTACATGAATTGAAACTTGTTGCGATAGTGATTGCTTGAAAGTTGGAGACATTGTATGCACAGAAATATTTTTAATGTGTATAAGATATACAGATCATGTAACTTGGAGGTAAATACTGAGTTGAAAGAATTGAACATGATACTGAGACAATATGTAACATCCCATCACCGATGAGAAGGGTAAGATGGTAATTTGGAATGGGAGAATTATTTAAAATTGTTTGGCTATGTTCATGCATTCATATATGCACGTGAATAGTAAATTTTGCACATGTAATGATTGTACA
>JAOSBN010000004.1:6008585-6026360 GCA_027563595.1 Erythroxylum suave | reverse complement strand
AATATACCAATATGGACTATTTTGCAAATTTTAAAAATTTTAGGAACTATTTTATAAATTTAAAAAATTACCCGAAATGGTATTCGGTACTGACCAGTACCGGTACAGTTCCGTTCCAGAACTCAATCCGGTATCGAGTCCGGTACGGTATTCATAACATTGCTTCAAGGTGACCAAGTAGCTGTAATGGAAATGGAATGCCATAAAGAAACATTAACAACTAAAACTTGATATTGCGATAAACAAAAAATAGAAGCACCTGCCCTCCGATGCGAATAGGAATAGGGAGGCCTGACAGAGATGATGATTTGGAAATACAAAGATGACCCAAATGTTAGGAAATAGGGTTAAGATCTGATCCCGATCGCTGCGAAATAATTACGAAACCTTTTCACAATCTTTGATTTTCCGAAACCAAAATCTTTTTAATCTTATAAAATGATTAACACATCATAATAAAGCGAAAACTTAATTCGTACCTTATTTCGAAGCTTGATCTTTATCTTACTATATCTCTCGAATCGTTCCCGAAACCGATTTATTTCAACCACCTGAGCCGCACAAATGTCCGATCTCTAACGGTATCCACAGATTTAGTTGAGAGAACTCTGTAACTCTTATAGAGAGGGTTAAGCATGAACTGAGCTTAAGCCTATTTATAATAAGCTTTGGACATTTTAGTAATTTAATTGAAATTAAATTCTAATTTCAATTAAACTTTAATTAGAATTACAAATAATCCTAATTAAATACCGATTATGCCTATATAAGATTTAATATCTCATATTGATTCTTATTTATTAAATATTTCATATTTAATTATAAAGTTTCTCAAACTTTATAATCAAGTCCAAATTGATTAAATTAACTTTACTCTCTTCAACCCATTCTATATGTGAGACCTATTAGGTTCTTAAATATGTTGGCAATGATTATAAATTCTAATTCTAATTCTAATTCATATTAGAATTAGATAAATTAAAACTCCTTTTAATTTATCTTTAATTCATCAATTAAACAATTTATAATTATAGATCAAGATTGGCGTCTAACAATGCATCATGACCACACAAATATTTAGGAATGTCAAAGTGGTTTTGACTAACCTTTCCATGCATAACTTTTTCGTATAATTTAATCATTTCATCATCCGATGTTCTGATTAAACACAGATTATGGAATTAATGTCTACTCTATTTTGAGCCTAATCATATTAGTTCTCCGCCATTAGCTATCGATTCAACTAATAAAATTTGTAAACTATTTACAAAGAATCATTTCATCTTGGCCAAAGATTTCCTAAATCAATACTAATCGAAAACAACGAAACATTCTCCCTAATTGCTTTGGGGTGATGAATTTTATCTTGATCACTCAACTATCTCCATATAGTTCATGCTACATCTAGTGACTACCTATTAAACGACACATGATTAAATGGATCATAAGTAGTATCAAAACATAACAATCTCCATACAAAATAACTTTGATGACCTCAAGTCAAAGGATCAATTATACAATTTTCACAATGAGAATTCCATAGACATACAAGTAATGTTCCAAATGAATTTCTCATATCGGGTCTGTTCAGTGAACTTGTTCTCTAGCAAGTACCCACATGTTTGTTTAAGTATCTCTATACTTTAGCCTATGAGATCGACTACTTCCTTCTTAAAGGAAAACAAACGTGTGCTAGTCTTTTTATGTTCTATTATTGTCCAATCTCAATAGAAAAATGACTAGGAATATTTAGGAATAATACATAAATGCAATATGAATCTCACAATTATAATCTCATTATAATTTCATTTGCAGTGTATAATTATTCCATGCACTTTCTCATATACATCTAAACATGTACAAGATAAATAATCTCCTTAAAAAATTTGTCACTAAACTACAACTAAAGCGATTGGTTGTAGGGCATAAACCAACAATCTTTCACTTGCGCTAAGCCAATTGTTTAAGTAGCTCTTACCATAATACCATATGACGATTACTCTATTACTTGGATAGTGGCTTAATGAGAGAATTCTACAATATTCTCTATAGTTAGCACTTAATTAAATCTTATAACTCTCATCTTCATTATCATCATAATTAAAGAAATTTTGCCTAATCACTTTCTTGGATGTTTGATGAGACATTAATTCCTTATGAATGCCTAATGGCTCTAATGTTCTACAGTACATTACTGTCTTAAACAATGCAAAGAAACTTTATCAAGTTCACTAAAGAAATTGTTGATCCAATTAATCATTTCCACTAAATGAAAAATGTATGATGGCTCAATTAACAACTATGGAACCTTTCCAATCCTAAATGATATTGTTCTAAGTAAATAAACCTTAATTAGGATTTACTTTTACTTCTAAAGTTGTATTCTTATCATCGTGAACTCAAATATCAACTCACACATAGAGTAATGGTAAGCTTTAATACCTCATAAGTATCTGATATCTCAAATACTAAATATCTTTAGTACATTATCTATGTACTTGGACTTAGAATAAGTTAACAACGTCTAATCTATCTCTATAGATCTCATTCCCAGAATTAAGTTGTTACCTTTTCATATCCAACAAGAGTTGTTTTTGGACATTTATGTGTTAACAATTGAAAGTTAGAACTATTGTTTTCTGTGAGCAATATGTCTCCATATACTCCCACTGAAGAGGACAATTATACACCCACCAACCTTTTTGTAGATATAAATTCACAATTATCTTTAAAAATAAACTTTTTGAATTCATCATGAAAGTTAATCTTTCAATGTCTCATAGCCTTTCAACTATAAATCAAATGTATCATTAAAAGTATAGTTCCAATTAGATGTAATGTTATGAGATTTGAACTTTTCAAATTCCTTCTTGCTCTCACTACTTATCTTAAGAATCATTCTCTTATAAGTATACATTGAATCAAACAATTTGTTCAATGAATCTGTAAGATTATATCCAATCTTTTAGATATCTCATAACCTTTTATTATCCAATTTAGTTCTAAACTTAATGGATAATGTATGCTTCAACCAAGCATCACATTCTTTGAATCATTAAATTTGACTCTTTCAAAGACCTAGCATTTTATATCTAATATGAAATCTTGCTAATTGATTCAATTGGAAATATTGAAGGTAAGTTATTGTATTAGGTATCACTATAGAAGAAATAATGTTGCATCCTATATTTCATATTGTATTTTCCTTCTTACATAAATCCATACTTTTATGAATTTAGTTATGAAAGTGTGTACTAGAGAATCTCATTCCCTATAGACAACTGAAAAATATAAAACTTGCTACAAGGATCTCATCAATGTGTTTCAACATTCTCAATGCTTAATTTCTACTTAGATTTAAACAGATTGAACTTTTCAAAATTTTAAATCATTATTTCATTTAATATGTATGATTATATCACATAAAGTCATTAATAATATAATGAAATATAATATTATCCTTTTATGAATTGTTATTCCATCCAGTACATTACATGTATAAGATTTAACAATTCAATACCATCATCATCCTTTCATCAAAGGTTGATTTGGTTATTCTTCAACTTGACAAGTTTCACAAGTTTTATATGATCCATAATCATAAGGATACATATATCCTTGTATGTAACTTTATCATTCTCGTTTTTGTTGATTTAACCAACATGACATAAAAGGATTGTATCAGTTATCCAACTTTTAATTCTTGCCATTATTAAACATAAGTCTCCTTTAATCCAACACATACAAACTCTTTGTATAAAATTGGATCAACTACTTTTACTTAACAATCTATCTCTAACCATGCATTGGATATTACAATAATGTTGAATTTAAATTCAGTATGAAATACTCATAAGCATAAATTAAAAATACATATGATCTTTATCATATCAAATATAGGCAAAAAAACTCATGCAATAATTTTCTTCTAATTACAACTATTATCATATTGTTGCTAAGCCCTTAATTATATTCCACAATTATGTCTTTAGTAGGCTAAATTAAGTGAAACAATTTCATCAAAGTACTATACCTTTTAGCTTTACTCAATGCAACTTCTAGCATCTTGCTATCATGGTGTTAACATACATCTTACATGTTGTCTTCAAAGTTTATGAGACATTAGTCAACTCAAAATGTCAATACATTTTGTCATTTATATGATTTTAACATATCTCTAAAACTTGTTATCGAATGCTCAACAGGGATTATATGATAATAACATAATGGACATACAATTTTCTCTTCCAACTTTTAAGAACACTTCTCAACCATATCTTATGTCCAAAAACTTGAGTTCACTAACTTAGCATCAACTATACCTAACAAGGTAAATTTCACTCATAATAAAATAAATGTAAGAAAGCAAGTAATCAATTATACGTCATAACTACCAAATAAGATTAGGACTTTAATCGTACTTTTGGTTATTCCCACTATTTTATTTATAATAATAGCCCTCACTACTATTCAGAAAGTTTACTCTAATCTTTCTAGTGGGCTAAGATCCCATTTAAGTATAGTTGATCTTGAGTTTACTCAATAAACCAACTAAACTTAAATTCGGTAGATAACAACTTTATCAATCACATCTCATATGACTCCTATATCGATGATGTGACAACTCTTACCAAAACAAATCTAATACGTTTTTCCTAACCCTGCCTCTAAAGTCATGTGATCATGAGTTTACTCATCCAAATAACATAAATTTAGTTAAGTATAACTCATTATCATAAGACTAAACATGTTCAGGTTAAAGCGACATTGAGTTTGCTCAACAAGCTTACAATAAACAGAACTCTGGTTTATTCTTATAATAATGGAAGACAACAATTACGTTCTTAACGTGTACTTAATATTTTAACAAGGGATTTAACTTCATTTGTCTCATCAGATACAAATTGCATGTAAAATATCACACATATAAAACATACAATTTATCATGCATCCAATAAATATATCAACCATATAAATAAAGTATGCAACTTATGCACTTATAATCAAATGATATGCATAAAATATCAAGCTTTGTTTGATTCTAGTTATTGATCTTCATAATCTAAAATAACATTTCCAACTCCTTGAAAAAATTAAAATAGATTAAAATCATTGATTTCTAAATAAATTAAATTCCTATTCCAAATGGAAAGTTAATTTTATTTGAAAACAATTTTCAAATCTAATTGAAACTATTTACAATTATCTCGACTCCTTTGATAAATTTTAATTGAAAACAATTTTCAATAAATTGTACTTCTTACTTATTATAATTTAGAAAAACTATTTTTCAAAATTATATAAATAACATATTCTAATCTAATTAGAAGACTATTTCTAATCTCATTAGAAATTATTTTTCCTTAAAGCATTCCTAATAAAATTAATCCTTGAAAACAATTTTCAAACAATTAGAAAACTCTTTTATAAATTTATTAATGATTTTAGCATATTTAATTTTAATAAAACCACTTTAATTAAAGAATGTTTTTTAAAAAAAATTAGGCACGCGCCTGCAGTCAACCAGCCATTAACTGACTATTCTCATCGTCTTCTCCATGAAACTCAATCTCAGTTTCTGAAAAAAAATCAACTCCCCTCTCCCACGATTCTTAGCACCAATCCCACAATCCAACGTGTTCCCACGTTTACCCAACCATCGGGTAGTGCTTCACGTTTTCAGATCGATGCTCCTGGTCGCCTCCCTGCCATCACTGGACGTGTGAAACCGTCGATAGCTATAGCGAGGAAACGGTTCGCCCTAATAGCGCCACTGCCAGCCATCAACTCAAGTAACACCAACCATGGCGTCACTGGAGAATCGATGGTCGCGACTGACACCAAGCAATGTCGCTTCTCTTTCGGCAGATGGACGTTCCGTCCTTTAGACTATCGCTGGTGATTTGTTCAAAAAATACATCCATAATATAGCCAATCAAAACGCAAGCAACAAACAAAAATCGCAACAACCAAAAAATGATTGATCTAGGTTTTACCTGCTTGTTTTCAGATTTGGGTTTTCTGAATATCACTAGCCACAAAATGCAACTATCGACTGCGCGTCTCCAACAGCTCCTTTTGAGCCTTCTCCAAGACTTAAGCTGTAATATCTCATGTTTGGGGCTAGACCCTATAATAGTGAATTGAGTGTACTGTGAGAAATTAGAAGTACATTGTATGCTTATGCATCATTGTATATTCACACACATGTGAATTTTTTGTGATACATTAAAATAATTGTATATGCATTCATTGACATTTTCAGGATATAATTGATTTATAAATGTGATTAAAATGTTAATTATGAATTATTTATGTTGAAAATTTATTTAGAGAGTATTGTGATTATTTCAAAATTTTTGGTGAATTTTAGACAATTTTTGAAAATTTGAGATATTTTTTTAAAAAAGAGAGACAAATAGGAGTGTGACAAGTGGCAGCCTCATATGTCTGACAAATGGGTTACATGCATGGGTGCCACGTGTAAGGTAAAAAAGAGAGAGAGAAGAAGAACACTTCTCTAACTCTTTCGGTGTTATTCACTGGACATTATCCAAGTCTCTTCTTTGAACATCCACTATTGAAACTTGTTCTTCAATATCATTACTGAAAATTTTGCTGAAACATCAAGTGAGTTATGTTCAAGTTTTCTGGATGTTGTGTAAATGATTTTGATGATGGCTAATGTTAGAGATGAATACATGCATGAGAAGGTTAAGCAGTAGAGTTTCGGTGAATGTATGTGCTAAATGACTTAGATGAGGAATTGAATTTGTGAATGTGGGAAAATAGCAAAAAGTGCACTAATAACTTGTGATACTTTGAGTTGAATAGAGATTATTGATATAGTTATAATTGCA
Organism: Erythroxylum suave; assembly: GCA_027563595.1. Taxonomy (NCBI): domain Eukaryota; kingdom Viridiplantae; phylum Streptophyta; class Magnoliopsida; order Malpighiales; family Erythroxylaceae; genus Erythroxylum; species Erythroxylum suave. Next base: position 6,019,500 of record JAOSBN010000004.1, on the reverse strand, counting down.
GAAAATATTGATTATTCACGTTGCTCTTTTGTCGTATACTTACATGAATGTTTAGAAATGATGTTAAATGAGTTTAGAGCTAAAGGAAAAGTTTTTGGTGATACCGTGATGTGGGAAACGCATTAAAATGGAAAGTGTAAGGTAAAATGAGAGGGAATATAAATCTGTATAGTGCAGAAAGATAGGGAAGTGCAGAAGTTATATGTAAAAAAAAAAGCAGTAGAGAGAGAAAGTGTGTGTGTAGATTCGGATTTTTGATTTTTGAATTTAATCTTAAATCTTGAGTTGTTTTTAGGACAAGTTGACCTAGAATGGGAGTAGAAATGTGAGAGTATAAATTAGAGATGATGGGGTAAGTGGAAGAGAGGAAGAAGAGTGAAGAAATCTGTAGTTTACAGTGAAGAAGTAGAAACCTGTGTTTTAGAGAGAGAAGTGAAGAGGAGTTGCACCACAGGTTTACTGTAGAGAGATTGTTTTGAACATCTTTCATTCATTTTGTTATAACTTCGTTTCCCGACCTCCAAATGACTTGAAAATTGAATCAATACACTCCTAACACATTTTTTTTCTTCTCCATAAAAATTTAGCACCATCTGAATTGATTTGAAAAAGATTGATTGGATTAAAGTGAGGAAATGTGTCAGAATGTTATGAACTGGAGAATTTTTATTGAACATGCTTCGGTATTTTGATTATATCTTAATCTGTATATTTACAAATGAGTTGATTATTGATTCAAATTAAACTTGAGACATATGTATACAACTTTCTTGAAGAAGTAGAATTTTAATTCTGTCTCTAAGAATTTCAAATTTTGGCATAAAATGAGTCTTGGCTTAGGTTGTAGCACTACCAGGGACAGAAATCATGTCCTATTGTTATTGAATAAACTGTATTGATGTAGGCAAAATCAGATAAAGGTGTCTTCACAAAATTTATAGCTTATTCTCTTAGCTTTTGATTGGTATAAAGTTTGTAATTTTTGGTTACTGGAATTGAGAGATATGATTTGTACAACTTGAATGCATGATCATGCTCTAGCCAAAATTTCAAATGTACTCAATCTGTGGTATTATGAGCATAACTCATAGAATAATGAGTCAAATTGAATGATTTTGGTGTCATTGAAAACTTAAGACATAGAGGAACAATTTTCTAGAAAAGAGTGTTACAAAAATACTTCATTTTCTTGATCTTATTGATTATGCAAAGTTGACCCGAATGGGATGCTTTCAACAAAAGCTAGAATAGTAAATGAGTGTGTGAATTTTGACACTATTAAAGTACATCAATTTGTTACAGAAATATACCCAAGAATTTTCCATTGCAAATGCATGTTACATGATACATTTATACATGTGTTTAATCAATTAAATAAGCAGTACAATAATGTGAAATTGTGTTAATGTATATAGGAGAGTAAGTGGCACGACCACATCTTGATATTGCCGAAACGTCAAGGAAATAGGCTTAAGGGAGCAGTTGTGAGTAACCTAAGATGGTCTCACTTTAATTCAATCTGAAATCACTGAATTGAATTTGATATATGATGAATATGTGCTGATTGTGTACTGAATTATGGGGAATGCTTTTCCGAGGCATTTGATGCATATGAATATCATTGGAAGTGCTACTTGTATGTGAATGAGACTGCCTAAATGAATCTCAAATAAATATGACTGAATGCTATGCTGACTGTATTGACCGAGATAATGTGAATGAAAGTGATTGACTATATTGAATGAATTGTGGCATGCATTTCATTTCAATACATGTAATATAAAGGCAGTTGTGACTGGTGTAGTTACTAATTGAGACTACTACTGAAAAGAGCTTAAAACTCAAACATATGTGGTTAGAGCCTAAGGCTCATTGTGATCAATGAGCCCTGTATCCGCAATGGATAAGGGACAGTATGAAAGAGCCCGGTGATACGGGATACTGAAAAAGCACACAGTTACATCAACATAAAAAGAATGTGAGTCTCGTACACATTGAATTCACATATGATTTGAATACATTGAATAATTTGCAAAGTTTGTGAGAATTTTTCAAATATGAACATATGATAGTAAATCGATGATTATATACTACACAAGTGAAATGAAACGATATCTTGATTGAACTATGTGACTGAAACATTACAGTTGTGAATAATGTGTTTTGTGTTATAACTTGATGATAATCAAAGTGATTTGAATTATGTGATAACATTCTATTATGTGATACGTCTTGAGTGAACCATTGAAGATGGTTACTCTATTGAGTTCGCAAAACTCATCAAAATTGCAACATTGATAATTTCAGGTTCAGTAGACTGAGACAACCTAGCTTCTGAGACTGCTTAAAGCAATTTTGTGCAACTTTGAAGATCATACATGACTTAAAGGTCGGTCAGCTGGGGTTGAAGACATAGTATGTTAATATCTTTTGTTTATTCCTCATGTTTGTAGTGTACTGTGTAGACTAAGCTGTTATGCTTATAGGATGGTGTTATATAAATTTGAATGTTGAATTTAAAGCTACAATGTACATTATGGTTTATGATATAAATGAGGAAATTTTGGATTTTAGCAAATGTGTGATTTATGGTTTAGTTCATAATGTCATGTTATAAAGTAAATGTGATATAAGAAACACACCAATTCTGTCGGGCATGCGCACATGTGACCATATAGTGTACGTGCATGCGTCGAGCGGGATTGGGTTGTTACACAAGCAAAATTCAAATACAAAACCAATATTCTCAAAAAGCTTATATTAATAAGGTCTTGGAGAGATTTGACATGAAAAATTATTCTGCAAGTGTAGTCACAATTTAGAAGGGAGACAAGTTTTGTCTTAATCAATGTCCAAAGAATGAATAGAACATAAGTAAATAGAAAATACTCTTTATGCATCACTTGTTGGAAGCCTAATATATGCTCAAACTTGCACTAGACCAGACATTAGCTTTGCTGTCAGTATGCTGGGTTGGTATCAAAGTAATCCTAGATTGGATCATTGGAAAGTTGCAAAATAAGTTTTGAGATATCTACAAGATACTAAAGATCATATGCTCATTTATAAGAGACCCAGTCATCTAGAAGTGATTGAATATTCAGATTCAGATTATGTTGGTTGCATTGATACCAAAAAGTCCACTTTTGATTACATTTTCTTATTAGTTGGAGGGGCTATTTCTTGGAAAAATGCAAAGCATTCTATCATTGCTACGTCCACTATGGAAACTAAATTGATAGCATGTTTTGAAGCTACAATTCAAGGATTATAGTTGCGGAACTTTATTTCAAGACTTGGAGTTGTCGACAGTATTTCCAGGCCACTCAAAATTTAATGTTATAATTGTGTAGTAGTTTTATTTTCAAAAAACGACATGTATTCTAAAGATGATAAACCTAAGAATTAAAATACTTGTCTGTTAAAGAAGAAGTTCATAAACAAATAATGTCAATTCAACATATTAGCATTAATTATATGCTTACAGAACCTTTGATGAAAGGATTTGCACCGAAAGTCTTTAAAGAAAATTTTGAAAGAATGGGTATTATGAGATGCCATTATTAAGATTTATGATGTTTGTATTTTGACACTATGTTTATATTTCTGTCAATCCTTTTTCATCGTATACATTTATGAACAAATTATATTGATAGGATTTGTCTTTAAATAAGAAATTATTGTTGGACCATTAATATGTTTCTTATTTATGGATCATATTAAATAACGTGGTAAAATTGTAGTACGTGAAAGGGATTATGTTGTTTATTAAGATGTGAAACCGCTAAGACTCTTATTAATATTTCTGTTTGGTTGTGATTTAGGTTGTGATCAACGTTAAAGAATTTAGCAAATTTATGCATATAATGTATTATTAAACCATGATATAACATTTTTCAATTAATGAGCCAAGTGGGAAGATGTAAATTTTACATAATATGTGGCTCATTAATAATTATGGTATTAATGATATTAAGTGCTAAATTCTAATTGGCTAATTTAATTAAGTCAGATAAAGTTTTTATTTAAACTTACCGTTAGATGGAAACAGTTAAAATATATCTATTTCGTAGAAACTGGTCCTCTCTCTCTCTCCTATATGCCTCTCTTTACATTTTCACCATGAAAAACAGTATTATTGAGAGAAAGAAAAGAGAAATCAAGTTTCTTCACATCCAATCACTTTGAGGGGTTTTTTTCAATTAAGATTAAACTAATCTCATGGACCAAAGTATGTAATTCCTATCTTGTATTTTGGTGAAACACAAACAATTTTAAGATATAGGTTAAAGGACTATTGCAATTATGTCTATACAATAAATTATGCTTACAAAATTTTGTGAAAAAGAATTTAACTGTTTTTACTTTTAGACCGAAGAGGATTAATATCATAAAACGATTTAAAATGAACCTAACATGACATCTCTTGATGTAAAACCAAAATAAAATTGCACTTGCCAATCTATACTTTATAGTTAACTTACATTCAAGCGCCAAGGATATTTATTCTAATTCATTACTCTTCTTACTTAATTAACTACTATTGTAATTTTAGCTATCTCTAAATATATTTTCCACTAAGTAATATCACAGACCCAATTTTCAATTATTTGGGAAAAAAACCAAAAAACATATTCTTGCAAGGTTCTTACGCCAAAGGTTTTCTGACCACTTGCAAAGTCACCTGAAAATGTTTTACCATCTTAATAAGTTCAGAAGCAATTATTAGTAGCTCTAGATTCTATTGAGAAATACATAAATAGGAAATGTGGGATCTGCTACGCTTTCCTCCGGGAAGGGAACAACGGCAGCAACAGTGTCCGTCACTTAGCACTGTTAAAGCCGGTGAGGTTGACACAGACCTAATTCATGACACATTGTTTTTGTAAACGCATTTCAGACTGTGGAGTGTGGATGTAGTGATATATATTTATTGTTCCTATTTGGATTAGTTTCTACTTTTAATATTAATTAAAATAAAAGGTAACTGACCTATTGGCCGATTAACATGTCGTTTCTTTGTTCAACAAGATTAAATTTATATCTCGTTAAAAGCAAAGAAAGTGAAAGACGCTGTTTCCGTCATCTTCCAACTGAATATCCATTAGAATTAGGTCGGTCCAAAGGTAGACATCACAAATTACTAACCGGACCAACCAGCCCTAACCGAAGTAAAGCTGAAAAGGTTGCTCCTTTACGTGAAGGTAATTCAATTCCCCAACAATTGAGGATGGACCATTTTGTTAACTTGGAAGCGAGTCCTAAGGTTACTTTTGTTTCCAAGTAAAGCAAGCGCACGTGAGCCTTTCAATGGTAACCAGAAACATTATGTACTTATCTAATTGCTATAAGATTCAATTAAATCGACCAATGGTTAAAACCTGATCCTCAATCCATCAGAATCTAAACAGAAACCAAAAAACTAGGTAGTCTTTGGTTCATGTAACTGCATAACCAGAGTGGAAGAAGGAGTCATCAACTAAGGAAAATAGATTAAAAAAAGAGTCCCAAGAAAACGAAAAGTAACTCTTTGGACCAAATAGAAAATAGGGGAAAAGCTCATAGAAAATGCCTACCAAACTTCAGTGTATCAGAATCATCTCCGAAGATGGCTAAGGAACCTCAGATTAAAGGTCTAACCTTTTAGGACAAAACACAAGTCTAAAAATGCTGAATTAGGGTTTGAGAGAAGAAGAGATCCACCTGAATTATTTGCAGAGGTGAGCTGAAAGAGAAAAGGAGAGATGAAAAGAGAAATATCCCACCAAACATAGCAAGGTAACAATGAAATCGAAAAGACAGATCACGAGTTTGTGCGTGAATCTAACGCGGTAATCATGGAGTAGCAACCCAGTTTCATCTGGACAAGACAAGGAAGAACTAGGTGACCATGTCTACGTTAGATTCGCGCACAAACGTGTAATACGTCTCTTCCTTTTGGGGGGTTTCATGTTTAACGTTACTGATCCAATCGCAGTCCCGCGGGGTTATACACAGATGTTGTGTGAGGATTCCCTTGTTCAGTTCTGTTCGGTTCATATCTCTTAACGTTGGATCTTGACTAACTAAAGCCCATATTGGCCGTCGATTAAAAGTTGGGATTGCTAGAGAGGAGAGCCCTGTCATGGAGAAGATGTGTCCGAAACCGTGGACCTAAACCCACCATCAAATTAACTCTTAAATTCAATCAATTATGTAACTTAACTTTGGGCTAATAACCATTAACGCAGTACCCAATTTGAGGTCGGAAATGGTTACCCTAAAAACCATATTTTAGGCCCTTTGGGTTATTCTTATTTTCAGTGGAGAATAAAAAATATTAATTTTGAGAAACTGTCACATGTTAATTAAATGCGATAACATTTAATTTGTACATAATATCTCGATTTTTTTCTTCATATTTTTAAAATTTCTCTCTAATTAATTAAGTAGGATAAAGGAAAAAATACTCTGTGCACAAGAGTCTCTGTTCAGCTTCCCTCTCTTACTTAATTACGTGGAAAACTAATTATTAAATAATAAAAGTAGACATCTTGGGTCCTTGAGAGGCACATGGTGAACGTGGCGGCATATGGGAAGCAGTAGGATGTGAATATATAAGACCCACTCATGGGCCACACGTTTAAGGCCCACGTGAACTTACACTAGGGCCTCTCATTACACGATCATTACGCCCCACGTGGTAGTGGTCCAATAGCCTTCTCTCCATGTGCTCAACATTTGAGGATAATTGAGAGTTCCATTAGAAGATGTTGACGCATATGTTTCAAACATGGCACAAATTTGTCCACGTACAAGAAGATAAAAGAATGAAAGGAACTTGAATAGTTTAAACCGGTCGAAAGGAAGGAGAACATAGGTTTGGTGCTTGCCCGGAGTAACATAACACGTAAGTTCCATAATGTCTTGCCTAACCGAAGTTTAAGAAACATACCGACTAATAATGCAAAACAAGTATGAGGCTATGGATTAATCCATGTGCATAGCCGTCATGGCTTTTGTTTGTTATATACAATAGACTTATCAACTACTCTATTTGTTTACATATATGAAGAAGACTAATAGGTACCCATCAACAACTGGTTGACACGTCTACATTATGTTGCTGCCTAATGTGTTCGATAATCATAGTCATTTTTTAGTATCCTAGCCACTCCCTACCTTTTAAGGGTATAGTTTGATGCTCAAAAAACGAGCCATGCTTTATTGGATATGAACAAAATAGCTTAATTTGCTTAACAGTTTATTGTGCTTTCACTCGATCAGGAGAGCACAGGAAATGGCAATTACTGATCTAAAAATGTATTGGCTTTCACATGCATGCAAGGTTCTCTATAGTTTAGGGCACTAACCTGACAAAGAAGAAAGTTACTACCCTACGTATATCAATCTCACATTCGACGTGTTGGCAACTAAGCCATGCACTGGACGAGTATATGCAGTTAAAGAATATTCGATAAAATCTTAAAACATGGAACTAATGTCCTCTGTAGAATCGGTTGATGAATAAAGATGCATGCATATATATAGATGCTGTCTCTAAGATTGGTCGAGTTTAACTTCCATAAGTCTGTTTTTGAAGCAGACATGTCAGGAACATGTTATGCTCATAAATCCCTTAGTTCAACAATCATTACTTGAAGCAAAATGCGGTTCATGGATGTCAGAAGAAAATGTACCTTATCCTAACATCAAGATCCGAATTGTCCACGTTAGCCAGCACAAAGTATCGACAGCAATAGTCAGCTTCTTCGATATTTCTTCTTGTCTTAAAAAAAGGGTTTGCCCATTCAGAAACATTGATTTAATAACATCCACATAATAAACTAACTAACTAGTTATGGTTCGTGTAATATCACATTGGAGAAGCTGCCATGTTTCTTGAGCTGTAACGAGAAGAAAAAGAGGACCCAAAACGAAGAGAAACATATATGCATTGAATTTGGAAAGTGGTGGAAGAGGAATAATCCAGGGTGTTTTGATGAGAAGGAGATGTGCAATGAAAGATGGTGGGTTTAGAGGACGAGAGTTTGGTGGTGGAGAAGAATCATGTGGTTGCATGTGCATTGAGCTGGAGAACATGACCAAAGCAACAGCCAACAAGCAAACCCCTTGGGTACATTTAGCCTTTCCTTTCCTTTCCTTATTCATCAATCCGATTCCCCGATCCCTTGGAGTCCTTCTTTGAAACCGTGGTGATGGTCCCCACAATACTCAATCCTCATTGGTCACTAACCCCTCAATCCTCATTGGTCTCTAACCCCTAATGCAGACTCTATATAAGACCCGTAAGATATATCTCCAACACTAAAGTATTGTCAGGCAAAACCAACATCTTGAGAGCTGCAAACTATCGAAAAAATTCAGAAAGTTGAGAGCTTCTATTGAGATTTGCTGAATTATGGGAGTTTCTTCAATTCCTCTTTCTTTGATGAATACGGTCCAAGGAAAAGCAGAAGAAGTGGGCAACCAGACTTATCGTGATCAGCACTCATTGTGGGACAAAATCTTGGAAGCACAAGCCAAGAAACGAAGTCAGGTTAAGAAACAAAGGTTCATCAGAAGATATGGCGGAACACTGAGGGCTAGAAGGATGTCAATGAAGAGAAGGGCACGACTAGAGTGTGGTAGAAGAGACGGAGACGGGATCGAGAGAAGGGTAAGAACGTTAAAGAAGCTAATACCTCAAGGAGATCAATCTATAGGATTGGATGGACTCTTCAGAGAGACAACTGATTACATATTGTCTTTACAAATGAAGGTGAGATTGATGCAGATAATGGTTAAGGCATTAACAGGTTCTGTTGAGGACTGAAACTGATTACTGTCTATCTGTAAAGAGTATCATCTTTTTCTTTCTTTATTTTTTCTTTTCCTTCGCTGGGGTATTATTATTTATTTGTTCTTTATATGTTATCCTTATAAAGGATAGAACTAGGCAGGCTTGTTTTGTATGTCCAAGCATGTTTCACGATGTCTTGGGAGGATTTACGTGCGAGGCTTCGTTCATTACTCTGTTGTGTGAAGAGTAAATTCGAAGGACAAAGCCAGTTCAGAGGGCATGGTGAATTATTGTCTTCACGTCCTTTGCTATTTTAATTTAGCGTTAATTGGTTTTTATAGTTCAGTTTTCGTCTTTAGTTAACTGGACAGACTTGCACTAATTACCAGCTCTTAAATAAAAATGACCATAGTCATCATACTTCATGGAAATGAATATGTCGGATTTGTTAGCTTTACATCTAATATACCAAAATCGATGCATACTGTTTGTCTGGATTTCTTTTATTTATTACTGTTTAGTTTTTATCTTCGCACTTGAAAGTCATTTGTTAATTGGAAAGAAGTAACTCTTGAACGTAATTCGAAGTCGTTTCAAAGAAAAAAGTAAATTCAAGATTATTACCAAGTTTTGGCTTCGAAGTGAAGTTTAGATCTTCTGATCAATTTTACTTTGTCCAATCATGTTTAATAAATAGAATAAAATTAGAGATGAGGGTAAACATTTATATCTTTTGAGATATTAAAAAAGGATCGGAGTAACACCAATTTTTTTTATATCCATCACAAATTCTGAGAGATCATGGTTTTAACTTTCAGAAAAATACCTTACGATATCAATCCCATAGTAACGCTGCTAATGCATGCTTTTACAATGAATTGAATAGTTCAGAGAGTTTGTCTGCACAGAAGTCTCCTAAATGCACCCTAGCTTGAACAAGTGTATGTCAAACAATATCACAAACATATACTTCCCATAAAAACGGAAGTGAAAATAAAATAAAGTAAAATCTTCTTCTCTTTATTCTGTGGATGAAGCAAAATATTTCCTAATTGTCTGAAATTATCCAGGGTACTTAGTTACATGGGTTTGAGATCCGAGTACCCAAACCAATCTTCACACTTATACACAATTATTAAAAAAATTTAACTAGTTTGGCTGATTTAACTATAAAAATATTGAACTGTTCAATTATTTAGATTAGTTTTTAACTTTTCAATTTAATTTACCATAATAACTCTTATAGTTAAAAATCGATCAATTTATTGATTAATCAATCAATTTTTAATTAATAATTTCTTATAAACTAAAATAAATTAATTAGTTTTCATTTAATAATATCTTTTTAAATTAAACTTTAAATTATGTGAAGGGTTAAGGACAACAGTTTTTAATCATATTTTAAATTCTTTAATTTTATTAAATCTTTAGCCGATTTTATAATAGTTTAATAATGACTGTACTTTTTAGACTTTAACTATTTTATTTCCGGTTTAACTTCTGGTCTGATTTTTAAAATATTACTTGTACTTTGTTAAAATCCATTTATTTTCATCTTTGATACCTCATAACATTTAAATATTTATAATTCCTCGTTTATTACATCTAACAAAAGCTTAAGCTCTATTAAGGTAACCCTCTTTTCTTGATTATTTAAAGCTGTGATATTTTACTAGCTATAATTAATTGCCTTAAATTTGGAGAACCGATTTCACTTGCATTTCCAAGTATCCAAATCATGTTGGGCTTAATTTTTTGAATTATTTTATTTTATTTATTTAGTCCTTTTGCATATTGGCTATGACTAAACAGCAGATTGCATTAGCTGTTAACTGATTCTATCAACGGTTAGTTGATAGTTGATTATATCAGTTAATTTGACCAGCAGATAACTTCAGCTGTTTATTAAAGATGTTTAGTATTTGTTTTTTTTGAAGTTAATTGGTGAGACTTTTATTTCTCTTGTGCAATTAAATCAAAAATACAAAGTGGAGGATTATGAAACCACTCCACTAAATCCGTCGAATTAACACAAGCTCGAGCTAACACATGCGCGATGTTATTCGCAGATCGTCTCACAAAAACAAGATTGACATCCCGAATTTCCAATAGGAGGGATTTACAATCATTAAC
>JAOSBN010000004.1:5952312-6005776 GCA_027563595.1 Erythroxylum suave | reverse complement strand
CAATACGATCATATTAACTTGATGGAAACATAATTTTATGAGTTTTTTAACATAAAAAAATTAAGACCGATAGTATTCTATGAGTTTTTTTTCCATTATTCAGAATTTAATTTAAATATATTATAATTTATTTTAAATGTTTTCAATTTGTATTTTAATAAAAATAAATTAAAATTATTCCTTTTTTACTTAAAAACGAAAAAGGAAAAACTGGGAAAAATAGGAAATATTAGACTTGCAATGTGAAACGAAAACGAATTCTTCCCCCGAAGTCTGACCCCAGTAAAAATGTCGAAGTTTGGAAGAAAAGCTGACAACAGTCAAGGTATTGGGCTTTGTGTCCAAAAGCAGGGCTGGTAACGGAGGAGAATGACATTGAACGAAACGACAAAAACATCTTCGTATTAAAACAAAACAAACAGTTCACTTGTTTATGTTTAATCCCTATTCAGTATTCCCTACCCCAGCCTTGTCTAGCTATTCATATAATGAAGTTACTAATCACATACGATATCTGTGTGTGTTAAGAGCTTGCTTGTGGCCCACGCAAATCCCATAATATCCTGTCTCAGTGAATAATCAACTCGCCCTCTCTCCGGTGCGGCTCTCCAGACAACCTTAAACTCAAAAACTCTTATTAAATGTACAAAAAGGCCAAAAAAAAAGAAGAAAGAAACCAAGGTAGTCTGAAATGATTAATGAACCTGCTCGTTTTTTGGGCAAATATCAGAAAACATCATTCTTCATCCCTGAAATTTACGTCCACAAAGTATCTTACTTTGCGGTTTTTCGTTTCAGTTTTATGGTTATGTTTTTCTTTTTGATGAAAGTAATATAATATAATAATTATGTGTAGGATAATATTATTTTAAATCAAAATAAAATTTATTTATTTTACCAGATTTTGAAACACAAAAAAATTGAAGTAAAAATGAACATACCGTTTTAAATAAAATTTGAGCAACCAAAAACACGTGTATTTGATACGCATACAAAATTCAGATTCGAGGCTGAATTTGACGGTGAAGGCGGCCTAACTCCGCGGCGCAAACTGGGGCACGTGTTATGGTACGATCATATGGGAGAAGTGAATCCTAGACTGTCGGCTGAACAAAGTTCATGGAGGGATATCAATTTATGTGCGGCCCACGAGGCACACGTGTGAGATAAAGAACGGCCGGCGTTCCCAACGGTTGCGCATTGAGCGATGCGTACGAAGCTTTTGTATCTACGTGCCGTGATCAAGAAAATTAGAAAAGCAAGTGAGAATATTTTAATATTGGGGATTTACGGTAAATCTTCACGACTTCGTGAATTCAGAAGGTGTCGATTTTATTCCTTGTCTGCCCCTAATTTCTAACTAGCACACTATTTGCTAGATGAAGATCTTTGAACATTAAATAAAGATAGAGCTAAGGCTAAATCTGTGTGCTTCAGGAAGTTAATGGGCGACAGTATTTATTGTGATGAATATATGGTGGTATGATGTCATTCGGAATTAATTGAGAATTCCGATAGATGTGTGTATGGATGACGGGTTTTTAGCTTCGATATTCCTTTCATCAGCATTTAGTCAAAAACCTAGCCTAGTCTAGCATATGTAGGCATATTGTTCTTAGATAAGTTACCGAATATATTACTTTCCCCTAATAGGAAGACGTCATTCATATTTGTGGTACAATTTCTGTTAACCTCAATATGTTAAAGATTAGTAATCAAAACAAAAAGTAGAAAGCTGCCAAATATGTAACCAGTGATGTTTTTGATAAATTTTAAAAGAAAGTTCCACCTTCTTCTTCTTTTCCTTTTTGTGTTTTATAAGAAATAAGTAAAGAGATTGTTTCTACAGACAATTCTTAACCTCTAACTTTTTAATTATAAAAGAGTAATTTTACTGATTATTTCAAATCCGTAACTAATTTTAAAAGGGAAAAGTATTATATGTATTTACAAATTGAACAATAAATTATATTTATGGGAGGGTCAGATAAGAACAGCAAATAATTGAGGGCTACACTTAGGTTGGCTGGCATGCAAAGGTGAGCAAGAATTGCACGCAAATTGTGTCATCGTGCGAATGGGATGATGGTTCCGCCACACGTGCATTAACATATTTATTTATTTATTTTCGTTGTTTTAAAACAGACATCTTACATTTTAGGCATGCTCTTTTTCTAATTTCTGTATTATTTACTTTAGCCTAATGTTTTTTTAAAAGGTAAGAACAAGGAAAAAGAAGTGTGTATGAACACGAATCGAATGTACACGAACGGAGACAACTTACTTAAAGAGCCGTAAGCATCTAATCTAATGTGCCGTTCACACGGGAAACCGGTTAGACCCACTTGGGTTTTGTCGGTCAGGTCCACTCCATGACCAGATGCTGATGTACGATATTATACACAGATAATAGAGGGAGGCTGGTGTATTCAAATTCAATTTTCAGACCGGAACTGTTACATATCCGTACAAACTCTTGACTTACAATTGCCGGTCCATGTTTTTAATGTCGCCATCTCAGAACCGAAACCTTAAAACACAGTAGTAATAGAAAGAGAAAACTCGTAATTGATTGTACATACACCACAACACTCGCCATCTCCAAGCCCCAAATATCTTCAACGTCCAGTTGTCTCCAAACCACGCACCTACCTACCATACAAATCAGATCAACCCAACCCTGGAAAAAGTACCTTAGGCTGTTTTACTTTTTGCCTTTTCGTATATGCATATATTTTGATGAAACTTTTGATGTTTTAATTGAGCCATGGAGACAAAAGAGGTAAAGATAGAGATGGTTGCTGGATCCTCTGCATTTCCTGACTATGTCCAGAGCAGTTATCCATTACTTGATTGGGGTGAGGGAGATAAGAGCTCGTTAGGATTCACGCAGTTACTGGATATGCAGGACTTTGGTTCTTCTCTGTTTGATGTTCTACAGGTTCCATCCACAGTGCAACACACAGCTAACAGTCCACCGCTTACCAGGATAAAGTCGCCTGAGGTGTTGAATAATCAGCCTGCAACCCCTAACTCTTCGTCGATCTCGTCGGCGTCTAGTGAGGCTTTGAATGATGAACCAGTGAAGGGTATGGATAATGACGAGATAGAACAACAAAAGACCAAGAAAGAGTAAGTCTTTGATAGTCGTTTTTCTTTTCTTTTGTGGTTAAATCACAAAGATAGGGTTATCATATATGCTTAATTTGCTTGTGTATTTATTTTGCGTGTTGTGGTACGGAGATCTTCTTTTGGAATGTAATCGAGAATTGGACTTTCTGCACTGTTGTTGCGTAAATTTATGAACTACTTCTGTTTGTACTTGTACAAAGGTTGAAACCAAAGAAGACAAATCAGAAGAGACACCGAGAACCGAGGTTTGCATTCATGACAAAGAGCGAGGTTGATCATCTGGAAGATGGTTACAGATGGAGAAAGTACGGCCAAAAAGCTGTGAAAAATAGCCCATTTCCTAGGTACTTATTACAGTGCATATTTACCTATTCATCCACTAATCCTTTCTTATAGTTCCAGAAGCTGAAAAGAGCTCTGTTGAATTAGGAGTTACTACCGTTGCACCGCCGCATCATGTAATGTGAAGAAGAGAATAGAGAGATCATTCACTGACCCATGTATAGTTATGACCACATATGAGGGCCAGCACAATCATCCAAGTCCAGTCATGCCTCGTCCAGGTTTTATCGGAGCATTGCCAGACTCTGGTTTCTCCACATCTCCCTTTACTATGCCTGTGCAAAAGAGCACTTTCTCACTCTATCAACAGCAACAACAACCATATGTTAATATTCTTCCGCATATGGGTTTTGGTTATAATAGTTCTTCCTCAATTCCTAGTTCTCTGGGTGAGAAGTGCTTTGGCAACGTACAAGAGTCAGCTTTGACAAAAGATAATGGACTTCTTCAAGACATTGTCCCTTCTAGTATGATAAAGGAAGAGTAATTGAGAGCTCTGCAATTAATTCTTTTGTAGTTTCCTTGCACTGACTTTTAGATGATTAATATCAATGGGTACAATGATCAGATCTTTGTTACATAACCCATGTTCAGTGTATGAGACTGCCATCTTTAATATAGTTAAGATGTTGTATCTTCTTCCGTCCTTGATTGATTTCATGAAAAATGCATGCTTTTGTTGAAGAGGAGAACTGGAGAATTTAGAAAAAGGGAGGGTCATCTTATGGCTAGCCTTATCTTGTTGTGGTCTCATACTAGTTTTGGTGGAAGAAAGAATGCATGTTGATTTGGGTTTGTTTCCCGTACACGTAGTCGAGAAATCCACGAAGCCGTTCTTAGGAAAAAGAGTTCGATTGACGCTGAATTTGATCAATTATGAAACATATGCTTGACTGTATGGGAATTTTAGGGCCACTTTATCCGACTCTCACTCTGACCATTGTGGCGTTGGATTCCTAAAGTTTAAGAGAATAGCATAGGCATGGCATCTTCATTGTCAATAGCAAATACACCTGCACATGTGGTAAATTTGGGCGCTCGATGGTTCCATTTAGTCTCAGAACTCGTAACTTTCTGAGACCCAACGATGACAAAGCAATCCAATGCAATGCCCCAGCAGGATGTGGCAACTTCACTCAATAAGAAAAGGCAGAGTAGCGGATGTTCCCAACAGATTCACGTGGACCAAACCAAATGCATGCACGAGTATTATATCTTTTTCAATTGGGTTTAACCAAAAATCTTATTCTCTCACCATCAAGCAAGACATGTGGCGGAGAAACATGCCCCGTCTCTCTGCTCCAATTTGCAAGTTTCGACAAGCACATCAAGGGCCCAACTCTTCCAATTGGGAATGAATACTGTGCTCATTGACTTTTACGTTACGAGCAAGTTGATTATTGGGTAACTTCAGTTGTAATACAAGAGTAAGAAATCCTTCAAAATTAGACATAATAATTAAGGTTACAACAGCCGTGCATGGGCCACAACCAAGGCCTTTCACTATACAATGCCTAATGGATTAAATATCCCTTGATAACAAGGAAGACCGGAAATTAATAAGTTACAAACAAGTGATCTCATGATTTTCTGGAAGATTTACAATGCTAGCTCCCGATGAAAATGATACTCTTTAACATACCTCATATCCTGCCCTCGTACACAAGTCCAACAAGAGATGGAATAGGAAAAAGGAGCGGGGGCATTTATGCAAATCATCACAGTAAGAAATTGTAGAAAAGTCAGCCAATAAATCTAAGGTTATGTTTGGATCTATGATGTGGTAGGGATAAATACTTATTCACTGCAGTTTTTAAATGCAGTAACATGTTTTGATCTGTAGGCGAATAACCAAAGGTTATAAGAAAGCGTGGTGCCACTGTAGAAATTGATAAGTAGAAAGAGGGTTACAGTAAGAAAATGCTTCTGCAATAGAAATTCTATTTTACATTAATAACCTTCTAATAATTATTATTTTCCATTATATCCTCAACTAATATAAATTTCATTTGCGTTTACATTAATATGAACAATTATACTTTATCAAATAGTTTATTTCCAATTTTAATTTCTTTATTTTAATTTAATATTTTACTATTTATAATTTTAATTATATAGTATTAAAGGTACCTAAATTTATGAAATATCCCAAGGATATTTTGTTACCATGAAATTGTAATTTAAATTATCATTTTTCAATAATATAAATAAACAAATATCAAGAAAAAGATAACGATGGATATGTTATATATTTTATTTATAATTTTAAATTTATATGACTAATAATATATTTTTAATTATTTATACAACAATTAATAATATATTAAATTAATGAGTTTTTTTTAGTAATTTTATCTATTTTCAATAATCGTAACTGCACTTGCCAAACATCTGTTTTCACGTTTCAGCAGATACCAAAATAACAATTCCAAACACATAAGTACTTATTGACAATAAGTATTTATCATTTTAGCAGGTTGATTTCAATAGATTATCAACCGTCATCGCTCTCCCAAATCAAACTTAAGTTTGACAAGATTGGATTACTATCTTTCTCTCCATTTTTAGTTCCAGCTGATGCTAGTAACAATTTAACGGCCATTTTAAAAACTGCAACTGCTTTGGAAGGTCAAATAAGAAGTGATAGGCGACTTAATCACGTCACTAGCTACTCAGGGGACAAACATTAAAACCTCATATTTCAATTAAAGTGTTGTTTCTAGGCAAACCAGGCACTCGAAGCAGTTGCATCACATATTTTTTTTCAACAACTGGACTGGTTTCTAATTCTATTTATCAAGATTCTAGAAACCGACAACAATTGCTTCTATGGGGACGGAGAGTCGGCAGTTTAACAGCTGACAAGGAACCTATTCTATGTAAAGCAATTATGTTAAAAACTTGAACAATAGAGGATGAATGTGGGCTGTTGTTTTTCTAGAAAAGATGTACTACAACAGATAAGCTTATTCGCGACGAAATCAAACGTTGCTAAATATTAAAACATCATCACAAATTAATAATTGTTGCCTTAATGGTCACTGAATCTTAGTAGCAAAATAATATCCATGACGTTTTCTTGAAATTGTTGCAAAAAGGTTTTGGATAGGCAATAATTTCATCGGTAAAACATATAACTAATGAGAACGAAGAACATCGTACATAGGATTTTGCGACATATATGTTTTGTAGATAAAAGTTTTTACCTACTAAACTGTAGTCGTAGGTAATTATTTTTAGTGACGATTTCTTTTAGCAGAATAGTTTTAGCTACTAGTTGTTTACTGTAGGTAAATATTTTTAGAGACGTTCTTGTAAATGTAGGTAACAACATTTTGTGAAGATTTTTTTGGTAGCTAATACTTTTCAATGTTGATTCTGTTTTTGTAGCATAATAATTTTAGCTATTAATTTTTTGTTATAGGTAAATGTTTTCAAAGACGTTTTTGTAAATGTAGGTAACAACATTTTGTGACGATTTTATTTTAGTAGCTAATGTTTTTAGTGGCAAAAGTTTTATTTTAAATTTAAATTTTATTATAATTGTTCAAAACAAATTTATTTTAATTTATTACAATTTTAAGACAGTTTGAAATATAAATTAGTTACATTTTATAATTAATGTTGGTGACATTTTTTTAAATAATAATAAATTGAAATAAAATAAACATTAAAAATGGAATGCATTTTATATATAAAATAATTACAGGTCATATATAATTAAGATTCCTGATTGTCGTTACTACTACTGACATAGTTTGAGCCTAATAATTGTTTGATCATCTTTTTAAACTTGTTCACTTCTTTTACATTACAATCTAACTTTCTCTTCCGTACATTGTAACTTAGTATTCAGTGTCTGATTCTCCTCTTGAAGCGCCATGACATATGTTGGTTGTGATGAAGATGCATCAACAGGCTTAAGGCCATACTCAAGACCTTTGATATAGCCCGATCTTGTACTAAGGACATTGTTGCAAATGTCATCGACATTGGGTTGATTCCCCTCAGACAATGATGTCTACAACAACTCCTACATCTTATCCTACAATTTAAAGTACAAAATTGAGTTAACTAAAAAATTGTTACTTAGTATTACATAGAAAAATAAATTGAAATATTAATTTATTTGTACTTACATAATTACTTTATGCCTCTTTAGACGTCCAGCCTTGACCTTCTTATAGTGATTTAGCTTGTAGAGTGTGATCCTATCTCACTTTTGTCCTTGGAGTTATGTTTACCTCTATTATATGAATTTAACAAATTAATATATAATAAAATTTATCGTATTAAGAAATAGAATAATAAGTTGAAAACGTTACACTTACAAGAGAAGTAGTCATGAAATGTATAAACAAAATTAATGGAAGGAAATATGAAGAGGAAAAAAACGAACCTGAACCTTCGCTGAAGCCCAATAATTACACATTTCACTCCAATGTCCTGAAGCCACCCGTTCCAGAACATGTCTCTTTGTTTCTTTATCAGAAGGGAAAGACTGGTAATATTTATGAAGTCTATATCAATGATCCTTCACCCTTTGTTTCAATAGTGAACTAACACAATGTGAAACCTCAAGCTTGTCGATATCAATGATATTGAGCTTCATCTGTGAAGAAGACGTATAAGTTAAGTTACTAATTTTGTTAAGTAAAATTGCATTACATATAATCAAATGGATTGAAATATTACCGAAACTTTGTCCAAAGCATTTGGAGTAAGTTATCTTCCTTTAACTGCTTGACATGTTGAAGGCAAGACAATTCATTCCTCATAATGATGCCTAACTCACTGGACAATTTTGCAAATTGCATCTTATCTAAAGGACGACATTGTGTGGGATCAATGCTCACAGATAATTTATTGTTCATTGCAACGTTCATCCGTTGTAACTTAACTCCTTTTGTGATACCTCTATCTTGTTTTCCAATGCCAGTAGTGGAACCTAAAAATAAAAAATCATAATTAAAAAAACACATTAAACATGTAATGTAAATATGTTTGGCTAACAATAACAGACCTGAAGATCCCTCATTACTAACAGACGATGTTGGTAAAGGTTGTTGGTGATTGTTTTCATTTGAGGACGCAATTGTTGGTTGTTGAACAATGGGGTCGGATTGAGTTGGTTATTGTGTGGGAGGAACTTCTTCGGTCGTTACTACACTCTTTCCCTTATTTCTACCAGGTGTCATTATATTGAACCTGTGTAAAACAAAATATGAGCATAACGTATAATCTTAACTCAAATATCAATTTTCCACAAGAATATAAGGAGATTAGTAGTCAAATACTAAACATTTGGCATAACATTTCTTAAAAACATAAATGAAATAATAAAAATATGAATCTAGTCATAGTAAATTAACATAATTAAACATCAATAACATAAGGCAATTATGAACATAACATTTCAAACAATACAAACAATTTATTTACATTCAATCATCATGATCAAGATTTTGAAAATCATCATTAAGTACATTATCATTGTATTCTTCATCGCTAATATATTCGAGCAAAGTATCGTCATTGTCATTTAAGTGATCTTGAGTATAGTCTTCTTTTATTTGTAAGATAAGATGGGTTTGGACTTCATCTAGTTGAACTATGTTGAGCTCGATATCTCTCCTATGGAATGATGATATATCTGCATCGTTTACTAGAATGCCTTCTTTATTAAACTCCAATCCAATATCTTGATAGACTTCATCTGTATCCTCATCCAATTGACCAATATCCCTTTCAAAAAAATCAAAGACATTCCTTTGTTCAAACTTTTGAACAACCTTCTAATTGCTACCTGATATAGTATTATTGACATAGAAAACTTCTTTGCCTTGACTTGCATAGACAAAAGGATTTTTATCATACTATATCTTACTAACATTTATGCTAGTTTTATGCTCATTCACTTTCATGTCAGTTAGATAAAACCATTTTCATTTAAGTAGAACAACCTTCTTATCCTTGATATAGTGCAACTCTATTATCTCAGAGTTGACACCTTAAAAGTTAATGATTTTGTCGTCATGACATCCTTCAATGACGACCCCACTATTTTGACTTCTAACTCAACTATCTCGATCTTGTATGTGAAATCTCACCCCATTAACAGTGCAACCTTTTTATTTCTTCCTACAAATATGAGACCCACATGCCAAACTATATAATGTTGTTGTCGCTTCTTGCACGTTAAGGTTATGTAACTGTATCATCTGTATGACAAATTGAAAATAAATATGAGGATGACACATATTCTCATATTTTCATAATATATGATCAATATGAGACTTACTCGATTTCTAAATTATGATACAAACTTTTGCCTATGTCTTTTTTCAACATTAATAATCTCTTTGCTGTGAATTGTGTCTTTGTGCTCTTTATTTAAAAAACATAATGACAGTAAGATCTCAGAGTGAGTGAAGAAAATTATAATATAATTGTTTGAATGAAAAAGAATATATGTACTCCATGTATGAATCGAATTTCTCGCAATTGTTTAAAATAAACCAATGGGCTATTTCAAATTCGTCTTTAGTTAACTCCATATATTTACCCACACCAAGTGACCTAACTTCTTGGGAGAAAATAGACAACCCACTATCGTCATGAAAATCAAAGTTACGTTCTGGTCTATTAAATCTTGTCTCCACATCAGTTAAGTACATTGAACAAAAAGTTAAGCATTCATTTGCTATATAAGCCTCTGCAATAGACCCCTCTGGTCGAGTTCTATTACGTACATAATGCTTAAGAGAGCATAAAAACCTAAACATAAATGGTTATAAACTTAGGAATTGTTACAAACAAATAACATAGAAAAAACTTGTTGAATTTAATATAAATTACCTTTCAATCAGAAACATCCATCAAAATTGAACCGGTCCACAAAGTTTTGTTTCATATGGTAAATGGATTGCCAAATGAACCATAACATCAAAAATCAATAGGGGAATAATAGTTCAAGCTTACATAGAATCAATGCTATGTCTTTTTTCATTTTATTAAGCTCTTCAACTTTAAGTGTCTTGCAACATAATTACTTAAAAAACTCTCCCAATTAACCTAAAGTAACAGACACATCCTTCGACAAACACCCATGCATTTCAACAGGAAGTAGTTGTTGCAAAAGTACATGACAATCATGATTTTTCAACCCTAACACTTTTCCCTCTTTAACATTCACACAATGACCTATATTTGATGCATGCCCATCAGGAAATTTGACTGATTAAAGGAACTGACAGAATGAATGTTTCTCACTTTTTGACATGTTGTAACAAGCACAGAGAATAATGTATGAACCATCATCTCTTCTTTTCAAATACAAATCTTTTCTAATATTCATGTTTGCCAAGTCTAGTCTAGCCTTAATTGTGTCTTTGGATTTCTCATCAATTCCCATGACAGTCCCTAAAATGAACTCACAAATGTTTTTCTTAATATACATGACATCAATATTGTGCCTTAATAGTAATTTCTTCCAATATGGCAAGTTGAAAAATATGTTTTTATTGTCCAATTCAATACGAGATCATTTCTTTTACACTTTCTATTACTTGGCTATTTGCCAAGTGTAATGTCGCCCAAATGCGACAGCTAGTAAATAATATCATTACGGGACAACTGCATTGGAGCTTCACCTAACTCTACTGTGCCATTAAATTGTTTACTTCTTCTCCATTTATGGCCATGTTCTAAATAATGACGATGACCCGTATAACACATTTTACTTTGTATCCTTTTTTAATATGTTTGATGGTTACAAACATGACAAGCCATATAACCTTTAGTGCTCCACCCAACCAAATTCCCATAAGTTGGGAAATCATTTATAGTCCACAAAATAACAGTATGCATTATGAATGTTTTGGCTTCAACAACATCAAAAGTTTGTAATCCAAATTCCTATAGATCTTTTAAGTCACAATTAATAGTTGTATGTATACATCGATGTCCTTACTTGGAGCAGTAGGTCCTGGAATAAGCAAAGACAAAAACATAAAAGGCTCCTTCATACACTTCCATGGAGGTAAATTGCAAGGGACTAGAATCACCAGCCATATACTATATAAATTACTCATATTACTGAAAGGATTAAACCCATCTGAGGCCAATCCAAGCCGAACATTACGACTATCTTGTCCAAACCATGGAAACTTTCTATTAATCTCTTTCCATGCCATTGAGTCTGTTGGATGACACATAATGTTATTATCAATGCATTTATCTTTATGCCACCTCATATCTATGGCTGTTTTTGTTGACATAGAAAGTCTTTGTAATCATTGTTTAATAGGAAAGTAATGACAAATTTTATTCGATATCTTTTTCCCTCTCCTATCATCCACCCGCCACCTTGATGTACCATAAATAGGACACTCGTGAAGATCTTTACTTTCCTTCCAAAAAAGAACATAGTCATACTTACAAGCATGAATTGAAATTATCCCAATCCAAGGTCCCTCAATAGTTTCTTCACATTATAGTAAGATTGTGAAACTTATGTCCAATAGGTAATGCATCTTTCAGTAAGTCAATTAATATGTCAAAGGACTTGTTATTCCATTTATTATAAACCTTCAAATGTAACAACTTCACAATAAATGATAGTTGCGAGAAATTAGAGCAACCTATATATAATTCTTCTTGAACAACTTTTAATAACTTCCCAAAATTATCTTTTGTAATACTACCAATTATGTTAGGCATTCTTGTTTCATTCATAATCTCCATATAATTTTGACAATCATCTGAAATCTCATCAATCCCATCATCGCCATCATCATTCACATCACAATCATCAACGTCATTATTGTAACTGTCATTATAACATGTACCGCCAATTCTACTACAATTTGCTTCCTTACGTTCACCATGATAAAGCCATGGAGTATAGAATTTGTCTATGCCTCGTATCAACAAGTGATTATATAGTACATCTTGAGTTTGGAAGTCAACATTTAAGCAATCGATGTATAGATAACGAATACTACATTCATCACCCATTTGATCTTTTGCAAATTGCATGAAACTCTTAACTTCTTGTACGTATTCAGTTGACTATTTTCAATGACACATCCAACTCTTATCCATTTAGCTATACAATAAAAAGATAACTGAGTTATTACACGCATTTTTTGTTTAATATTAAGTTAAAAAAACTATGTAATTAGGGTACATGGCATTGTTTACTATCCACTTAACAAGTTGTTTCAGTTCATACGCACCAATTATGTAAATAATATACAATAAAATGAAACGACAACCGATATATAAAATAATTAATTAACAAGCTAATTAGTAAGATGATTACTACTTACTTGTAATAATAATAGTGATTACTACTAATTCACATTAACAACAGTTGCTTTTGTCAGATATGTGGTGGGCAGGGAGAATATACCTGAAGATGCCACACAAATTATGCAGTTTTGGCTCCAATCAAAGATGTTTATGTGGAATATCTTTGTAAGCTACTAAAGTTCATACTTAACATAAACAATATATCTACACTCAAATTCAAGCCATACAAAGGCAAATAAGGTGACAAATTTATAGAAAGCAAGAATCAATGAAGTGAATAATAGTTACCTTTTGATATAAAATGAGCCACTTGATAGTAGAACCATTTGTGACTATACCTCCAATAACCACATTCGTGATTTGTCCAATCCTTCCTTCTGCCTCTAGACATGAAACATAAAAAAGTGTCAAACTATAATTACCTAATTTATATGATATAAAAGGAAGACCAATTATACGATATCGTTATATCTAATTTGTTCATAACTAATGCTTGATGAACCCAAATTTTGTTCCAAAACTATCAATCTTTGTATTCAATAGGCTTGCATATTAACATTCATAAAAAATTTGATATGTGCTTTTGTTATTGGAGCACAAGGTTTACCCTTAATTACAGATTGGATTATAAAATCTAAACAAAAAATTCATGTTTAATAGCTTTAAAATTTTTGCACATAAGTGAGAAAGCCCAAAAACTTTAGCAACACTTTAACAATGATCCTTTACAAATAGCTACTTGAACTATGAAAGGGATCTTGAAACAAACCTTTTCATTTCCATTAACAAGTGCTGTCTTTTTAAAGCTGGACAACTATGTAGGCATGAAATCAGTTCCACTAAAGTAGAAGCTAGAAATCACCAGGATAATGTTTGCACGAACCCAGAAAAGGTGAAATGACAAAAAAGTAATCACTTAAACCACAACACATCACTATACCTCAACTGCTGAATCTTTGATAAACACCCTGCATATAGGAAACTTCCGTCCAATGATCATAGAAGGAAAAAATTGCTCTTTGATCTGTGGTACATTATGTCAAAAAACAAGGTCTCATTCATCCAATAATCATGAGTATTAGTATATAAGAAGTATAACTGTGAACAAAAAACCTGTGAAGAACACCCAGAATCCACCAAAAACCTATTGAAGTTTAATAGTGGTGATAATATCGAAATCCTTTGGTGCTCTTTTCAAAATTAAATCTCTCACACATCCACCCATTAAGTAAGTAGATCTTCTTTCTTGGACAATTCCTTAACTGAGTATATTTTCTTGCACAATGAAAAGACAAGCCAAATTGTAGTTGTAAATAGATCTTCTTTCTTGTTCAACTCAGTTCCCAAAAATGAGAACCTCAATTTCTTATTCCATACAACCCAAACAAAATAGAAAACAATAAGGACAACTAAGCACTAAATGGTAATGCATGAACAATTAGTGAAAAACTGAAAGTGGGTATTAATAAAAACTGATTTTGAAGCAATAGTCACCATCTTTCTTTCTATCCAAACAATTAACTGGTTGTCACTACTTAGGGAAGGAATTGAAAAAGAAGCCACCAAATTAACAAAGAGAAGAAATGAAAGGATTGAGTGAAAATGAATCATTTTCGTTAAATTACCTAAACTATACGACAAATGGGTACTTGAAAATACAACAAAGATGATGTATTGGCGAGACGTTGGAACGTGAGGATGAGGCTGGAACATGAGACTGGAACGCGATGATTGGAACATAACGAAGAGATTGGAAATGCAAGGAGAAGCTGGAAATGGAAGGAGGGGCTAGCGTCTGTGTTTAAACATATGCTAGGACAACATCGTTTGTCGTCCCACGAACGATATCATCCTAGCGTCTATTTAGTTTTTCTCATTCAGTACATTTGGCGACGAATCTACATTTTGTTGCCAAATGTTAAACATTTGTTATGAAAATAAAATAGCATCGTAAATTGTACAACAGTTTGCTACTAAATTGATAAATCATCACCAATACTAAACCTGTTGCCTTTTTCCGATGGTCAAAACTATCATTGCCTATCACTCCAATTTTGCAACCAGTTATACATAAGGTCGCCAAAACTCAAACATTTTCTTTACATTCTTAATTTTCTTAATTGATTAACATATATGAGTTTTCCCTATTACTAATAAGAAAGTGAAAAATTTGTCTTTTACACTTACATATGGAGTTGTTCTTGATTTGCTTAATTTTTGGGGATTACTAATCTTTATTTTTAATTTGGTGGATAAAAAAATAAAATGGGGAAATTTTAAAAATTTGTGTTTTCTTTTTATTATTAGTTGAATTAATAAGGATTGCAAACCACACTTCATTTAAACCAAATTCATCATTAACATGACAACATATACCTTTTAGTCCTTAATGTATCATTAACCTTATTATTTGTATAAAAAGATACATTTAATTTAAATACCTGAGGTTTTTTCCGATGAAGTAATTTTAGTTGCAGAAGATCATTTCCGTGACCAACCACTATATTTAGTTGCAAATGGTAGACAATTTGCTACCAAATTTCCACATATCGCCCAAAACCAAAGCATTCTCTTTACTTTTTTAATTTTTAAATTAATCTTCTCACTTATATATGAAATTGTTCTTCATTTGCTTAATTTTTGGGAATGGCTAATCTTTAATTTTAATTTGTTAGAAATAGTTTAATAATTATATTACAATGTCTTGTTAAATTATTATAATTTAGTTTTTCTAAATTACAATAATTAAAATATATAATTTTTTGAAATTATAATAATAAAAATGTATACTTTTCTGAAAATTATAAGTCAATTATAATTTATTTAAACGGTCAGCAAATTAATTTGCAAATAGTTTTCAACTGAATAATTTAATTTTTAATTCAACTTATGTTTTATTTGGAATAGGAAAATAAATTCATTAAAAATTATTTATGTACCCGCAGGCTTTGGCGATGAACCATGTATTAGTCACTACATCTGATGTTTATCGACCAAATATAATAGATCGAGTAAATTAATTAATACTACTTCCAAACAACTAAAGTAAAAAATAAATGACATCATTTACCTAAACAAGAAAAACGAAGTCATTTTGTATGAGGTTTTCAATAATAACCACAATAAAAGGCTACTCCATTCTCGCTCAAGCTGTCAAAATTTCCTAAAATCCTCTATTCTATTTGGGTTTTGTATTGTAGTCATCATCGTCAAAGAACCATTATTAACTGAATCAATATTATTCTTTTGTTCTATTTTCATCAACAAAGTTGTGCTAAGTTTAACTTATACCTTTATGTGTTTACTATGAGTTCTTAATTATGCATTTGATGTATGAGTTGTGTTTATATTTATGTTTCGAATATGAGTTATTGTCTGTCTTTGTCATTTGTAAATGGGTTGGTTTCTTCCCATCGACCTTTAATGCTTCCCTCATCAAAGCTTCATAACTATTTGAAGAAAGGTCTTCAAGAGTAGTTTACTTTAATTCATTAATAGTAATATAGCCCAATATAGATAATACTATATTTTTGTACATCAAGAACATAGTCATGTCTATTTTAGTTTAAATTCTAAATTTTACATGTGATACAGACTACAAAATAGATTTTTTATATTTTAGTAAGGGTAACTTTCATATCATTAGGCACATTGAAGATGTATAAGTGCTAAACTGGACTACTTTCACTTATCATCAAAATTGGAGTTGAACGTATCATCATTTTATTTTAAATTGAAATTTGTAGAATATACCTCTTAACATATTTAATCAAGGAATGTCAATATGGTGACTAGTTTCAGATAGCCCTAACTAAGTCTGTTGGGAGGAATGTGACAAAATTGTCTCTACTGAAAAAATAAACAATGCAGAAAAAATCTCCACTTTATACACTAATTATCGTTTGCCTTCTATAGCCGATTTTCTACTTCAAGGTGTTTAATATCATTCGAACAACGTTACTTTCTTTATTATGTACATCTCATTTCCTTTTATGAAACTATTATATATATTCATATTTGATAGTATATACTACATGTTGTCCATGATGAGAGAGTGATGTTAAGTGTAAAAGAATACTTTGTTATTTATTCTTTTTGACAGATAGAGTATATATACAAAGTTTTGTTATAAATTACAACAGAATTTTGTTAAATGACAAAACTAATTCTCGGTTTGTTACTTACAGCTCATGCAATTAACTGCTTCTTCTTTTCGTCTCTTCTTGCTTCCAGACGTACATTTTTGTTTTCCTTCTCACATTATTCCTCAAGGTGAGTATGGATATCGACCATGTTCATCTTGACAATTAAAGATTTGAGTTGAGATGAATTGAGAGCCTTTGTGTGGGTGTCTGCAATCTGCTCCTTAATTGTCACATATCAATTTTTACCGTTCCTTATTAAATCTTTTCTCTAATAAAATGACAATCTATCTCAAAATGTTTCATTCTCTCATGATGCATAGGGTTTTTACATATTTGAATAGCTAATTGATTATCCATTCAACTATGGTTTATACAACTAGCTGCTTCTTCTTCTCGTCTCTTCTTGCTTCCAGACATACATTTCTGCTTTCCTTCTCACAACGTAACTATAATTGATCTATATAATTAAAGATACCTAAACAAGAATGCCTGTTTAGTCTCAAAATGTAAAAGGCTACAAAGCTGAAGACTTGTTAACTTACAGATGCTAGTTATCAACAAGAGAACCCTGACATACCAAATAACAACCAGAATAAGACCAAAACAAATCAAAGCTCAACTAAATAATACTATGCAGACGCTCAAAGTTTGATTGTTTTTATCACAACATCATCCAAATAAATAAATAAAAGATAAAATTTTCAAACAACCAAAAGATAAAATATAAGACAAATTCAAAACAGAGAAAGACAGATAATTGAAGGACGTAAGGCACAGTACTAAAAAAAAGACTTTGCTTTAGCTCAACATAAGCAATAAAACATCTATAAAATATCTAATATAAATGGAATTCATATAAACCTATTACATATAGGATTACAACATACAAGCATAATTCCATTAAGCTTAACAGAGAAGACAAAATTACAAAATATAGTTTAGTGAAAGAAGCATGGAAGCACAACTAGAGGGAGTGATATAAATGCACAAGTAATTTTTAATTGTTCTTAGCATAACATAGATTGCATGACCTATCAATATATCAGTAAAATTTTAGCAATTCTTCAACTGTGAAATATTGCAAGCCTTAGGTTAGGATCTAATCACATTGAGATCTAATCATAGGATACTTTTGCTTGGTTTTTTTAATGAAAAATTATGATAAAAAAGGGGTGGAAGGATAAATTCTATCAATGAGGATTACCTATCTTAGAGTTCAAAAGAAAAAGAAGACAAAGTCATATATTTCAAATTGATAACTTTTTTGTTTTTCTTCTTTTATTATGTTTAGCTATTTAAATAATAAGACTTGAGTACTATTTTAGGTAATAAATAATAATAGGAACTTTAATCCAACTTGGCAAGGAAACAAAAGACAACCAAAATATAATTATATAATATTTTGAAGAATAATTAGCTGATCTTATCTTCATTTATGCTTTGATTTTTGTGATCTTGATTGCAATTATGATTCTAGTAATCCTTGTTTTGATTTTATTTTGCCCTATCATCCTTCTTTTTTATTTTTTTGAACTTAATTTGTAGACATCATTTCCCTAGCTTTAACAGAAGGACATCATGTATGTGGCTGAGGGGAGGGAGCTCCAGCTAATAGGCAAGTTGCCTAATGAGACACAAAATTCTATAGGGGCCATAAAAACATTGTGTTAATTTGTGATGACGATGATCTACTAGAGCGAGTTGTTTGTGTAGGTTCAACCTTAACAAAACCCACCATTAGGGTTGAAGGACATCTACTTATGAACCTAATCATACTACCTCTTCAACTGAGCTTGGGATCTAGTGAATTTAATTATAAACCTTAATCAAAATCTGGTTATGCTGTTGTAACGTGTCCTCGACTACTGTCAACTTCATTGTATCTTTAGTGTAAGAGATAAGGTGTGGATGCTCCCTCCTATAAATCACCTAAAATATAGTTGCTTGCAAGATAGTATTATAAGTTGTATTATAATATTATTTAACTCCTAGAACCCAACAAAACCACTCTTTTGGGTGACTTCCTACAATCAATGTAAGTACAATTAATAGGCGATTGACTATCTCAATTTGCCTATTTGATTATAGATGATAGGTGAAGGAGCTATTCAATTTGAACCTATTAAACTAAAACAATTCAAACTAAGATTTAATTATGAATATAAGATCATGACCACTGATAATGAACTTAGGAAGAACATGAAAATGAAAAATATGCTCAAAGTATGTGTGAGACATACTTGCTATAGTGTAAGAGTGAGCAATATAGATAAAAAATGCATACTTTAAAAATGGTCTACCGTCACAAATAAAAATGATTTTCCTTTGGAATTAGGCAACTATTAAAAGAGTACATTGAAAAAGCTGCCTAAATTTAAGTAAGAAATTGCAAAGGTTGGAGAAGGCTTGTGAATTGTAAATTCTTCACCTTTTTTAGTTAACAAATTTAATGAAGTCCTTAAATGCTAATATATGTTGGATCTAGTCACGAGACAACTTATAAGGAAATTAGTCCTTCCTCTTTTTAAGCATTATGTTGTTTAGAAATCTCGTTCTTGACAAGCTTGCTATTAACTAGTTTTACGAAAAATTATGATTACTTTTTTATTCATTGTAATGCCCTTTAAGTAGGCTTGTTACATAAAATTTTTATGAGATAAAATAAAATAGATATCTAGTAATTTTTTTATCTTACTAAAAACAAACTTACAAAAATAATAAACTTCCTAAATAAGATGACTGCTACCTAGAAAAGATAACCATTGCAACTACTTCCAAATTAAAATGAATGCATCTTGCATATCATTACTCTTTCTTAAGCTTATACTCAGGGTAACTTCGAATATCCTAGCCCTCCTTCATTACCCTCCTCCATCCTTTTCTTTGGTTCCATCAATTCTACCCAAAACAACTTACATTTATGTCCCCATTAGAATGCTTCATCATAATTGAAGGAAAGCCCCATTGCTTTTGTTCCTCCATATTTGCCTTGGTTTAACTTATTAAAGAAGGCATATTTGTGCTCCTGATATTGAATGTTACCTCAAAATTTTCTTTTATCTACACCATTTTGAGATTGTGTCATTATCATCATCACACTCAGTTGAATCTCGCACCAATGCGAGGTCTGGAGAGATATGATAATACACAACCTTACTCCTACAGAGTAGAGAAGCTATTTTCGGTAGACCCGTATGTAAATGTAACATGAAGAGTTTAAAAGGAAATAAAGTAGCTAGGTACATAAAAAATGGATAAATAATTAAAATAAAGTAATAATAAATACGTAAAATGGAATAATAAAACTAATATTAATAAATAAAATAAAGCGCTAACAACTTATCAATAATTTATCGTTTTCTTAATTGGTATACATTATGTTTGAATTTGGAAATTTGATATACATGTTATTGCGACTAATTGGTGAGATGAATATGTCTCAAATGATATATATATGAACTCAATTAAACCAATAGTGAAAAAAGTAATGATTTTAAGGAGTGACTTTCATTTTGGCTCAATGAATTAGCTATTATAAGACTATATCATTAAATTTCAGTGAAATTTAATTAAATATTCCCTTAGCAAAATAAATAGGAATTGAAGGAATGCAATAAGGTTGGCATGTCAATTAGGGAGTTAGCAGTACTGTTGCATGATATGTATTGCCAAACTGTATGGCTATGAGAGCTCAGTTTCGGTGTAAATTATTTGATTTGTGTTATGGACCTCATGGCTTTAAGGGCTCGATCTCGATATGTATATAAAAAAGGGGACCGAATGGTTCTGAGAACTCGGTCCTGTATTTTTAAAATTTTGCTTATCCGAGTCGGTGATGCAATTCTGATGGATTGTACTTGGGCCAATTATAGAAAAATATATAAATGCATCACTAATGATGAAAGACTACAATTGGAAAAAACATGCTTGTATGAATTAGTATAATTAGATATGAATTAATATAATAGATAAATGCTTGTATTTCATAAGGTAATTTTAATGCCTAGTTATGTTTAGAAATAAATCAAGATATTTATATTTGAAAAAAATATTATTAGTTATGGTTGAATGAATTGAATTAGATGAGAAATGCAAATGCTTGAACACCACTAAGACCATAGCTTAGCATATGGTTTTCTTTCAACTCGTAGTTTTGAAAAAAATTAAAAAAAAGTTATGGTGGATCTACTACAAAGACTGGAATCAATTAAAGGATTGCGTAAGACTTTGAGGTGGGTGTACTACAGAATTATATTTTATTTTGGTTATGACATGTACACATAAAGAAATGAATGATCTTATAGAATTATATTGAGAATTATATATAAAGTTATGTAAGAAATTTGGTTTAGATGAGTTAAAATGTATTGGAGGATGGACAAATTATTTTGTCAAGGAGCTTGACATAAAGATGGATAGTTGAGTAAAATAAATGAGAAGTGTATTGAAATTGCTTGCAGGTGGTTTTAAGTAAATATAGAGGAAACTTTGTCAAAATTTTTACAATGTGAATAGTATTTGCTAGAATAATGAGGTTTTAATTGGAAAATTTTAGGTATTTAAGTATGTGGTAACACTCGGTATTCTAAATCCAGCATCAGGTATGAGATATTACACTCTAAGTACAATCTTCTCCAATCTTCTCATTGAAGCTTCAAGGTGTCTCCTCTTAACATGTCCGAACCATCTAAACCATCTCTTTTTAATTTTTCATTAATATTATTAACTTTTAATTTTTCTTACCATTATATTCCTGACTTTATCTCTTCTAATAAAGTTGCACATATAACAAGGCATCATCATCTTCTCCACCATTAGCTTATGACTATGCACCTGCTTGATAAGCTACCACTTCGCCCTATATAGCATGGTTGGCCTAATCATTAAAAGATAAAATTTACCTTTGAGCTTGAGTAGTATCTTTTTGTCATATAAAACTCCTAATTCACTTTAGTACACAATGTAATAAAATGGGAGAATATTTTAAAATGCTTTTTCATTATATACAACCAAGCCATATGAGAAAAATCATCAACAAATGTAACAAAGCATTGAAACCCAATTTTGGACACCACTAGATATGGACCCATACATCAGATGTATTAATTTTAAAAAAAATAGACCGTTTTATTAAACTGGGGGAGAGAAGACACAAGATGCTGTCTGGAAAATTGACAAGACTCAAATTCTAAGTTAGAGATTATGAAATTGATGACATAACTTCTTCAATAAAGGTAAAGAGGGATGTCCTTCTTGATAATGAGCTTCAAAGTGATACATTTTAAGAATGAAGAATGAGATGAGGTAGAATAATAAGAATAAGTTGGCAGATCAAAGAAGAATAAGAGAATGAAAATGAGGAAGATAAGGAAAAAATTGAGGGGGAAGATTCTTATTAAATCATTATAGAGCTCATGATAATCTAAGCATATTCCTCACAAATATCTAAAAAGACTATTAATAATCCATAACAACAACTTGCAGGCTGGCATGACAAAAGTTGAATTGCCTTCTGACCGTTTCCTAAAATCATCTTATCGCTAACTTCAATTCCAGTAGAATAACCAACTTTCCTATTTGGTTTAACTTTTATTCCTTTACAAATCGTATCACCATACGCATCATATCAATACCCTTTTGCTAATTTTTGCTTGTCCTCAAGGAAAAAATGCACTTAGCTCTATCCTCGTTAACATATTCCTAAGTGGTATTGATAAAGTCGTGATCTAGCCAATGAATCAGTAGCTAAGTGGCAGGATTGTTGTCATGCTTGACTTATCGCTCGCTTAAGAATATCTTGAGGCTGTAATTCCTTTTATGGTGGAAAGGGAGGAAGTGAGGATTAAAGGGAGCTATTTGAGGAAGCCTGCTTAACTAAGGAAACATGAAACACATTGTGAATTTGGGCATCATCTAGTAGTTGTAACTTGTAGGCAACCTTCCTTATCTTATCCAGTATAAGGAAATGTCCATAGTATTTCTTCTGCAATTTGTGATAGGTGGAAATGTGCCCCAATTTGTGTTGTTAGTAGGGATAAATCTTAAAACAAAATTTCTCCCTAATATTGAATTCTCTCTCGGTGCATCTCCTATCAGCCAATTTTTCATACAATTATATATTTTTTAACGGCTACTCTCTTAAATACTTGATCATTTCCTCCCACTGCAGCAACATGTTATCTAGAACTTCATTCTTGTAATCACGAGGGAAGTAGTGAATATGTAGGAAAAGTGGGAATCAATAGAAAGATTTAAAGGGAGTTAGATTAATGGCATTGTGATACCAGATTTTATACCAATATTTAGCTAGGGATAACCACTGACTCCATGTTTTAGATTGATTACTGACCATACATCTTAAGTTTCAAGGCATTTATCAAACATTTTAGCCTGTCTGTCTATCTGTGGATGGTAAGTTGTTAAAGGTTGCAACATCAAACAATTCTTTCCAAAATTAGCTGATTTTAAATAGGATCTTGGTCATTGGTAATTGTTGAAGACATTCCATGTAACTTGTAGATATACTTTAAAAAAGTTTAAGCTATATCCTTTACATTGTAAGGACATGACTTCTTTATAAAGTGTGCATATTTAGTTAGGCAGTTAATGATAACTAGGATGACAATGGTACCTTTTGAAGGTGGCCCTTCAATGAAATCCATTATGAGGCCAGTAAACACACACTCATAAATAGGCAAAGGTTGTAAGAATCTTGGAGAGGCCATATTTTCACTTTTGTTTTGTTGATAAACATCATATCGTTAAACATATTCTTTGACATCCTTGTGCAATCCCCTCCAATATAAAACAACAGATATTATATTGGTTCTAACATAAACTACAAAGTGACCTCTAACAGGAGTTTTATGAAAATTCTTGTTTGGTTGCTCCCTCAAGTGAGGATTGGCTCTAACTAACAATTTTCTTTTAAGCCCTAATTCTCCCTTTTCTCAGTTATAACTTGGAGGAGAAAAATTATTATGTAATTTACTGTTAATTATATGTTGGAGGGGCAACATCAATTTGCCAAGTCTTTTATACTTTTAAAATATGTGTTTTAATATTTACCCTTTAGAGCTCCACTTTAGATAATCAAGATAAGGCACCTCCAACCTTATTTTCTCTACCCTTTCGATACTGGATCTCATAGTCAAACTGTATTAACTTGGCAAGCCATGCTTTTTGTGTACGTGTGGTTAACCTTTGCTCTCATAGGTACTTGAGACATTGGTGGTCAGTGCAGATCACAAAATGTTGATCAACAAAATAGGTCTCTCATTTCTTCAAGGCTAACAAAATGGCTGGCATCTTTTTTCATAGATGTAAAGAGATTGGTTTTTGGAAGACAATGCCTTACTAATAAAGCAAAGAGAATGAACCTCTTGTGTCAGTACATAACCATTGCTATCACCATAAGCATATGTTTTAATTGTAAAGGGCTTCAAAAAATTTGGCAAAGCAAGGGCATAAACAATAACAATAACTTCCTTGAATCTATTAAAAGCCTGTTGCACCTTAAGATTCCACACAAATGCATCTTTCTTGAGTAGATCATTCAAAGGAGTTGTAATCTTGCTATAATTAGTCATAAAACATCTATAGTAACCAATTAAGCCCATAAATCCTCTTAATTGCTTGAGGTTCTTTGCTACAGGCCATTTTTAGACAGCCTCATATTTGGCAAGATTTGTCTTCACTCCTCCTAAGATGATATGCCCTAAGTATTCCACACTACAGTAACCAACGAAGCATTTTTTTTCCCTCTTGGAAAACAACAGATACTCTTGCAAATTCTCTAAAATATATGTCCCAAATGTTCTCCTCCAGTACTACTATATATGAGGATATCATCAATGAAAACTAATACATATTTCCTCAAATACTGTTTAAAAATATAATTCATCATATGTTGGAAAGTAAAGGGGCACTTGTGAGACTAATTACATCACTAAGAACCCGTAATGATCTTTATAACGCATCCTAATTTGCCAATATCCAAACCTTAAGTTTATCTTAAAAAATGTAGTGGATCCTCCTGACTCATCTATTAACTCTTTAATAACAAGTATAATAAACTTTTGTTTGATTGTGACTTAATTGAGCTCTCTATAGTCGACATACATCCTTCAGGTATGCTCCTTCTTTTTCACTAGCATAACCAAACTTGAAAAGTGGCTATCAATTCTTCTGATGCCTACTATGATTAACATCTTTTAGGCCATCTTCTCAATCACATTCTTTTGTAGGCTTGCATGTAGATAACGTCAACTATTGAAGGGATGACTACCTTCCTTGGGCTTGATCCTTTGATCAAATTCCCTTAAAAAGGTGTTGATTCTATTTCCTTTTACATTGTTTGAAGCTCCTTCAAGAACAGCTGCAGCTCACTCCAAAACTCTTACTTAGCATAACCTCCTAATCCATTCATTACTAGGAGCTCAAGTAAGTAACCATACCCAAAAACTATTGGGCTTTAGCTAACATTTTATGAATTTGAAGGGTGTGAACCCTTTCTAATCCTCCCTTCTTATAACCTGTTAGCACATACTCTTGACCCAAAAGCTTAAAAGACATTCGAAGATCCTTAAAGTTCTAGAGAATATCTCCACGTGCAGATAGCCATTGAGTGCCCAAAATCAAATCATAATTATCCAATGGTAGGATGTCTATATCTATTTCAAATTGTTAACCTTGCATCTTCCTTTGAAACTCCTCACAAACTGCCCTACAATCAGTTGCTTAGTTATTTGCTATAGTTACCTTAAGAGCTCTGATCTCTTGAGATGCATATCCAATCTTTTGCATTACCTTCTCACTCAAGAAGTTATGATTAGTTCCATAATCTATTAGAATATACAACCTCATATGTCCACATTATCCCTCCACTCTCATGGTTTTAAACCCTTATTGTCCAGTAAGAGTATGAAATGATAACTCCACCTGTGTATGTTATTTTACCATTTCATTAGCATCTTTATTCCTATTATGAGTATCTTCTAGTAACAAGGAAATATGTAATATTTATGACTAGGGACAAATTTCTTTACACATTATAAGCATAGTCCTTTAGCGCTTATTTCATTGATTTCTTTGGTTGTAAGGGTACAATGGGGTATTTGAGCTGAATGGTTTAGTGTTTAGGGTCGGTAAATGACCTTTTTTAAGGTAATTTTAGGTTTGCATTTTGGGTACTAATTTTTGTAGTTATGTTAGGAATCAATGGAGTTATGTATTATTGGCTATGTAATGGTTTCAATTTAATGGTTAAGCTAGTCGGGGAACTATTAGTGCTAGGATTTGGCTTCTGCAAAAGAGCAGCTATCTGTAGCTCTTGTAATCAAGCCAAGTAATAGGCTTCAACTAGGTTTTTAGGCTTAAACATTCATACAGTCATCTGTATTTCATCAAGCAATCGTTCAAAAAACATGCTTAAGGTATTACCCTCGGTAATCTCAACTTTCAGATACAACTCGAATTTTTGATATGTGTAAGGGTTTTTATCGGGTTGAACAATAAGACTAATCCTCTTAAGGTTATTTTATAAGTTTCAAAAAGGTCTATGATTTAATTGTTAATGTTTGGTTCTAATATTAAAGTCCAATAAGCCCAACAGGAGCAAATGACAATTACGAGTCTTTTAACCATACTTAATTCATAATTTGTAAAATTCGCCTTTCACCAAATATATGCTATCAACAAAACATCATAAGCTCTTTTTATAGGGTACATAATAATTGGAAGGAAATATCTATAATTTAAAGATTAGTGAAAATGCAGATCCTTAGGAAACAAATTATACAATCTAGTTAGCTAATATTATATGTCAAAAGAGAATTTACGTTATCATTCAATTGTAAGAGTGGATCTATTTGAATTAAAAAACAAATTGTAGCAGAAAATACTATAATAAGAAAGAATAAACTGAAGAGATTAATCAAGCTTCCACATTGAAAGAAGTAAAAGGCTATAGTTATTACCATAACAGACGTAATAATATACAAGTAGAAACACATTATTTCACTTGTTAATGGTTCTTTCATTTAAGTAAAGAGTAAGTAGTTACCAATTCAAGGACCAAGCTTTGGGCTATTTGACTTATCTAAAGGGTTATGTCCTTGTTGTTCAAACAAGGTGTGGATTCTAAAATAGCAATTATAATAAAAAATTGCAAATTAATCAGTTACAAGATACAATAGAGCAATTTTACAAACAACAAGTATAAATGAGACTAATGGCACTTTGGTGAGTGGTGGTGCTCACTATGGTAATTTTGGAATTAGGGGGGGTTTCTCTTAGCTTGTTTTAATCATTTGAACTCTAACCCCCTCGTTGTTTTTCAATTACAGAGAAAATTAAAAATATTAGATTGACATGTAACTGGGAAAGACTAAGGAGAGGACCATTAAAAGAAAATGTTAGAAAGTAAACTTGGTTTTATATTTGACTTTGGTCAAAAAACCAAGCCAAATTGGCTTTGAATACCTTTGGACAACTTCATTGAAGTTGTCCTTGTTGTCCTTATAGTTCCATATTTATAGAAAGTATAGTCGGTAATAACTGACTATAAGAAGTATAGTCAGTTATTACCGACTATACTTCCTATAAATATGGCCATTACATTGTATTATATAAAAAATCAAAAAAGAAAAGTGAGTGAAAAAGAAAGGTTGTGTAGTGTGTGGAAGCCTTGTAAGGTTCTAAACTTCAATAAGTTGTGTAGTGAAAAATAAAGTGAGTGTCTATTTTGTTAAACTAGTTTATTTTTAGGCAATCTTTTTGCCAACATCTCATATTAGAGCTTGGTTAAAGTGCTAATGTAGATCAATATGGGTTTGAGTTCAACAACTAAAGTTCAACAAGTTCAACCAATAAAATTATCTATTTTCAAGTTTGATGGCACAAAACATATAAAGAAATAGACACAATTAAACAAGCAATACTACAAGGTTTGAAAAGGCAATAAGAGTTAATGAAGCAAGACAAAGATGAAAATATTTGTGATTATTTATCATGAATAGAAAATTGATCAATGAGATGAAAATAACGGTCATATAATTATGGAGAAAGATATCATAGAGAAGCTCATGCGCATGTTAACAAGTCGATTTGATTATGTTGTAACAACTATTAAAGAGTCTAAAGGTTTGGAGTCCATTACTCTCAATGATTCGCATGCCTATTAGAGTCTCATGAAATGTGTATAAGTGACAAATCACCAAACATAACTTAGCAAGTTTTAAAAGCCCAAGTAAATTTGAAAAATAAGAAGGAAATTGCAATAGGCAAAATAGAGCATGCTCGAATAAGTTCAATTTTAGAGGTAGAAGACGTAAAAATTTCAGAACCAATTCTAAACCAGGAGTAAGGGAGAGTGAATCTCCTCAGGATAAATCCAATATTCAATGTTACAAGTGCAAAAAGTTTAGTCACTATCAATCTAAATGCAAGTCACATGTTCAATGCCATAATTGCAAAAAATATGTTCACTATACTAAAGAATGTCATGCTTGAAAACAAGAACATAAAGATAATAGAGTTGGAATCACTGAGAATAATAACCCAAAGACCTT
The DNA here is from genome assembly GCA_027563595.1 of Erythroxylum suave. NCBI lineage: Eukaryota > Viridiplantae > Streptophyta > Magnoliopsida > Malpighiales > Erythroxylaceae > Erythroxylum > Erythroxylum suave. The sequence continues at coordinate 5,977,272 of JAOSBN010000004.1, read as the reverse complement.
GTTGATGGCTTCTCATGAAACTGGTAACAGTGAAAACTACCAATGATTGTTCGATTCAGGTTGCAACAATAACTTAAATAAAAACAAAGAAATTTTTGCTGAATTAGATGAATCATTTCATTCTTCAGTAAAGCTTGTCAATAACTATTAGATTCCATTTTTAAGGAGAGGAAAGATTGCTAAAAATTGAAGCATGGATCTTTAAATTGCATTTATGAGGTGTACTATGCTCCTACTCTTTGTCAAAATTTATTAAGCGTTGAACAACTATCAGCAAAGAGTTATGATTTACACTTCAATAAATATCGATGCACCATGAGTGATATAAAAAGGGGCATGATCCTAAAGACAAAAATGGTATCCAATCATCTATTTACAATATATCTTTATTACGGTAATACTTCTTGCTGTAATAATATGATTGTTAATAATAATTAGCTGTGACATATGCAACTTGGGCACTTGAATTGGAAACATTAAGTTTCTTGCAAATAAAGAGTGGGTTTCATACTTGCTAACCATTCAATTTCCTAACCAGATTTGTGAGTCAAGTGTGATGGCAAAAAAACATTGAGATCCATTTCCTAAAAAGCAAGCGTAGAGAGCCAAATGCCTATTAGAGCTCGTGCATTCGGATCTATGTTATGTGGGGGCTCCATCAAATAGAGGTAAAAAATAATTTATTACCTTTATTGATGATTATATTAGAAAGGCATGGGTTTATTTTTTGAAGCAGAAATCTAAGGCATGTGAAGTATTTAAGAATTTTGTAGTATATATTGAAAAACAAAGTAGCTATTTTTTTAAGACTTTGAGAATGGATAGAGGCACGTAATGTATTGTTTGTGATGATTTCTTAAGAAAGCATGAAATTAAGCCTTAGTTGACAGCTAGGTACACTCCTCAACAAAATGGAGTGACAGAAAGGAAAAATAGAACTATCATGGGTATGGTGAGAAACATGTTATTTTGTAAGAAGTTACATTAAAATTTTTGGACAGAAGTCGTGACTTGTACGATCTATATTTTAAATAGGTGTCTTGTTAAAAGTGTTTGTGATAAAACTTTACAAGAAATATGAAGTGGAAAAAAGTCTAATCTTAGTCATATGGGGGTGTTTGGTTGCATAACATATTCACACATGCTTGATGAGTTGAGAAAGAAGCTAGATGACAAAGCAAAAAAATGTATATTTCTTGGTTCTATAATGGAAACAATTGGTTATAAGGTTTATAATCCAAAGACCCAAAAAGTGATCATCAGTCTGGATGTTACTTTTGAAGAAGATGGAGTCTGAGATTGGTCAGGAAAAAATCATTGCCAGTATCGGTGTTTATAAACAATGAATTGGAAACGACTAACTGGAGGGTCATCTTCACCTCTAGTTCTTGAGGAGTTAACTCATGTTGATCCTGAAGCGTCATCTCCTCCTACTTCACCGTCATTTTTGCGCTTTCAATGAGAACGCCATCAACTCACTTATTTGAATGATTATGAAGTAGGTGATGATGACAATGATGATGAAATTGTGGCCCATTATGCCTTCTTTGTAGGTTGTGATCTAGTAATGTTTGAGGAAGAAATGAATGATGTTCTTTGGATTAATGTAATGGATGAAGAATATGTGCCGTACAAAAGCATAAAACATAGGAATTAACCATTTTACCAAAAGAAAAGAAGCCCATTGGTGTCAAATGGGTATGTAAGACAAAGTAAAGCCCAATGAAGAAGTGGAACACTCAAAAGTCAGGTATCGATTATTTTGAAGTATTTGCTCCTGTTGCCAAATTGAATATAGTATGTTTGATCATTTCAATTGTTACTCAAAGTAATTGGAAGATTTATCAAGTAGATGTCAAATCATCCTTTTTTAATGGTATACTTAAAGAAGAAATATACGTTGAGCAACTACCAGGATATGTAAAGCAAGGAAAAGAAGATAAGGTTTATCAAGTAAATAAGGCATTGTATGGTCTTAAACAAGCACCAAAGGCATGATATACTCATATTGATACTTATTTCATTGCACATGATTTTCAAAAGTGTCTAGATGAACATACTTTGTACATCAAGATCAACAAGGAAAGAGACATTGTTACAGTTTGTCTCTACATAGATGATTTGATCTTTACTGGTAATAATCAAGATTGTTGTCGGAATTTAAAGAGGATATGGTTGCTCACTTTGAGATGATAGATATGAGATTAATGTCCTACTTTCTTGGTATCGAGGTAAAGCAAACAAAATGAAGACATATTGTCACAACGGAAATATGCAGAAGATATTTTAAAGAAATTCAAAATGAAAGTGTGCAAGCCAATTTTAACACCAATTAAAGAAAGGTTAAAGCTTCTGAAAGATGGCAGTGGTGATTTGGTTGATGCAACAAACATTAGAAGACTTATTGGTAAGTCTGAGATACGTAATTGCAACTAGGCCAAATATTGTTTACTAAGTGGGAATTGTGAGCAGATTTATGTATTCACCATGACAATCTCATTGGCAAGCCACAAAACGAATTTTAAGATAAATTAAAGGTATAATTGATAATGGTATATTTCATTCAAACAATAATAATATATGACTAATTAGATATAGGCCCTGCTTGATAATAAGCAGATTGCAGTAGTCGTTAGCTAATTCTATCAACAGTTAGCTAACAACTGATTATATTAACTGATTTGACTCGCGAATAACATTAGCTATTTATTAACGATGTTTGGTAAAATTGGTTGTTTAAGTGTAAAATGACTTATGAGGGTATGATGTAAAAAAAAAAAAAATTTATAAGGCCATGATTAGATATTTAATTTTACAAAAATTTAAGCTTTTAACTATAATAAAAAAACATAGATCGTTCTTAAAAATTTTGTCATCGTAACATTTTTTTATTTTGTAACCAAAAAACTTATTTCAGTAGTTAAAAAAAATCCCAAGTTTTGTAACTAAAAAACTTACTTCATTGTAAAAAAAAATCACTATAGAATACATACATGATTTTTAGTTTGAATTATCCATAATAGCACCATTGCATAATTAGTATAATTTAAAAATTATGAAATAAGGGTGTACTTGATTTTTTACTTATTAATTTTTAGTTGACCATAAAAAAAGCTCCTCTTATGGAACTTTTAGAAATCAACTTATTGAGGTTAAATAAGCTAACAATAAGTCATTCACTAAGCACATCAATAACATTTTAAGATAGTCAAAAAGATAACTTTTAGTCAAAAGGCTAAAACAAAACTTATCAGTTGTTTGCCAAATACCTCCATATAGACAATGATTGGGCTGGTGACGTTGAAAAGAGAAAGGCACTTTAGGTTATATCTTTCATCTTAGTTCTGGAGAATTTTCTTGGTCTTCAAAGAAACAACAAGTAGTTGCTCTTTCAACTATCGAAATAGAGTATGTAGTAGCAACAAATTGTGTTACTCAAGCGATTTAGCTACAAATGATGCTTAACAAATTACAACACCATCAAGATGGTCTAACGATAATCTAATGCTTTAATAAGTCAGCAATCGCCTTAACAAGGAATTCAATATTTCATGGTGGAAGCAAGCATATTCACATTAAACATCACTCTATACGATATTTGGTTAAAGATAAAGTAATTATAGTTGGGTATTACACATCTGAAGATCAAATAGTAAATATTTTCACGAAACACTTGAAAGCTAAATTATTTTACAATTTGAAGAATATGCTTGAAATAATTAAATTAAATTTTGCATTTGACTTATCAAAAAACCAAGCCAAATTAATGAAGCTATCCTTATAATTGGTGGATAGTCCGTTATTATCGACTATACTTTCTATAAATATGGACATTACATTGTATTGTATAAAAGAAATCAAAAAAGGAAAGTGAGAGAAAAAGAAAGCGTGTGTAACGAGAGTTGTGTAGTGGGAAATAAAATGATTGTATATTTTGTTAAACAATTCCATTTTTAGGCAATCTTTTTGCCAACAGAAAATGAGAGTAGATATTCACTGAAGAAGAGGGTTTTAGTACTTGTTTCGATAGTACAACACGATGTAATCAGGAGCGTCTATTTTTTAATCTGGTGATAATTCCTTAAAACTTAATCAGGATCGTCCATTGGCGTTGGAAGGCGATATACAATAAGAAATAAAATCATAATTAAATAGGCTACATGAAACGTTCTGCCTGGTTCCTAAACTCTGCGTTGCGAACTGGAACAATCTGCAAATCACAAGAATCTAGGGGACGAAAGTGAAATAAAATAGAAAATCGTAAAAGCCAAGACAGCAGAGACTATGAGTGTAGGCAAAAAAAAAGCCCTAGCTTTCTCTGGCCACTCGCTTCCTTTTCCGTAGTCGCCGGTCAGGTAACAACTCTACAACGGTTACTCATACACTTTTCCATACCACTTTAACATTGCGTTCGGTTTCAGTTGGTCGATAATTTTAGCGTTGTGCTCAGTGGGTGTTATGTTATCTGTTTTGTTTTGGGATTCGATGTTCTTTGTTTCTTGTCTTGTCTTTATGTTTTTGGTTCCAGTTATTAAGTAGATGGTGATTTAAGGTGGGGTTTGTGGTGATAAGGTGGTGTAACGACGTGAGCTTTGGTTCTTGATGGCAACGAGATCGGATGAGATTGATGACGATTTTGCTGATATTTACAAGGAGTATACTGGGCCTCCAAGATCTGTTGTGAATAGTACACAAGATAAGGCAAAGATAAATAAACGGCCCTCTGCGGAGTCTGACGAGGAAGAGGGATTGCGCGACCCTAATGCTGTCCCAACTGACTTCACCAGTAGGGAGGCTAAATTCTGGGAAGCTAAATCGAAAGCCACGGAGCGGAATTGGAAGAAGAGGAAAGAAGAAGAAATGATATGTAAAATATGTGGCGAATCTGGTCACTTTACCCAGGCATGTATCCATCATTGCTTGGCATTTAAATTTGTCAGTGTCGTTAGTTATGTCCCAGTTATGTGGTTACAATAAATGATGTGCCAGGAGTGTCAAGCTCCACTTTCTGAGCCCTTCCTCCTTTCTACTGTAGTTGGTTTAGAACTCTCAATTGTCATGAAGAATTTTGGGACTCGTTCTTCAACCTTTGGAATCATTATACTGTTTCAGACCAACACAACTTGGATTTCTAGAATTTTAATTTTGATAGAGTTGATCTGTTTCAGTTGGTTTTTTTTAGGATAGCAACCATTCATTTTCACAATGTTGAAGATGCAGTACCTTGTCTAAAATTTCAATCCCTTTTAATTCATGATTCGGGTTTTTTTTTTTCTCTCTAGTGAATAGACACCTTGACATGCCGCTAAACTGTGTACAGGGATGCCCTTCGACACTTGGAGCAAACCGGAAATCTCAAGACTTTTTTGAACGAGTTCCTGCAAGGGAAAAGCACGTGAAAGATCTGTTCACTGAGAAAGTGATACAAAGGATTGAAATAGACATTGGTTGTAAAATCAAAATGGAGGAAAAGTTTATAATTGTTAGTGGGAAGGATAGATTAATTTTGGCAAAAGGTGTTGATGCTGTCCACAAAGTGATTAAGGGTGAAGGTAATCAGAAGGGTTCATCTAATTCTCACAGGAGCAGATCTAGGTCACCCGATCGAAGCCCTGTAGGCTCACGGTTGCGACACTCTGAATCTCAAAGGTCCTATTCAGGTCACCCAAGAGATATGTCACATTACCAACAGAGATTTAGCCGACAAGATAAGTTTGTAGAAGACCGTGTTCGTGGCGATTTACAGAAATTCTCAAGGGGTTCTCCACAAGGTAGGGACAGCATAGGATTTACGGCATCCATAGGAAACTGGTAAATCCATGTTAACAGCTCACTAGGTTCAGAGAATCCTATGTCTCTTGGTTGTAATTATTCTATTATGAATTCTTGATGATCCCACTTGTTTCTTATGGTCTTTGTGCAGCAAGAGGTAAGTTACTTGTCTTCAAGCTTATGTTACGATTCTGAGGTAACTTTCGTGGTGGCTCTGAAATGATGGAAAGTCCCCAAATCAAAAATTTATATTGAAAGTATGTTCGTTCTTGTTTCCGATGGATGATCACCTTGTGAATGTTACATAGTATCCATAATTAAAGCTACCATTCATTCTGCATCTTGAATAATCTGCTTAACATAATTGTCTTTTGTGAAGCTTATGGCAATGGCGGTGCTAGAGGTCGCTCAAGCCATTCTAAATCCCCTGCACGTGCCCCATATGCCAGCAACTCATTGGCTGCATATGATGGTTATAGTCATAAGATTGGTGGTTATAGAACTGATGGATGGGACACCGAGAGACGGGGAGCCGATTTGCAGTCTGGCCATCAATTTGATTATTCTGCCTTCCCACCGACACTGGAAGAACTAGAGATGGATTATAACAGGGAAGTAATGGAACTCAGTAGAATTCGTGACAAAGAGGAAGATGAAGAGAATTACAAGCATCGAGAGGTATGAAATCTTTCTACTACGTGTTGTATGTTTGTTTCAAGTGTGGCTTTTTTCACTTAAAAATGGAAATTACAGCTGTCTCATCTATAACCACTTGCTACATGTATTTGTTCACCATTTTGAAGATAACAAAAGCAGGATACAACCTAGCTTTACACACCTTTCATCACTCTGGTGATATCTTCTAGCTGGCTTACCTGTGAATATATCTTGAATAATGAGAAAATGTTTGCATTCCAGGCATTTGATGTACTTTTTGTTACCTATCTAGAGTGATTGGTGATGTACTTTTGCTATCTGATAGCTAAAGACTTTTGGGATGCGATCATAATTTGTGGAAAATGGAAGGCTGAGAGTTCATCATTTTGTCAGTTGGAAAATGATGATCTTTTGACTTTATGTCCTTTTCTAGACCATGAGGGAGATGAGAGAGAATTACATGAAGAAACTGGCTCTCCTAAGGGGCACACATGCAAGACAATGGGAAGAGTTTATTCAAGTTGATGCTCATAGGCGTCAACAGCAAACACAACAGCAAATGTCCGCACCAAGTTTTGGTGGTTATAAACAGCATGCTTATGCTGATTATGATGGCTCCTCAACTAATCCTCAGTATGTGGGATCCAATTTATCAATTGATCCAGGTGCAAGGTATCCCAGCAATGTGGAAAATTATCCTTCGAGACCTCATGATACTTATGGTGAATTCCAGCGTCAAAGGCGTGACAATTTTGGGAAGGCTTACAATCGATACTAAATTGGTATCATGGAACTGTGTCTGGTGAGTTATCTCAGTCCTTTTTCAAGTGAGATAAATCCTGGTGTTAAGAGTTAATATCATAGGTTTGCTACTGCTAATATCTGAACAAATTCCATCACCTTTCCGAATCCCATGGTAGGTTGAGATCAGACTGAAATTAGAGTTAACTCTTGGGAGTACAGATGTGAGAGAAAAATTTTAAGCCTTCAACATTCTTCTGACTGCAATTGTTTGTGCAAAATGCACAAAAAGACGAAGTTTCTGTAAAGTATTGTAGGTATAGCTTGACAGGGATATAAAAACAGTCGTACCTCTTTATCTTTTAATTCTTCAGCATTAGATTAAACTTGGGTTCCCGAAAAATTTTCAGGGTCCAGGTCATGGTCAGGTAGATGTAATGCACAAGGTTGGCCGTGATATATAGGTAAGTATGGTAATTATGCTATTGGCCTTGAGAAGGGAATGATCTGTGACATTTTCTTTGTCAGTGGAATTAGTTTCATTTGGTACAGTGATTTGGTTGTGTCAAGTACAGTTGCTGTCGTGCCGCAGGGCTTTTGATGACTTTGGTAGCTTTGGTACTATTCCAGAAATTGATTTCAAACACTTGCAGTATTTGCGTTAATCGTGACTTCGGTCTATGAGCAACCCAAATCACTAACATAACCTATGTATTATATTATAATGCATTTCGGAGTTTCTTCATTTATACGGGCACGTGGGGTGTTACACTAACTATTTCAACATGACTGCGCGAATTTCCAAGGAGTTTATGTTATGATAAGGAAAAGAAGGAATGATAAATATAACCAAAAAAAAAAAAAACAAAGAGAGCTTATAGTCACAACAACTTAAGTTGGCACGTGCATTGCAAGACACCGCAAACTGTGTTCAGGCGAGACTAATCGGTGATATCGTCGACGGAAGTTTTCTAGGAAAAGGAAATCAGCATGATAATGCCTTAGTGTATAGGGGCCATCCGGCCTTAAAATGCTAAACGGTTAATAATGTCCGGATTCTTGGGGGCAACTCGTGCTACGTTGCTGGGTAATATAATCGAAGTGGTGGATGAAGCGCATCTGGAGTACGCCTGCGGTGGTGCTTATGTTTCTAATCGAAGTGACCCCAACTTGTGCCGCATGTTTAGTCCACTTTCAATTTTTTTTAATGGAAAAATTTGTAATAGGTTATTAGAGAATGTAAAAATGAAAGAGAACTACTCTTATTTTGTCAACTTATTCTATGCTCAAGGTTTCTTGCTTTGCTGGAGTTTAGGAAGAGTCGTGATGTATGCAACATTTTTTTTTGTATTTTTATAAATTTTTTTTTGTATCTTGAACTTGTAATCTTATAGTCACAACAGAACAATTTTATCAGTTATTCGAAGGCTTACTTTCAACATTAATAGTGAGCTTTCAGCAATCGGAAAAGTTGTGAGAGATGTCTTTGATAGTGCCGTCAATATAACCCATTTCCAAAGTTATTGTCAACAAATATGACAAGACAAAAACCAAAAACACCTTCTTTCAAAGAAAATTTTCTTTCTACACAAATTTTATTCCTTCTCCTAGTTGTCTGTTAAGTCAAATTTTGCTCAATCTAAAATTGATAAAATTGTTATTATTTAATTGATTTTTAAGTTGGGTTCTAATCCAAACTTAAATTCAATCTGAATCAAATCAAGTTTTTTTTAAATATACTTATGAAACAACTTCATTTTATACACAAAACAAAAATGTTTTGCTAGACTTTGTTGGCATTGCTGAGTTTATGTTAAAGGACTTGGTTTATTACCAGCAAAATGGCTCTTTTAAAAATTTAAGCTAATAGGATAAAAAGTTTAAGATTTAATCATAATTAAACAGATAAATAAAATTAAAAAATTTAAAATATGATTGAAAGAGATGATACTTATTTAATGAAGTTTAATTAAATTGAATCAAAAAGTTACAAATCAACCCGAAAAATTAGAAATTCAAAAAATTTAAAATTGTTGAGTTTTTAAATTGGTAACTGTTCTTTAACGAAAATAAAAAATCCCTCAACTTCCTTCTTCGATTAAGTCCTTCCTTAGTGCTTGGTGAAAAGGAAAAGAATGTGAGAGCACCTGTGGGAGTGGAAGAGATAGTAAATGGTTACAGTGGCACATACCCTGCAGCCAATAAAAATGTTGGGTGGGAGATGTTTGGAACTCAAAATCATGGCGTACAGGGAAGTGTCTTGAGATGTGGTGAACGAATCTGGAAGGCTAGTTATATAAAGCATAAATGTTTTTGAAATGAATAGAATGAGTGAAGCTAAAAGGTTAATGTCTGTCGGAATTAGTTTCGAGGAGGATGCTCTCACCTGGTTTGGATGGACATATGTGAGAACACCATTTAGCAGTTTGAATGATCTAAAATAGCAGTTGATTAAGAGGTTCGACCAAACTCAAACTAGAAATTTATGTGAGAGGTTTTTGGGTATAAAATAACATGGTTCAGTGGTTGATTATCAGAGAGAGTGCGAAAGAGTCTTGGCACCATTTACGACATTGCCTATGGAGGAGCTCGACTACACTTTTGTGAAAGGATTGAAGGCAGAGATAAGAGTTGAGCTACATTTGATGAACCCAATTAGGCTCAAAGCCCTCACAAATATAACCCAAATGATTAAAGAAAAGAACTGGACCATCAAGCATAAAGGAAGCCCAACTGGACCAACTTCTCTTAAGCCGAGTACATGGGAAGAAGGAAGGGGTTTCTTGGTCAAAATTTGAACCAAGAAGAAGTCAAGACTTCTACCCGAGAGACTTTCTTGAACAATTGGGTCATATAAACAACCCACGAACCAACAAAAACCACTATAGAAGGAGGTTGATGACAGATGTGACTCACTAATGTCGAGATCCAAGATAGAAGGGCATGGGGGTTATGTTATTCATGTAAAGAAAAATACTAGCCAAGTCATATATGTCAGAAGGAGCTTTAAATTTAGCTTGCTACCGACAAAGAAAGAGAAGAAGAGAAGGAGAGCATGGAGCTAAAGGACGGCAGGCTAGTTTTAAGAGACAAGGTTTAGAATGCTGAGGTATATATAACCGAAGTTGTTGAGCTCTCTCTCAAATTGGTGCTTGGCCTGACCACACAAGGCACCATAAAGATGAGAGGGACATTTGCTGGTAGAGATGTAATGATGATGGTCGATTACGGGGCTACACATAATTTCTTATCAATAGAGATCATTGAGGAACTAAAGGTACCACTTATTTCTACTTACAATTATAGGTAATGGTGTAGCAGTTAAGGAGGGGCCGAGGGGAATTGTAAGGGAGTAAGGATTGAGGTCTAGGGATTAATAATTATTGAGGATTTTTTGCCTCTGCAATTGGGTAGTACTGATATTATTCTTAGGATTCAATGGTTGGGAAGTGTTGGAAACATGGCGGTGAATTGTCGTAAACTGGTGACGGAATTTTATGTTGGTGGTTCTCGAGTTGTGCTAAAAGGAAACCCTAACTTGTGTAAGGCAGGGGTCTCATTGAAGGCCATGACTAAGGCAATCTAATGAGAGGGAGTGAGGTTGATTGTGGAGATGTGTTAGATGAAAATCCCTGGAGAAGTTACTAGGGGCAATTGGGCAGTTTCAGAGGTAGTCTAGCAGGTGCTGATGAATTATCAGAAGGTGTTCCAACCTATACCAGAACTAACTCCCAAAAGAGACATTGACCATGTAATTAACTTGGAACTAAGAACTTGGTCAGTTAATGTTAAACGCTATCGTTACCTACACTACCAAAAAAATGAGATTGATAAGATAGTTAATGAAATAATTGCAGCAGGAATTATTTAACCATCCACTAACCCTTATTCAAGTCCAATGTTATTGGTTAATAAGAAGGATAAGAGCTAGTACTTCTGCGTAGATTATTGAGAGCTTAATTGAGTGACAGTAAAAGATCATTACTACCAGTAATTGATGATTTACAAGATGAATTAAATAGTGTCAAGTTCTTTTCAAAATTAGACTTAAAAATTGACTATCATTAGATCCGAATAAGAGTGGAAGACATGGCTTAAAGCTCAAATTGGGGATTAACCTTTTTGAGTTTGATCATTTTGGGACTAAAACTTGTAACCTATACATAGAAGGTCTAACATTTCACAAGTTTGCTCAATTTAAGATTTTTTGGATGGAAATTAGGACATGTTTACACACACCGTCACATGCAACAACGTGGCACTGTTACCTTTTTTTTAAATGTCATGTATAAAAGAGTAAAAGGTTTTAAGTTTTAACCCTAAAATTGTGTAAATTTCCTAAATTATGTAAATTTCATAAAGGAAAAAAAAGAGAAACTTAAAAGTTATAGAAAACCCTAAAATCCCATCTTTGCTCCCCTCTTTGATGCTTCTTCACCATCGGTCATTTCGCCTATCTGGCTTGGTTTACACATTAAAACCGTCACCAAATCTGTGTTTTATTCTTCATTAAAGGTTGTGTTGCTTGGTTAATGCATCTTCACTGTCCCCAGATCCACGCTCTAGTCTTCATTGAAGGGGTTGGCTTGCCTGGTTCACGTATCATCTCTTGAAACTAAGGTAAGTCTTATAATTAAGTATCAGCCATTAGACTTAAAAGCGGTAAAATATTTGATTATGAAAGGTCTGAGGTTAGAGTAGAAAAAAGAAGAAAGTGCAAAGGTTAGAGTAGTCTAAGAAAGATAGTATGAATGAGATAGGCAAAAGTAAACTGGTATTACTTTCATCTTCTACCGAAAATGTTTAGTTACAGAATAGGCAGCTACTAAGACCAACAACTTTTCTATTATGTTATAATTAGTAGAAAAATTCATCTTTCCTTCTAATCAGAGCACAATAGAAAAGCAGATGGTCCTATAAAATCTTAATTTGATGCTTTTAATTTCATTGCCCTCCTATATCCTTTCTGCTTTACTAGTAGGAGTATTTGTCATATCAATTTGTATTTTTTTAATTACAACTGATGTATTGTTTTTATATTTTTGTTTGCAATACTCTGATTATCATTGATGATAACATAAAGTTATAATTTTGTTATTCTAGTAGTAACTTAAATCTGAAAGACTCTAATTACTAGTAATTTAAAGTTGATGTAACAATTGAATTGAATAAGGATTGCATTTAATATGGACATTTTGTGAAACATTGAGGCATAATAAACCATTAGGTAGGTATATAGGTTGGAAACCAGTGATGCAGCTCTCATGAGGCTTATAGGTGAAAATTTTCACAAGCTTAAGAGTCACAACAAGAACATGTTTCTCGATTCACATGTGTAAACATCGCCACGTACCTTAATTAATAGAACTTAGTAAGTTGGTTGATGGAATTGTTATGAATATGTTAAGCATTATGTGCAGTGCTAGGCTTGAGTTTTTCACTTTTGCTTCAGTTTTTCCTTTCAACATTCTGAATGAGTCTCTTCATTTTCCTCGAATTAGTTTTTTCGATTTGGCAGAATGACATATGGTGAAGTAACTCTTAAGGTTTCACGATGCAGGATGTTTCGTTAATGTGGGTGATAACATTATGTATAATGGTAGTTTTGTGGATGAAATTGAATTTGATCCTAACTTACTGAGGTATTTTGAAGTGGTTGATGTATGTAAGAGAAGTGGGTATAACAATGTAAAAACGATATTTTATCTTATGCCTGGTTTTGGACTATGTAATGGTTGGAAAGTTGTACAAGATGATGCTAGTGTAGATGATGTTTGTGTGTTAGATAAGGTTAGTCAAACCATGGGTACGGGCGATATTGATAATTATATTAAACATGGTGTAGATACCTTTATTGAAGTGATTGAGGATGAATGTAATAAGGTTAATCAGGATAACGTAGTTGAAGATAATGGTAAGGATGTTCATAATGAAGGGTTTAGAGGTAAGGTAGGCAATTTAGACAATGTGCCAAATGTGGAAGATGAAAATGATGCAGATATGAAGAATGAAGATGATACAAATATGGAGGTTGAAGAGGATGAAGAGGATTAAGAGCAAGGAGATGAAGGTAATGGTCTAGATGAAGATATTGAAGAGGATTTAGAGCAAGGAGATAAAGGTAATGGTCCAGACGAAGATGTTGAAAAGGATTAGGTAATAGTCCGAATGAAGATGATGAAGATAATGGACCACATGAAGCTGATGCAGGTGATGGAGATGAGGTAATTTTGTCTGAATATTATGACAATGATGAATAGAACTTGTTAGTGATGCAGATGATATGGTAGATGATGTTACTAAGAGGAAAAGGAAATACCCTGTTATGATGAAAATGCAGCTAAGCCTTACATTAAATTAAGGAATTTTTCTTAATTATTTGTAATTTAAACATGTAGTGAATTTCTGTCAATCAAAACAAAGAGGGCTGTCATGTTTACTAAAAATAGGCCTAACTTTGTCTAAGGTAATTGTAGAATAGAGAACTGCCCTTGGTATATATATGGAGCATTTAATAAGAAGCTACAATCATTTCAAGTTAGGAAATTCAGGAACAATCATGACTGCAATAGGTTATAAATAAATCTTAGGATGAACATCAGCATCTTATCTAACTTGTTGAAGGATAAGCTTAAAACGGAGCCACTTTTTAATAATGATAATATGAAATTTTACGTTAAGGATTGTTTAGCTGTTGAAGTGTCCATAAGCATGGTAAGAAGAGCAAACAAAAAAAAAAATGCAGATAGTGTTGTGATCAACATTGAAGAGGAGTTTGGGAAGCTTTGGTCTTATGCCAAAGTGATTAGGCATACCAACCCAGAAATCATGGTTACGTTGATTGTTTCTCAGCCTATTCCAACATCTCCCCCTGTATTAATGTACATATGCTTAGAAGCTATTAAACATGAGTTTAGGCATGGATGTAGGCATTTTCTTGGCTGAGATGGATGTTAGCTAAAAACCAAAACTAAGGGTGAACTTCTATGTGCTGTGGGAAGAGATGGAAACAATCAAATGTTTCCTGTTGCTTGGGCTATGGTTGAAGTTGGGTCGACAGTTTTATGGAAGTGGTTCATTGAAAGGCTGAAAGAAGATTTGCCTTACTTGGTCTCTGGAATTGGTTGGACTATAATGACTGACCAACAAAAGTTCAAGTTTCACATCAATCTTGTTTTTACTTTGATTGAGAGTGTAAGTGTTGTAAAATATATAGAGTTGCTACATGCCTATTCAAATGGTTATGTTTTCCCTTATAGGGACTTGATAAAGCCATTGCTGATTTATGTCCAGATGCTGAGCATAGGTTTTGTGTTAAACATATTTAAGTGAATTGATATGGAATAGGACATAAAAGGGAAGAGATGAAGAAAGACTTTTGGAAAATCGCAAAATCCTTCACAGTAAGGGAACCTGAAGAAAATTTTGATAAGCTCAAAGCCAAAAAGCAAAGAGCAACAGAAGATATTGAGAGTTATGCATCAATTCAACAAAGGTGCTGGGCTTTCTAAAGGGAAGATTCTATGATTGAGTTAGTTGACAATAACTTATGTGAGTCCTTCAATTAGACTCTGGTTGACGTAAGGAAAATGTCAGTTTTAGGGTTATTTGAGCATATTAGAAGAGAATTGATGAAAAGAATTGTGAGAAAAAAGAAAGAGGCTACTAAGTGGAAGGGTAATTTAGGGCCAAGAATATAGGAAGCAATTGAGAAGAGTGTCATGATTGCTCAACATTGTTCAGTACATTATAATGGAGAATGAGGGTATGAGATTGATCATGGATAAAACATGTATGTGGTGGGGCTTCAGAACAAAATATATTCTTGTAGGAGATATACCCTCTTTAGCATTCCTTGTGCACATGTCATATGTGCTATTAGAGATAGTAGGATTAATATTGAAGAGTAGACTTCTAGTTGTTTATGAAAGAATGAATATATCAAAGCTTACAGGAAGGCAATTCAACTAATGCCTAGTATGAAAGACTGACCTATTTGCAATGAAGAAACTATTAAGCCACCATAATTCAAATAAGGGCTTGGTATGTCCAAAACAGCTAGGAAAAAAGACATTGATGAGCCTCAAAAGAATACAAAAGAAAACAAAAAGTAAAATGTTGACCACGTGTTTAGGAGGAGTATGATTATTACATGTAGCCACTGTCATACAGAAGGACACAACAAAAGAGGTTTTCCTTGGAAGGGTTGAGAAGTAATTTCTAAGTTGTTTAGTCTTTTTATGGTCCAACTAAGATTCTTTTCCATATTAGTGGCAATCTTCTAGGTTTTTTGTTCTATTATCATTGTTATCAATGACAGGTTCCAACCCAGT
This sequence comes from Erythroxylum suave, assembly GCA_027563595.1. Lineage (NCBI taxonomy): Eukaryota > Viridiplantae > Streptophyta > Magnoliopsida > Malpighiales > Erythroxylaceae > Erythroxylum > Erythroxylum suave. The sequence continues at coordinate 5,961,769 of JAOSBN010000004.1, read as the reverse complement.
TTCAAAATCCGAACCTAGACTAGTCAACTAATTTCTATATAGAGCAAAACATAACAAACGCACAGTCAACTCCCGAAAGCATAGCCATAGTTGAAACCAACATTGATAACCCAGTAAGTGCCTCTAAATCTACATCCAACGCTGAAAGGGGAAAGAGAGGTAAAAGAAGAGCAAAAACCTTTGCTTTTGCCTCTACTACGATGTCTGTATCTGCTGGTGCCACAGCTGCTTCAGGTACTACCAACACCTCAAGTACTGCTCATGTATATGAAAGTGCAAATACAACAACCTCAGTTGTTCTCCCAAGACCTGGAGATGCTTTAGAAACAACAAATATCTGTATATCTTTAAAGGCCACCTCCAAGAACCAAACCAAAGGGAGAAGAGGGCCTAGTTATGATGTTGTAGATGATCGAAGCAGATTAAGGATGTTGGTAGCTGGCAGATGTAGTTCAAATTCTCAAGCGAAAATTACAGAAAAAATGACTGTCGCATACTCTTCTCTTCAACAAGAAGCTAATAGGAAGATCAAGAAACAGAGGGGGTATACACAAATGAAACTCATGGTTGCAGATACTAAATGTAAGTGTTAAATATTTTCATTCTTACCAAACATTAATTAATTCATACAACTTAACAAACATTTGCATTTTATCTACAATCTGGAAGGAGAAGTTAGAGACTACTAAACCTTGGGCAGAAATCAATAAAGAGGAAAGAAGTTGTTACTGCGCATGTGAATCCAAGCTAATAAAGTCAAACTACATTTTCAAAGGGAAAGGAAAAAAAAAGTAAACTTAATATTTAATTGTTAGTGAACTGAATATTTTTGTGATATTTATGAACTGAACAACAATAGATTGTAAGGATCTTATTGGGATTAATGTTATTAAACAATGAATGCAATGACTACCAATTTCAGTTTGAATTGTATTTCTTGTACATTTTTTTCCTTTTTGTTGAAGTTCATGAACGAGTTACTGATGGTGATGGAAGCTTCATTGGAATTGTCAAATTCTCTGCAATGTTTTGTATTTTTCAGGAAAAGCTTAAAGTCTATGGATTGTAGTAAAGTGTTAGTTTCCTTTATTTTCCAATCAACGTGAATTGCATTTCTTTTAGCTTTTTTCATTTTCGTTGAAGTTCATGAATGGTAGTATATGAACACTATTAATACAAAGAATTGGAATTATAGGTCTATTAAACGTCTTTGTCTCCTTATTAATAATTTGATGACTTATAAAACAACTTAATAGTTTTGTTAATCATTGGATTGGAGGTAAAATACAGATAACATTTTTTAGAGTAGTCAATTGCTGCCTCTTTTAACTCTTTTTAACTACTAACGAATACTTCATCTCCATTGATTAAAGATCATATTTTGTTACTAATCTTCCTTACCAATGTTGAAACATCAAACATCTTTAGGCTAGTACATCAAACATGTTTAGGCTAGTACATAAAACATCAAACCTGTTTAGGCTAGAACATCAAATTGGTAATACATCTAACACTTTGTACTTTCCAACATCAAATTAGGTGAAGAACATTTATACACTGTTCTAGTACACCAAACCATTTCCAGGTAAGGCTTTAACGGTATAACTATTGCCTTTTTTACCTTCAATATTTAGAATAACAAACATAAGCAAAACTACTAAACATAAGCTTAAATAAGCAAACCATTTCCAACACTTTGCTGAATGTGTTTCATAACTAATCCTCGTGGCAATTAACTCAATTTTCAAACTTTAACTTTTCTGTAATCCTTTCAGCTTGAAAAACTTCTAGTGTATTTTCTCTTAACTCTGTCACTTCAGCCTTCAATAGATTATTTTGACGATATGACATCTTCTCTCTGTTTTCATCTCTAAAATAATTTGTCATACTTTTAGACAAAATCTTTGATCATGCCATTCATAAAATCCACAAACATTTTCACTCTAACATCAAAGAAAAAGAAACAATTTGTTAATGAAATATATGAACATATTTAGCTAAAACAACATAAAAATGTACCAAAATTACCAAAAAGAGTCGATAGCCATAAAACCTTATTCCTAGATTTCATTAGTCTATGAAGTTCATCTAGGTGCTTTCAAGTTATAGTAACAATGTTTAGCCTCCCCGTCTTAGTCCTATTCAACTGGGTAAGTTGAAGAAATCAGCTTGTATGACCTCATATGAAGCTTATAATGCGTCCCTCTATAGCCAAAGTTGAAAGTTTCAAAAATTCCAACCCAACATAAAATTACGACCAAGAAAACAACAAACTAAATCCTTTTATCAATCTCATTACCTTGAAGAACTACTACTTGAGCTCATTCTTAAGTATTATAGCATAATGCTGTAATGTTGATTGTGCACCCACTAACAAGCAAATGATGTCTACAAAATTGAATTTGTTTGCTCCTAATAATCTGCATTTCTTCCATGAATGTCATACTTTATTTTAACCCAGCAGATAGAGAAAAACAAAAACATAGATAACCACCAACAAAGCTAAACCGAGTGACACAAATCATATCCTACATACATTGTCAAGTACATGGGGAAGACAAAACTTGATCATATCCTTTATATGAAAAACAATTATTGTCTACATGCTATTCCAATAATCAAACCTATTTAAAGAAGATAAAATAATTTACGTAAATGGAACATTGTTAGGGCAAAGGAATAAAGTGAATATTAAAACATCATAAATTTATATACAAAAATTAGAAGGGAGCATGACTTATTACTTACTTCGGTCTTCAATCACAACACATGTATATTTCAGAACTCTGAAAACCTTACTACCCATTCACGTCCAATGCCAAAAGAGAGATCTCACACTCATACTACCAAGAAGGCACAAGCGAGATTGGAGTGATGGCACATATGTGATGCCGCGTATAGGGATTGGAGTGAAGGCACAACAGAGAGAAGAAAAAGAGGGTGAAACACATGTTCATAAAAATCGTTGATTTAGGGTTGAAGAGTATTTCATTTAAGTAAAAATTTAAACAAACTTAATAAATTTTTTCTTAAATTCCACCTAGACTAGATAATAAATTAGGTCTATTAATGTGACATCTAAACATTAATTGACTTACATGTAACGGCATGTGTAAACACGTCTTGGTTTCTATCTAAAAATGTCTTAACTTGAGTAGACTCATCAAATTTTAGCCCTTTATTGAGCAGGTTTCATGTTTAAGTCCCAAAATGATCAAACTAAAAAAGGTTAAGCCCTAATTTGGGTTTTTAGCTTGGAAGACATCATAAAGATTGCAATTAGAACATATAAGGGTGACTACAAATTTGTGATGTTGCCCTTTGGGCTATCAAATGCCCCGTAAACTTTTCAATCTTTGATGAATCATGTGCTTTAGCATTTTTTTGAAGAAGTTCATCTTAGTTTTCTTTGACAATATATTAGTCTATAGTATAGATGAAAGAACCCATGTTGAGCACTTGGATAGGGCGCTTACCAATTTGGCAGAACATCACCTCCATCTAAATGAGAAAAAAATGTATGTTTAGGCAGAGGATGATTGAGTACTTGGGGAATTATGTGACAGACTAAGGGGTTGAGGTGGATAAGGAGAAGGTTAAAGTGATGATAAATTGGCCTACGTTATCAAATTTGGGGGAACTCCGGGGATTCTTAGGCCTCACAAGTTATTATAGACGATTTTAAAAGGGGTATAGGATTATAGCTTAGCCATTGACACACCAACTTAAGAACGATTCTTTCCATTGAAATGCAGAAGCAAAAAGGCATTCTAACAATTGAAAGAACCTTGACAACATTTCCCATTTTAGCCTTACCTGATTTTCCAAGCCTTTTACTTTGAAAATTGGTTCTTCAGGCATGAGATTAGGAGCAACTTTGTCTCAAGATAGTCGTCCTATTGCTTTCTTCAGTCAATCCTTATTAGCCCACAACAGACTTAAGTCAATCTACGAATGAGAGTTGATGGCCATTGTGTTGGCGGTGTAAAAGTGGAGGCACTATTTGTTGGGATAACACTTTGTGATTCAAACTTACAAAAAAAGTTTGAAGTAGTTGTTAAAACAAAAAATTATACGGCCATAATATCAGATATGGGTTGTTAAATTAATCGGGCATGATTTTGAGATCCAGTATAAGCCGAGAAAGAAGAATCTTTTAACCGATGCCTTATTTCAGATTTCTCAACTTGAGCTACTTCAACTAAGTGCTATCTCTATTTCAAGGGTGTTAGACAATGATTTAATATGAAAATAAGTGGTTGCCAACCCAAAATTTACTAATATATTTCAAAAATTATAGGGAGGCATATATGAATTGCCTAGTTATTTTTTTTCAACATGGCACTCTGTTGTATAAATGGAGGATGGTTATGTACAGAACTTCCAGTATTTTTCCCACTTTGATACAAGAATTTCACACTAGTCTCATTGGGGGACATTTTAGATTCTTAATAACTTATAAAAGAATTAAAGGTGAAATGTTTTGGAAGGGTATGAAGAAAGATATTTAGAAATTTGTAGCTGAATGTGCCATCTGTCAGTAAAACATATATGAAACAACCTCTCCTTCGGGACTACTCTAACCACTTCCTATTCCTCATAGAATATAGGAAGATATTTCCCTTAATTTTTTGGAAGACCTTCCCAAATCAACAAGCTATAATTCCATTCTTGCTGTTGTTGACAAGTTGAGTAAGTATACGCATTTCCTACCTTTAAAACACTCTTTCACGGCAAAATTAGAGACTGATATTTTCATGAGCATTTTTTGGGAAGAGATATTTAGACTATAGGGAACTATCTTATGGTAGAGTACAACTTATAACCCCTAATCTGATGGCTAAAACAAGTTGTAAATAGAAGTGTACAGACTTATTTGCGTTGCTTCATAAGCGCTCAACTTAAGAAGCACAGTTCTCGGCTTCCATGGATAGAATATTGGTATAATACTTCCTATTATATTTCTACTAATATGACTCCCTTCAAAGCTATGTATATCATGGATCCCCCCACCTCTGTTGCACTTTGGCAGCCAAACTATAAGAGTAGCTGACCTAGAAATCAACTAAAAGAAAGAGATGTAACTTTAGAAGAAATCAAGCTTCATAGAGCAAAAGCTCAATTCAAAATGAAGATGCAAGCAAATAAACATTGGAAAGAAGTTTTAATATGAAGTTGTTGATCAGGATTTCCTCAAATTGAAGCCTTACAAAATGTGCACTTGGGCTAAAAAGCAAAGTGAGAAACTCTCTTCTAAGTTTTTCAGGCCTTAACACATTTTAGAGAGGATTGGCATAGTGGCATATAAACTTGATTTACCTACTGGTGCTAACATTCACCCAATTTTCCATGTCTCCTAACTCAAGAAGGCGTTTAGATTTTAGCAGATTAGTTAGCCCCTTCCACCTCATTTGACGTTTGATATGGAGTAGGTTGTGACCCCTTAGAAGATATTGCAATGATGTGACAACTTAGTAGGAAAGGAGAGTTTGGTTAAATGGTGCGGGCTACTTGATTTTGAATCCACTTGGGAATCCTGTGAGGCAATCCAACAACGTTTTCCTACTTTTCTCCTTGAGGACAAAGTGGAATTCAATAGGGAGGGTAATGATAGGCCTTTGATTTGGCTCACGTATTCTAGGAAAAGAAGGCCCACGAATGGGGTGACAGTTGGTTGATCCTGGAGTGAACAAATGACATTTTGTTATGCTTCCTTTTCATTATTTTATTGTTATTTTGTTATATTTGTTACGCCATTATTTTGAATCTGAAAAAGATATAAGCTACTACTAGGAGTGGGAAAGGGCATGCGATTTTGGTGATTGTTGTAGGAGGGTCGCAGTCCTCTTAAAAGACTACTATCTTTCTTAATGAAATTCTGATTTCCCTTATCCTCATCAGTTACAAGATTTGATTTATTTTTCTTTTTTTATAGAAAAAGTGGAATTTCATCAATCCTCCACTTCCTTCCAATTTCTTCCATGTCACCAAGGACTTGAGAAAATTCATTACCAGTGTAAAAACTTCAACAATTAGACAAGAACCAAAAACCAAGAAAAGATAAAAGTACACAATTTCACCATTGTTAGATCCTTGAGAGAGTAGCATGCGTTGGCTTCTTTGGGCATGGTAGACACCAGGATACCGTAACTTCGATTGCCTTCTAGCAATAGCTAGCATAAGAATAAGTTATTGTACTTGCATACCTCGTCAATTACTTCTTTTTATTAAAAGTTTCTAATTTGATGTTAATAGAGTTTCCAATCAACCTTTGCTTTATGTTATTTACTCATTAAAACCTTTTATGATATCCTTGCATCTAGTTAAGCTTTGAAGTAAATATGGCTTAGTCCCTTTCATTGTCTTTTCCCACCTATTTGTTTTGTCTGCTAATGGTTGTGGTTTTCTTTTAATATTTAATGGAGACGAGAAAAGATAGGGTCGAAAGTAATTATATGTAAAAAGCATGATTATGTGAATAACTGCAGATGCTCCTTGTATATTTCTTAATGAGGTGTGCAAGTACAATCAACTAAACATTGCTTTTTAACTATGTGTGCAAATCAACCCCATAAGTTTTGTCCTCACTTTTAGCATTATCCCCCCTTTAGATGAGAAACTTTGACAAACTCATATTATTTTCTTTTCGTTCTTTTTTTTTTCCTAAGTCTTTTATGTTCCAAAATTTTAAGTAAAAGGTCCCTTCTTTTTTATGTAGGGAGGGGAGCATTGTGAGAAAACACCTATTAAATTAGTTTTGAGATTAAGATTGAGAATTTTTGCTAATGTGAGATGACCAAGGTATATATGTAATAACAGGCTTTTCAGTCTGTGTTTCCTTATTCATCTTAAAAAAGGATTTCTACTATTTCACTAGTTGCTATCCTAGCCCTTTTTGTTTTTAGTAAATTAGGAATCCATTGTAACCAAAATAGATGAAGTGTTAGATAAGGTAAAAGCAACGATCAAACAAGGATCAAAACTAGGAAATATCCTTAGAATGAAAACAATACTAATACATTTATTATAAATGTTAAAATATGTATTAGACTATTTTATTGTCATGAAAGATTGGATAATTTCTTTTCATGAATTTCTAGATGTTTTATTTATAGATGCATGGATCACTTCATGAATGATTTGATTAGAATGAATGACAGATGAGATCAAGGATAGTTCAAATAACCTATTATCTTACTTTATAAATACTTCAAATTCTTCTTTGCTATGATTATAGATGTTATAAACATGTTTTCATATTACTGATATATATTGATTATTTATGCATAAAAATTTGATGTAGAAAATTTAGTTTGTTTTTCTTTGAAATAATTGACTTGATTATTTGCGTTAGTTTGTATACATGTAAATGTTCATGTAACACTCATTAAATGCTCTGAACCAAGCCACAATTATGCACTTTGGGCCATGATCGTGATAGAGAGGGTTAGGCACAGGCCACGATCGTGGCAGGTAGGGCCATGATCGTGGATTATGTCGGTCTGACGTAAAAATTCAAGTTTCGCAAGACTTTTCAGACTGTTTTGACTCTGAATCAACCCTAAGGCTTCCAAAGTATAAATATAACATTAAGGGACAAAAGAAGTAGCCTTTGGAAGAGCCTTGATCAACCAACAAAAACAAAACCCTAAAAGAGAACCTTGAGAGATCGAGAAAGAGATGAAGGAAGAGAGAAAGGGAAGATGACACAAACACAACGTGCTTCCAGCTTTCCAAAGTGACAGCCTCCCATCATCCCGTCGAGTTTTGTTCCTATATATTTCAATTTTATTCAATTATATAATTGAGATATGTATTTGATTATAGACTTGAATTATGGTTGATGTTTTATACACACCTTTGGATTATTATTATTGATTTAACGAAATCTGATTGTTTTACGTGTTTATTGAATTAATTGTGATTTAATTTTGCATTTCATATCTCGATAATAAACTGAGAGGGTGAATAGAGAGAAAATAATTAATTTGGGGTAACTAGAGTTAAGTAAATTAATAGATTCAAAGTTAGATCAAGTTGGTAAAACTTGTGTAGAGATATCACACTTAGGTTTCCAATTGTTTATTAGAGAACGTAAGAACTAATTAGGTTTTATATAGGTTCTTAATTGAGAGATTACAACTCCCATAATTTGTTTAGGGTTTATACTTTAGGGTTCAGTTATAACTTGAGAGAGAGTAATTGTCCCTAGGATCTTCTAGAACTGTTAATTCAATAAATCGTAATCAGTTAGGTTGTCATTAAGGATAGATAATTTTCCCTTTCTCTCTTTTGGTAAACTCATTAGGTTGAATTTGAGGGTGTGCAATCATTGTTCAACAAACCTATCAATTTTCATTAATCGTTATTTAATTTTAATTTGCAATTGTTAATCGTCATCGTGATTGTTTTTAATTAAGTGTTAATTGTCAGTTATTGTTTTGATGATTGATTTGGTTATTTGATTTAGTTAGTCCTCATGTTAAAATTTATTGATTGTTAAATAATTGTTTAGTAGTTTCCAACCTTAGATTTTAGGACTAGATTAACCCTCCCCGTAGGAACTATACCTTACGCATTATGCGAATGACCATGCGCATGCAGAAATATCGAGGTTATAATTTTTAAATTTTTTTATACTTAAACCATCAATCAAGTATGCATATATATTGATTGTTTCAGATGGATAAACATATTTCGTCAGTGCAAAGCTCTAATCCAATATGGGACAATATGCTAGCAGAGAGTTCTAATCCAATACTGAGTAAAGAAATGATTCCAGATAAAGGAAGATGTTAATTAAGAAGTGATATTTAGAATAACTTTAAGAAGACTAGATCAAGGAATAGAGTTGAAAAGGTCAAATGTAAGTATTGCCACAAGATGTTGGCCTAGGGTTTTAAAGGTAGAACATCTCATTTGAAGAGAACATGAAGTTATGTAATAAAAATAAAATGGTGTTATGAGGCCAAACATTTTCTACCCTTTACCTAATGAGAAGGAAGAATAAAACTATTGTCACAAGTTATAGCAACAACAAATCAAAATTTTTAATAACTAAGATGATCATTGTTAATGACCAATCACTCTCTATTATTGATGGAAACAACTTTATAATGTTGATCATCTCACTCCAACTAGCCTTTAAGATCCCAATTCATAATATCATGAAGAAAGAAAATTTCAATATTTATGATGACTAGAAGAAAGAAATATTAAAAATTTTTGTTAAGTATTCATGAACATATAGTCATCGCATTAGATATGTGGATGACTGGCAACTAAGCCTGCGTTTGTTTCAGCTTTTAAAAGAGGCAAAAGCACTTTTTTAACAGCAAAAGTTGTTTTACGAAAAAAAGAGGTGTTTGGCTAAAATATAGAAAAGCACTTCTCAGATAAAAATAACTTTTGGAAAAGCTAAAATGTAGCTTTTTTGGAAGCTTCAATTTAAAGCTTT
>JAOSBN010000004.1:5904135-5943120 GCA_027563595.1 Erythroxylum suave | reverse complement strand
TAATTCTAAAAGGAAAATTAAGCAAACTAAACTTCAATAATAAATTAAATAAACCTAAAATGAATCGGGGCCCAACATTTGATGCATTTATTTGTTTTTAAAACATAAATTTATTGGCTTAAAGGGAAAATGGGGTCCTAAAATTCTAGACTACTAAATCTCATAAGACGAGATCTTGCCTTATGGAATTTAGTGTTTTGGAATGAAGACCCTAAACTTTTAAGATCTCGCCTTATGAGATATAGTAGTTTGGAATGAAGACCTTAAAATTCCAAACTACTAAATCTCATAAGACGAGATCTCGCCTTATAGAGTTTAGTGTTCTGGAATGAAGACCCTAAAATTTCAGACTACTAAATCGCATAAGGCGAGACTTATGGAATTTAGTGTTCTGGAATAAAGACCCTAAAATTTCAGACTACTAAATCTTATAAGGCAAATCTCGCCTTATGCGATTTAGTGACTTGGATTGATACTCCAATATCCCATTTCAATTTTTTAAAAAAAGAAAAGAAAAAAATCAAAACTATTTTTACCTTTGTTTTATTATTTCTTTTTTTACTTTATTATTATTAATTTTAAAAAAGAGAAAACCCACTACCCTAATATGTTGTTTCTTCTTTGTAGAAACATTCAAGTGGTGGGGTATATTTGCTACATGGCGGTTTGTGCTCGCGGGTTCTAAATGGCGGATGGGAAGTGACTCCACTATCAAATTTTGGATAGACGATTGGGTGGAAGGTTAAGGCCCTCTCTATCATTTTACTACAACGAGAGTACCAGCAGAATTGTTGTATGAAAAAGTTCAGGTTTTTGTGGATGCATATAGAGGTAGGCGTTGGGATAAGTTTCAATAATTTCTCCCTGCATCGATATGTATGACTATATTGGGGATACGGTCACCAAATCCTGAGTCTGGAGAAGATCGAGTCCTTTGGAGCCCAGGTAAACAGGGATCGTTTGCTACCTCCTCTATATACACGCTCATTGAGGATGACAGCCTACAAGAGCAATGTAGACTCTGGCAAGTGATTTGGAAATGGCCTGGTCCATAAAGAATTAAATTGTTTTTATGGCTGGTAGCTAAAGGAAGGCTATTGACAAATCAACAAAGAGCTGCCTGGCACCTCTCCGACGATAACCGATGTGCCTTCTGCTGCAACATCAAGACAATATTACATGCAGTGTGTGATTGTCCAAGAGCACACATTTCTGGTTTCAATTCCTTCTGGAGGTCATTAGCTCCAACTTCTTTCGCCAAGGTATTGATGAATGGTTGGTAACTAATCTTCACAACCAATGATTGGTGAAGAACTTGAACTGGTTTATTATTTATGGCATCTAGTGTTGGTTTTTATGGCATTGGTGAAACAAATACCTCTTTGAGAGCAATTTCCATTGGTCAACTCCCATCATGGCTATTACGATTGAGTTTGAATATGTGGAGTGGATTGCCAAAGCAACTCTAATAACTAATAGAACAATATATGGTCAGGAACTATTGTTCACACAATAAATTGGTTGGGCAAAACCAAAAGAAGGATGGGTTCAGCTAAACTCAGAAGGCGCATCAAAAATCTCTACCTATCAAGCCACTGCAAGGGGCTAATCCGTGATTGCAAAGGGAACTAGTTAAGTGGCTTTGTTCAAAACATCAGACTGGGATCATCGTTAAAGACAAAATTATAGGGAATTCATACTGGTTTATCTCTGGGTTGGAACCTAGGGCATCGAAAAGTAGTAGTTGAAGTTGATTCCCTAGAAGTCATTAACATCCTATCTTCCTTGGCAACCATGGATGGCCTAGCGCATCCCTTAATCAAAGATATTTGAAATATAGTAGCCAGACAGTGGGAGATTGGATTCCAACATGTTCTCAGAGAAGGTAACTACTGCATGGATGGACTAGCTGCACTAGCAGGGTCTTTTAGGACTGCTATTATTGTTTTCAATTCGCCACCCTCTGAGGTTATGGACGTCCTACTTAAGGATATTTTAAGGATTACTTTCCATAAAATAAGAGCGTAGTTCGTCTTTTTTTTTTGGTTCTCTTTATCCCTTGTAAACAAAAAAAAGGACATAATTAAACAACAACCATCTTCTTCAACTCCACGCAACATCTCCAGTCCATACCAAGCAACTCCAAATCTTCAACCTCACTTTCAGAAGCTAAAGCACCCAGGAACAGTTCACTGGCAACAACAACAATCCAAACACCAACGCACCTTTATTGGCAGGATCTCCACCAAGGCCATGCATAAGATGTCCAGTGCAGACCCCACACAGCACCAAGCCAAGCATCAGTCGCCACGCATACCAGTCAATTCCCAACCATCCACGTTCAACCCACACAGACACAGCACCCAGCCATCCCAACAAACTCACTAACCAGTCCTCTTTTAACCACGCAAAAACAAACAACCCTTCATTTACAGTTATTTTAACTTACACCAGCTGTCCCCTTTAAACCCAACAGCCCTCCTCTCAACACACACAAGCCACTCACCACAACACAACTCACGTACTAGCACTAGCCATCCACATTCAAACAACACCCACTCTATTCTTTTCTTTTATTATTGTTACAAGTTTTTAATTACTTCTTTTTTTCAATTTTTATTAATTCCTTTGAGTTGCTTTTCCCTTAGTTCATTTTTAATTGTTTTTACTTTTTAAGGTAATTTTTGTTTTTCTTGTTTAGTTTCATAGGATTCTAAGTTTACTACCAAAACTGTAGCAAAGGGAAAATCGCCAGTACATACTACTTCACACCGCCAATCTACTGCAAGCTCTGAAGCCTGTAACAAAAGGAAAAAAAATGCCCAAATTGTAAAAAAATACTTATGTTCTACCACCTGTTGAGTCAGATTTACAAGGATGACTCACTTTTAACACCAAAGAGTGAAAACAACGATACGTTGTTATTAAAACTCGACATATTGTTGCAGGTAAGTATGTACGCTACCATTCCCTGGAAGAATTGGAAATTAAGGAAAATTTTGATGATATGCTAATTAATATGAGTTGGAAGTACTTCACATTGGTTAGTTGTCTTGTTTCTATTAAATTAACTAAAGAGTTTTACGCGAACTTCAAATTTGACAAATCGGACAATTTTACTTTAAGTAGTCCTGAAATGATTCAATATAGATTAATGGGAGTCAAATTCAAATAGAGTGTCAATGGTTTCAATTTAGCCTTAGGGTTAATAGATGAGGATTATGCTAATTCGACTCACTATAAAGAATTTTTCACAGACTATGGTGAGTTCAACTCTTTTCAAGCATGGAAATCAATGTCTTCTGATCCTTTTCCTTATCATCCCAGTTAATCTAAGGGTAGTGATTTCAATAAAATGGAGTGGATTTATATGCAACGTTTCTTAGCCTTTAGTTATTCCGTTAGAAAGGCTACTGCATGTACATGTACTAAGGCTGAATTGTTCTTTATTTGGTGTATGGTAAATAAAGTGCATGTTAATTTAGGTGTTTGGTTGGCAATGCAATTTAACACTATTTTATCTTCAAAAGAAAATTTATGTCTTAGTTCTCTTATCAATCATTTGGCTATTAATTTGAATTTGCTTGATATGATTGACACCAATTTGCATATAGCCTATGAGATGGAACTTTTGGATAGAATTTGTTTAAGTAGGATGGGTGTAATTGAAAAACAAATGAGAACATGTCGGGATCACATCGAGAGAGATTCATTATCAACATAACAAGAGCATAGTACCATTCGACCAACTCTATATCTTTCATCTCCACAGATCTGAAAGGATTATCATTCTCGGCTAGATAGATTGGAACGCAAAATTTCAAAAATGGAGAAAATTTTGGATGCTTTACTTCAATTAATGTGGGATGTACCTCTATACAATCCAACACCATAATACACATCCTTTCCGACGCTCAAACTTTAGGGAAGTCCTCAATTATTTATTTTCTTTGATTGTATTTATTAAGTTGTGAGTATCTTATGCATACATTAAGGACAATTTATGATTTAGGTGTGAGGGAGCGAGTGTTTTCATTTTGATAGACTTTATGCCTTTGCTTCGACTCATAATATGTTGACTCATATATTAATTATTCCTTATGATAACTTCATATTTTTCTAATTGTTGTTCATGAATAATCCTTAAGTTAGGAGACATTTTCTATTTAAGATCTAATGCATTTGAGAGATAAGCATGATTAGTGTTTTCATAAATTATTTCAAGTACCTCATTGGATTTGTTAAATGAAAGTGTGCAAGACTTGATGCATTTTTTACATCCACATGAGCTTTGAGCCTAAGAGCATTCATGACATATGTGCTCATATATATCTCTTTGTTGTATGTTATCAAACATAGTTTGTCTATGCTAGAACTTGCTTTTGAATATGTGTTGAGACCACATTTTTTATAAATTTTTGTATAAAGATGAAGAGGGAATTTAGGATAATCATTTCTGACTTAAATAAGCTTACCTTAATTTTTATCCCTAGAAAATCAATTTGAGCCTTACCCTTTCTTTTCTTACACAATGACTTTGTTACAGGCTGAATTTACCCTTTTTGTTGTTGATATCCCTAATAATTTTGAACCCTTAAATTGAAGGAATTGTATTAGCATATTTGCATAAGGTTTTGGCTAATCACATGAAAAGTAAATTAGATGATTTAAGTTGCATTGTTTTGTTAAGTTGTATTGTTTTGTTTTTCTTAGAATGGGGTAGAAGTAAAAAAAAAAATCCTTTTTAATATTGTTGTTGAAAAAAAATAAAAGAAAAAGAGAAAAAGAAAAGAAAAGAAAAGAAAAAGTGATTGAAAGAGATGTTATTGGAATCAAGTGAATTTTGATTTAAGTTGAAACTTATATGGATAAGTTTTTATGATTTCCATCAATTTATTTAGCTAAAAAGCTTCTCCTTGTTATACCTTACCTAAACCACGTTACAATCATTATAAAGTCCTTTTGATTTATACATTAGGTTCATTATTGTATAATGGTAGAGATATGATTCTTGAGTAAGATTATGGAAATAACTCGATATGTTTCATTTAAGAACTTAAAGAACCCTAAACACTTTGAGCATATAAAGTGAAATCCTTGTAAGGGTGTCAAGTATTATTTATTTGATTTTAATGGAATTGATGAGATGCTATGTTTTAACAATGTGTCTTATGACTGCTTATTCTCTCGATTGTTATTTTATCTTAACCCTTAAATGTGAATTAACTTTTAGATATTTTTGGATGACATGAAAGGAGATGAGAGGTTGTTGTGAAGATGACTAATGTATTGAATTGATGTATGCTTAAAGACAAGCATGAGTCCGATATGGGAGAATTTGATAAGATGTATCTTGCTATATTATTTGATATTATCTCATTTTTTGGATTTATTTTGATGCTTAAATATGTAAATTAATGTTTGTTTTGTTTTAGGAGATGAAACATGGAGATTGCATTAAATTGGGACTCTATTAATGTTAATCACAAATTTTGGATAAAGTGAAGAGATTGTCGCAGTGGATAAGGCTGATCATTTAAAGAGTTGGATTTTAACTGGGAAACGTCTTCTTATCCCTATCATGTAGAAGTTTGATTTTGAATTTGTTTTAGATAGACATCTTTGCAAGTTAGAATTAGATTAGGATTAGATCATAAAACTTTTAAAAGGAACGTTCCTCACAACAGAAAGAGGTTCTCTCTTGTTTACGCCTTTTATAATTCTTAATCTATTTTCTATTTTTGTTATTGGAGCAAAAGTCATGTATGGCTAAACTCAGTTATTTTGATTCAAAGGGATTAAATACTCTAATTGTAACTTTGTGAGGTTTTGTGTTTTAAACCTTTTATTCATGTTTTAATTCAAGTATTTCTTGTTTTGAGTTCTCAGGTTTCATGAAAGATTAATATTCGATTAATCTGAAAATTTAATTTAAAATTGATTATTCTATCACTATCTAGGAATTCAATAATTCGTAATTGTCATGAAAGATTGGTACAAGTAGCAAATAGACTATTTACGAATTTCCATATTTAACTTATGATAAATAAAAAATTAAATTGAATAGTTACAACTATCTCGATTATTTAATTTAGGGTTTAGTCTTTTTCACGGTTATTACTATTATTTATTTGATATTGAATGCTATCATACCTAGTCAATAGATGATAAGTTTAGTTGATGGATTTAAACCAATTAATTTAGAAAATTTTGAGGCTTATTACGATTATCCTTATATGTTTCAGACTAACTACTTAAATCGTGAAAATATTCTCTGTAAACAATGATCAATGTTATAATTAGATACCATCTTTCCCTTGAATTGGAGTTTGGTAATCTTGACTTTCTTATTTTTAAATTCTATTGATTTAATTTGTTTTCGTATTAATTTTAATTAATCAGTTATTTAATAAAACCCCCTATTTACGTTTATTAATTGAAATTAAGAAGCTAGTTTTTAGTTCTCTAGGGATTCAAACTAGTTCTATGACTGCTACAAAAGTGTAGAGAATCGGAATTATTTTGGGGGCTTCGACAACCCAACCTACATTTGTGAGATCAAGTAAGCTTTATATAATTAGGCATCTGTTTTGGGTCACGCAACAACAAATGATGAAGAAACTCAATTCTTATTGGTATACGATAGGACAAATTGTTAGTCATTTATGTGTCAAACCCTAGATATAAGATGGATTGGTTGTAATTTTATTATCAAAAGTTGCATAGTAATTGGATTAAGAACATGATGATATCATTAAACAATTATAATATGATTTGTTTAATGATTATTAATTAAGATTGGACAAAGATTTAGATTGCAGTAGTTCAGTATCAACTTTAGCTTCATCTTCATATGTTGATCATATGATTGATGTGAGTCTCGAATATGCATAATTCATTTACAAAAAGAAGAAAATATGACTTTTTACAATAAGATAGAGTTAGACAATTATTTGGAGTAAAATGTTGTGACCTCGATTGAGAATGTGTAATTTGACATATTGACGTAATGGAAGACACATGGAAATATTTTCTAATCATGTAAACAATTGCATAAGATCTCTTAGCAATTCTAATATCTATTATTACTGGAAGTTTGTTTTTACTATTGACGGTTGAATAGTTAGTTCTCATTGTGCTTGACTTTATCCTAATATTATGGAATTTGTTATGTGTGACTGAAGTTGGTTATGTGAAGAAGTTATTTAAGTTAAATTTTATTCTTTATGATAGGTTAGTTTTAATTACCTTAATAATTTTAACAATTATATATTATATTATCTTTATATTGTTACAGGTACTAAGACCAATCTTCTAATTGAAATCTTCTTTGAACAAATATTCGATAATGAAAGTATATTTATTATCAATTATATAATAAAAATATATTTATTATCAATTATCATGAATTGAATATTTATTTAATATAATTATTGTATAATTGGGTATAATTTGTATAATAATGCTAATGAATTGAGAATAGCTTGAGTTTAAATTAGCTGAAGTTTTCGTAATGGGCTAATTCTCTACATTTTATGGTGAATCTAACAATATGCTTAAAGGTAGATTAACCATCTTC
This sequence comes from Erythroxylum suave, assembly GCA_027563595.1. Classification (NCBI taxonomy): domain Eukaryota; kingdom Viridiplantae; phylum Streptophyta; class Magnoliopsida; order Malpighiales; family Erythroxylaceae; genus Erythroxylum; species Erythroxylum suave. Next base: position 5,935,541 of record JAOSBN010000004.1, on the reverse strand, counting down.
ACCAGAAAAGAAGTCGAATTCAGAAATTATATAGTCTTGAGGATAAGGATTATCTTGATCAATATGTTCTCGATATGACTTGTGAAATTCTAGATGATTAAACTATCTTAAATCAGGCTCGTACAGTTCCTAAACTATTTCTCTGACTGCTTTCATATCAACTTGTAACCTTATTTATGGTGGGTGAATAATGGGATTGCAATTTACAACTGTAATGCTACCTCTCAAAACATATAAAGGGACATGCCTTTCATCTACAAAAGAAAGTAAATGGAAGGCAGTTGCATTCTCAGAATTTTGAGCCATTAAGAGTAAGATGCCCCCGCGAGTCCTTTAAAAAATTTACTTTGCTAAAGTAGGTGAACTTTATCTAGCAAATTGTTTAGAAAGGTAATCAATTTATCAACATTCTTTATCAATATTTTGATAGCGTTGGCTATGGAGGTTGTGTTAGACTCCAATTCTAGAAATTTGTTTGCTCAAACAACGTCGTTTTGCTGCAATGATTTTGGATTCTTGCTAACAGAAAAGTTAGCTAAAGGCAAGATGGCCTTCTTAAAGTGTTCGAAATAGGTTGATTGATTTCTTTGGAGAGTGTTTTTTTTTGTTGTATTGTGATTGTATTGGTCTACATGTCATTTTTTTGTTACCCCAATGCTGGTAAATGTATATTCCTCTCATCTTTGAGCACTTTTTTACTATAACTACCCACTTTCTTACATTTTAGGTAGCCACGTACCACTGCTTCCTTAACTCCAATATCCTAGAATTTAACTTTAAGTAACTTCTTATCTTCTAACCCCTTTAGCTATATTTCTATTTAATAGTCTTCTACCATTTTCTCAACTTCCTTGTTCGAGCCAACTGTCTCCTTATACTATTTTTTAAAAACACAAGTCAATTATGTATTAACTATTTGTAATTTTTGAATTATGGATTTCTTAATTGATTCTCCATTTTAGTATTTAGCTCCCTTTCATTTATCAGTTAAACTTTATAACTTTTTGAGTCATATGATCTTAGTTATTTTTAGGGATGGTAATTTCGACCCGACCCGTTTTTAGCCTGGGTTGGACGGGCTACAGGTGGGCCATGGGCCGACTCATGGTTGGCCCTCATGGGCTACGAGGCAGCCCGGTCCGACCTGCAACCTACCAAAGTTGGACAACATGGCATTGTTTTGGACAATTTTTTAAATTAAAAATATATAAATGGGTCGGGCTGGGCCGGGACGAAGGCGGCCCGGCCTATTGACATCCCTAGTTATTTTAAGGCTAGGCCGGGATGAGGGTTGCCCGGTTCATTGACATCCGTAGTTATTTTAAGTAATCATCACAATTGTACTATTTTGAGTATGTTATATTATTCTTCATTTTATATAATTATATTTGTATAAGAATTAAATGATCATCTTTATGTTAATCATGATATTATTTATATGATAAATATATGAAAAGTAATATTAATAAGAATTCCAGAAATGTAGTTATTTTTATATCTAATTTACATTTGAGATAAAATTAAAGTAAAACTAAAATATGAGAGATTATAATTTTATTATTTTAAAAAAAATTATTGTGGCGGCTGCATCACAAGTAAATCCACCGCCAGGTTGGATTCGAAATATTGGACTAACCAATAATGAAGATTGTCTTTTTTGACTCCTTCTCTCTCTGTCTCTGTCTCTTCCCTGTTCTATGTTGACCCAGGCAAGTCTCTAAAAATCAGGCGGACGCTTTCAACGGCTACAAAGTTCACTCCTTTGTTTCTTTACCTCGTACCCATCTCTTCAAGGTATTTCTTTTTTTTTTTTGTGGGATTGTGGTGATTTTGGACATGGAGCTATTGTTTGTTGTCACGCCATTTTGTTTTGGCAATTATGTGTTTTTCTTTTGATTTATGAAAAAGGAATTTTGATGCTAGTTTTAGTCTACTGTAAAAAGGAACAGAATATCTAGACGTACTTGATTGGCATAAACCAAATTTCCTTCATGGAGTTGATGCTTTTGGGTTCTAAAAGTTTTAAGAGCTGTCTTTATCTTTATTTTATTTCTGCTGGCACTATAAAGCAGAAGCTCTAGTCTTATGGTGTCGTTTCATGAGTCCCGTTTCTATTTCTCGTCTTCTGTGTTTAAATTTAATTTTCCGAAGGTGTTGAAAACGGTACAGAAATCGAAGCCCGAGTGTTTTTAGAGGCTTTTCATTTAGTGATACAGTTTTTGTTGGTTGCTGGAATTTTTGCCAACATCTGTTGCTCCAAATTGGAAGAATTTTGTGAATGTGAGTAATCATATGGGAAGCAGGAGTATCCAGACTTTTGAACGAATGCGAACCTTTTGAATGACTTTGTCTCAATGTTCGTTTGAGTTGTTCTTGTGGGAAGTTTCGTGTGTAAGTTACTTGGTCCAATTTATTCTAATACGTTTCATTTGGTTGATTTGGTAAAAGAGCTTTGACTGAGGAGGACTGGCAATCTGTGATACTGTAGTTTTACAATACAGGAACGCTGCTTCTTGCCGGTGAATGATGCTAGCATTTCAACAAAATAGAGAGTAGATCTACCTCAAGTGATGGATGGTCGAATCTTGAGAGAAAGGGACCTTGAAGTTGATCTTGAAAGTGGTGGGGCAACATGCAAAGGGTATAGAACTAACAAACATGTTTCATCAAATAGACAAACCAATAAACTTATAGAGGGGGATGGGCCATTGCATTTTGATGGATTGTTGAATTCATCAAATTTTGGTGAGGTTGCTGACAAGAATACACAAGGAGAAGAGGATCAGCAGCGCTTGAACTTTTGGGTTAGAAAGCACATAGAAGAAAAGAAAAAGAAGAAAAACAGTAAAACGTGTCCCAAGCCACCAAGACCTCCTAAGGGTCCAATATTAGATGCTGCTGACCAGAAGTTGGTGCAGGACATGGCTGAGTTTGCAACGAGAAGACGTGCCTGGGTTCAGCAAATTAAAGCTGTAAAGAAGATGAGAGCATCAAAATCATTTTGGAGCAGCAGTCTATCGGCAATGGTTGTGACAATACTCTTTTGCTTGATTATCATCTTTCAAGGTACAGTAGCCTTCCGGAGTTTTGTTAGATTCGTTTGCAGCCTTGTATCTATTTCTCCTATTAGAATTAAGTTTCAGGAAATGTATGGTCATTCACTTAATTATTAAATAATGTCAAGGTTTTTAAATTTCTGATGACTACCCTATACCGTATATAATCTTCAGTTTCCAAGTTAATTGCTTGCATAACTTGCGTTATATGCATGTATTGCAAAATAACAATTTGTATTTCCTTTTGTTCATCAGCTTTGGTAACCTTGCTTATTATCTGAATATCTGTTTGTTTTAATTTTTGAACTTTCTTTCCTCTTGGTTTCTTGTTTTTCTACTTTAACTCAAAGACATTTATGAAAACTTGATGGAAATAAAACCTTTTTTTCTATCATAAAACTGAATCAGGCATGCAAACCCATGCACCAAAAAATATATATATACGGATTGTGTCTTGTAGATGAATATCACATGATTACTGTGCTAAAATTTGGAATTGCATGGCATCTTTCCATCACTTCAGAAGTTGGCTCTATGAATCTATTATTATGTCATGATATCTTGGGATGATAGCTCTTACTCATTTATTGAGTACTGCTTGAGATGGATCTTTCTTCTTTACCATTGCTTGAAATAAAGAATATTAATTCTACACTTGTAAGGACATCAAAAACCATAGGCTTGATGATAGGGGGAAAAAGATAAATGTTAGAAGTAGAGGAAGCCAGTAAAATTTATAGGTTCAATCTTTTTCACCTACTGCTCTCGGCAGTTATTCAGACTGTTACAATTTCTTGGCATCTTACAGAAAAAGAATCACTCAAAAAATTGATGACCTGCTTTGCAATGAGTTAAGGGTTTCATGTCCCTATTCCTAATCTTCTCTGTGATTACATACTTTAGTGCCCTCTGAACTTAAATGTACTGTGCAGTTTTTTGGCTTTTGTAATTGTTCAGTGAGTTCAACCATTCTTAATCTTTGCAATGCTAGATGCTTCATTCTGTGAATAAGAGGATTAAATTGTGATTTTTTTTCATTCAAATATGAGCTGCGTGTCTTCATAATCTATGCTATCTGCTTCAATCTGTGACACAGAGCTCTGAATTGTAACTTTTACCTCTGCATGAGCTGCATGTGTCTTCATAATTATTGCGATGCTATATGTTTTAATAAGAGCTCCAAAAGAGGACTGACTGTTCTAGTATAAGCTGCATATGTCTTGTTAACCTGAAACTGGAGCTTTATTTTCTGTGCTAACACTGCTTCTATTCACAGTCCAGCCATAATAGTTGACTGTCTACGTGATGTCCTTAGTCTATATCTTGACTGTTCAATTACTAGCTAATAGTTATTGTTTATTCAATTAACTTGCTTGTGATTGTTTACTCTTAATGACTCCCAAGATGCTACATCATCTCCGCGTTTCAACAGATAAGTTTTGGAATTATAATCCAGATGTTTTTCGTGTAAAGGGGCCTTATCTTAGCCTGGTGTTAACACTGCAAAAGAACACATTGATTTCATGTTTTGGACCTTTCTTATAGGTATTTGCTCGAGGCACCAAGGAACTACATCGACAAAAGTGTCTGAAGATCCAGCAATTTCAGGGGAAGAAGGCTTTATTTCAATCCACTTGTTCAATGCTTCAGTTACATGAAGGTAGTTCTGGCTACCAATACCTGATAGAGAGACATTAATTGTATGCAACCTTTTCTTTGCATTTTTATTAAGTGGATGTTTCCGTTATTCGAACTTGTGACCTTGCTATCAGAAAGGAGTAGCTAGTAGCGCGCCCTCAAATTCTACTTTTTTTTCCTGTTCATAAAATGTTCCATTTTCCATGTGATCACAGCTTGGCAGACGATGGCACTCTCTTCTGATCTGAAAAAGTGAAGCTGCAAAATTTTCTCCTCTTGTTGGAGTGTTACTGGCTAAGCATCCGGCTGTTCTGTGTATATTTTTAAAGAAACCCCCTATTTTGATGAGATACTTCAACATACCCTTTTGTACAAAGTTATTAAATCATATGGTCCAACAATTTTACCATGTCTGTTTGATTACTTTGGTTGGCCACCGTTCTTTCCTGGGATTTCAATACTTAGGAGAGACTATATCAACCTATTGTTCTCAACGTAAACCCCACTTGTTGCTTTCTTTAACTTGTCTTCCAGATTGATTTAATTGTTATAACGTTTAATGATTATATTTATACCATGCTAAAAGAATAAATTTGTAAAGGCATTTCAAAGTAAGACTGTTAAGAACCTAAAATGTAACTTAACAAACATGCAACCAGTCGAGTATATAGAAGGTGGAAAGATTCATTCAAGTGCTCCTAGAGCTGTATAATTTCCTAACAAGAGGTTCGCTACTATTCCAATGACAGAAATTAGAGAAATAGCAAAACTAACGTGTTGAACTAAACCTAGATATTTGGCTATTTGAGAGGCCAATACTCTCCCATGCAGCTAGGCTGCCCCAACAGACTCCATATCCTTCATATCCTTTCCTATGCAAGACTCTCCCTAAATACTTTCTCACCATTTCCCCTTTTTCTGACAAACTTGCTACTGCTAAGTGCGCCATCTATTGGTAGCCCCGTATTCTCCATATCAACCATATTAACTGTTTCTGACAACCTGCCAAGTGCTTCATCTATTAGCAGCCCCATATTCTCCGCATCAGCCATATTGAATCCCCTGCTTCCCTCCCTATGTTTACGGGTATAGACCTTACTTATTAGAGGGCTATCAATACTCCCCCCTTTCTGTTTCACCTTGTCCTCAAGGTGAAAGTTAGGAAATTGTTGGTTTACTTCCCAAAAATCTTCCCAATTATTCTCACAAGCCGGTAGTGGCTTCCATTGAATTAAAACTTCTAATTGCCTCGTCTTTGAGAATCGAGTATCCAGCAATTTTTCAGGTTACAGCTGAAGTTCCCAATCCTCCGATAAACAAGCTGGCAGAGGATTAACTTGTACTGCCGGTCTGACCACTTGCTTAAGGTGAGACACATGAAAGACCGGATGGATTCTTGAATCTGGTGGTAGCTTGAGTCTATAAGCCACCTTACCAATTCTTTCCAACACTTCATACGGCCCGTAATATCTGGAACTCAGCTTTTCATTGGGTCGTTTTGCCAACTTCTTATAGCGATATGGGTGTATTCTTAAGAAAACCATATCTCCCACTTGAAATTCCAAATCCCTCCTATTTCTGTCAGCGAACTTCTTCATTCTTTGCTGAGCATTGCTTAGGTTAACCTTCAGTTCCTCCAATAACTGATCCCTATCCCTCAAATGAACGTCGACCTCATCCACCTTAGTCATCCCAAATTCCCAACGCAACAAAGCAGGAGGTGGTCTACCATATAAAACTTGAAATGGCAACATACCTGCTGCACTATGGTAAGTTGTATTATACCAATACTCGGCCTATGATAGCCATTTGTACCATTCCTTTGGTTACCGTGCACAAAACAGCGGAGGTAAGTTTCCAAACTTCGGTTGACCACTTCTGTTTGCCCATCCGACTGAGGGTGGTAGGCACTATTGAATTTTAGGATCGTCCCAACATTCTTGAAAAGTTTCGTCCAAAATTGACTAAGGAAAACCCTATCTCTGTCGGACACAATCAACCGTGGGTAACCATGTAGTCTCACAACCTCCTCGCTAAACAATTGAGCTACTTCTTTAGCTGTATAGGGGTGCTATAATGCCAAGAAATGGCCATACTTTGACAGCCTATCAATGACCACCAGAATCATGTCACCTTTCTTTGATCTAGGGAGACCCCCTACGAAGTCCATACTTATATCTTCCCAGACTTGGTCAGTTATTGGCAGAGGTTGTAACAGCCCAGACGGGTGCATAGCTTGGATCTTATTTCTCTGACATACATCACAACTTGCTATAAATTTCTTGACTGCTGTCTTCATGCCTATCCAATATACCACTGTTGCCACCCGTTTGTAAGTTCTCAAGAATCCCGAATGACCCCCAAATGGGGATGAATGGAATTCGGGTAGGAGAGTAGGAATGATAGCTGAGTGTTCCGAGAGGACTAACCTGCTTTCATAAAATAAAGTCCCTTTCCTCGACTGGTAGTGCAAGTTGGTGGCAGTATTAGTCAACAACTCCTGGATGATTTTCTTGTATCTGGGATCTTCCTTTACTTCCTCATCAATGACTGCCCCTTCAGCCCAACACACAGCAGAAATGTTGCCCAGATTTTCTTCCGTATCAGGATGTCTAGACAGTGCATCCGCCACCCGGTTACTGGTACTCGGTATATACACAATTTCGAAGTCAAACTCTAACAGCTTTATCATCCACTTTTGATGCTCTAGGCTGATCACTTGCTGTTCCAACATGTCTTTTAGACTCTTTTGGTCAGTCCTTACCTTCAACCTCCTCCCCAACAAATAATGACGCCATTTCTGTAGAGCCAACATTATACCCATAAGTTCCCTTTCATAGACTGGCTTGGCTTGAGCTCTTGGTGATAGTTGATGACTTTAAAAGACTAGTGGCCTTTTATCCTGCATTAGAACAGCCCCTAGGCCTTTTCCCGAAGCATCGGTCTCTACCACAAACTCTTTGTTGAAGTCAGGCATTGCCAACACTGGAACGGTCACCATGGCTCTTTTCAATTGTTGGAAAGCTTCATTTGCCACTGCACTCCACTTGAACGCATCCTTCTTCAATAACTGTGTGAGTGGACTGGCTATTTTCCCATAATCCTTTACAAATTTCCGATAGTATCCTGTCAACCCTAAAAACCATCTTAATTCCTTTACACTTTTTGGTTCTGGCCACTCCACCATACATTTCACTTTATTTTTATCTGCGGCCACTCCTTTCTCTGAGATGACATGCCCTAAATAATCCAATTCTCTGACCTAAAAGGCACACTTTTTCCTGTTAATCACCGATTGATTCTTGGACAAAAGATCAAATACTATCCTCAAGTGTCTCAAATGATCCTCAATTGTCCTACTATAAACTAAAATATCGTCAAAAAATACTAACACGAACCTTCTTAAATGTTCCCTGAAAATGTCATTCATCAATGCCTGAAATGTTGCCGGAGCATTCAATAAGCTAAAGGGCATGACCAGAAATTCATAGTGGCCATTATGAGTTCTAAAGGTTGTTTTCTCCATATCACCCTCCCTCATTCTTATTTGGTGGTAACCTGACTTCAAGTCCAATTTGCTAAACATCTTAGCTTCTCCCAACTCGTCTAATAGCTCGTCTATCGCCGGAATTGGAAACTTGTCTGGAACTGTCAAGCAGTTTACTGCTCAGTAATCCACACAGAACCTCCATCCACCATCCTTTTTCCTTACCAACAACATAGGACTGGAGTAGGGACTGTTATTTGGTCTGATAATCTCGACTATGGACATTTCTCTGACTAACCTTTCCACCTCATTTTTTTGTGCATGTGGATACCTATATGGTCTCAAATTCGGATTCTGGCTTCCTTCCTTCAGCCTTATCTGATGGTCAGAATTTCCTTCCTTCAGCCTTATCCCTGCCACATAAAGCTCATCTTTTGATTTTTCCAATTACTTTGGATTTCTCCTAAGCATGACAACCACTCCACCCCTAACACAACATCCACATTGCCCATGCTAAACGGTAAAAAATTTTGGGTCACTATGATTGGCGACAATTCCAACTCTACTGCTGGGCATATTCCTTTCCCCTTAACACTTTGACCATCTCCCAAAATCACCTAAAAGCCTTTTTTAGCCATAGATATTCTAAGCCTGTCGACAAGGACTTATGAAATGAAGTTGTGGGTTGCTCCACAATCAATTAACATGACCACCTCTTCACCTTGAACTCGACCCCGAAGCTTCATGGTCTTAGGTGAATGAATTCCCATCATGGAATTGTTGGACAACTCTATCTCTTCTTCTTCGATCTGTCCCAACGTCTCCTTCTCTCCCTCCACTTCGAGCTCTTCTTCTTCTTCTGCGTGCATCATTATCACCCTCAATTGCTTAAGTCAACATCGATGTCTAGGGCTGTACTTCTCATCATAGCAGAAACAAAGCCCTTGGTCAAGCTTAGCTTGTAGCTCAGTAGGCGAGAGCTGCATAAAATTCTGGTTCCGACAGACAGCATGAGTAGAAAAGGATTTTTGAGATGTGAGACTTTGGTGTCCTGTCGACGAAGCTTCTGGGTGGCTTGATCTAGCTGAAATGTTTGGGATATTAGGTGGTGCCTGGGCTGGAGCAATCTGGTTGGGTTTCTCAAAAAACCCCATTGGTTAGCCTATTGGTCTAGATGGGCTGGAGCAATCTGGTTGGGTTTCTTAAAAGACCCCACTGTTAGCCTACTGGTCTGGATGGGCTGGAGCTGCTGTTGGGGTTTCGTGACCCATTCAGTGTCCAGTTTCTTGCTTCCACTGTTTGAGCCAGCTTCATTATGTAATCCAACTGAGTTGCCCCAAATAGCCAAACCTCAGCCTGTATCTCCTCCATCAGCCCTTCCATGAATACACCACTAAGCCATCTCTCATCTACACCCGGTACCACCGACGACAGCCACTCAAATCGCTCCCTGTAATCAGCCACCGTCCCGCTCTATTTCAACGATATCAACTCCTCTTACGCATCTTTAACAACAATGACCTAAATCTCTGAAGTAGTTCATCACGGAATTCCGCCCAACTAGCGAACGGTGATCAGTGCTCTCTAAACTACCACCATCCCAACGCAGCCCCTTCCAAGCAGATCAGCACCATCAAAACCTTTTCTTCATCTCTAACTCTATTCAACAAGAAATACCTTTCAATCTTCACAATCCACCCCAAAGGGTCCTCCCCTTTAAAAGTTGGCATCTCTAGCCGCCGATGGAAGTTTTCACGCCTAAAAACCCCTTCCCTTTCTTCAGCGTATAGCTTATCTGGACTAACCCTCCTAGATTGCATCTCTTCAATGGTGGCACTCTGCCCCATATTAATTCTTGTCGGCTCTGCTCCTCTCTTTTCGATATCCCCTTGTTAAGGTGATCTGACTTCAGTAGCCTTCCCTTTGGCCTCCCTTATCACATAGTTCTTCAACTCCTATATATACGCTTCCAAAGCATCGAATCTTTTTTCATTCTTTTCATTTTTTTTCCACCTGTTGTACTAAAGCCTCCAGCTTCGTATCCAACTTGGTGACTTGTCCACTCACCTCATGCATTTCCTTCTCCAATTCCTCAACCCTAGATTCCATCCTAGTGCCAACCATAGCCTAGATCTGGGCTCTGATACTACTTTGTTAGGAACTTGAAATGTAACTTAACAAACACGCAACCAGTTAAGTATATAAAAGGTAGAAAGATTCATTCAAGTGCTCCTAGAGCTGTATAATTTCCTAATAATAGGTTCGCTACTATTCCAATGACAGAAATTAGAGAAATAACAAAACTAACGCGTTGAACTAAACCCAGATATTTGGCTATTTGAGAGGCCAATACTCTCCCATGCAGCTAGGCTGCCCCAACGGACTCCATATCCTTCATATCCTTTCCCATGCAAAACTCTCCCTAAATACTTTCTCACCATTTCCCTTTTTTCTGACAAACTCGCTACCGCCAAGTGCACCATCTATTGGTAGCCCCGTATTCTCCATATCAGCCATATTAACCATTTCTGACAACATGCCAAGTGCTTCATCTGTTAGCAACCCCATATTCTCCGCATCAGCCGTATTGAATCCCCTGCTTCCCTCCCTATGTTTACAGGTATAGACCTTACTTATTAGAGGCCTATCAAAGATAAATGTTAAAGTCTTATACTCTAGCCGTTTACAACGGTAGTTCCTACCCTTTCTTATGCATGCATGAGGACTAACTGAAGTAATATGCTTGAATAGGTTTGCAAATTACTGCTATACACCTAATAACAACTTATATAGATGAATGTAATAGGCCGTCAAGAATGCTAAGGTCCTGGTTGGTTGGTGGCCTAGTTGGTCTTTTGCGTTAGTTTCTTACTTCCTTTCGTGTCTTCCGATTTTTGAAGTATAGTTCTTTAATGGTAACTGATGATAAATAAGCAAAATGAGTTTTCGAAGAATCCCAATCCATTTCACAAACCTGCAAAGATGGACATGAGTTGGTGTTTTAAAGATGTACTGTTAATTTCATGACACAGGAATATAACAAATTAAAACTGTCTTTATTATTCTTTGTTTCTGCATGCAATTGACTTTTTTTCTTTTTTGAGTTTATGTAGACGTTAATGGTTTGATAGTAACTCGACAGCGACAACTAATGTTATCTATTGTTGAGTGTGTTTTGGTGATAACATAATTGGAACTTAACTTCCGTAGTGATGTTTGCTTAGAGAAGAAAGAGAACAATAGAGATAGAGATGTTGAGAGCCCGGGATTAAAACCCAATAATTATCGAGTTATGGACTTGGCACCAAAATTTTATGCGGAAAACCCACAAAGTACAGAGGGTCAAAAAAACCATGGGGGCCAATTGACAAGAAATTCACTATGTAATCAACTTGTTAATATCCATGCGTTGCATTAAATGAGGAGAAGAATTTTGCTCCTTGACATCTCCAAATCTTCCACAACTTGTCAGGAGAAAGTCTTACCTATCAGCAAGATTTGAGAGAAATGTGCTTGACAATTTCCCCTTGTGGGGGCCAGAGCCCACTCCTCACTTGGAGTTCATCTCGGCCTGCTTCACGCAAAGCTCTAACTTCTCTCTGGGAATGACCTTCGTATGCATATTTGCGGTGTTCTTGTTCATGTGAATCTTTCTCAGCTGCATCTATTGATCCTCTATCACTGATCTCAACTAGTGATATCTCATGTCAATGTGTTTCGTCCTTGCATGGTATATGGAGTTCTTGCTAAAGTTTATTGCACTCTAACTATCGCAATATACCATGTACTCATCCTGCTTCAAGCCCAACTCTCGAAGAAATCTCTTCATATATAGCATTTCCTTCCTTGCTTAATTTGTTGCGATGTACTCTGCTTCAATGGTGATTAAGGCAACACATTTCTACAACTTAAACTACCACGAGACAGCCCGCATGTAAAAGTGAATAAATACTCTAAAGTAGATTTCCTACTATCAAGGTCTCCTGTCATATCTGCATCAGCAAATCCTTCAAGAACTGGCTTCACATTGCCAAAACAATGGCATAACTTTGAAGTGCCTCTCAAGTACTTGAAGATCTATTTCACCGCTTCTTAGTGAATCTTACCGAGATTCGAAAGATACCTGCTCACAACAGCAACTACATAAGCAATATCTGATCAGTATACATAAATGAACCGATTGTAGAGGAATAAAGGATATTTTCCATGGCCTCCTTTTCTTCTTTTGTGGTTGGATAAGATTATCTGCTCAGTTTGAAGTGGTTAGCAAGAGGAGTTCCCACCGACTTCGCGTGATTCATGTTGAACCTCTCAATATCTGTTCAACATACTTCTCTTGCGACAACCACAACTTTCCTACTACCATGTCACGAAAAATCTCCATACCTAAAATTTACTTCGCAGGACCCAAGTCCTTTATATCAAAGGACTTTGATAGCTCCTCTTTTGACCTACGAATGATTAGCTTATCTTGTCCATCAATTAACATATCATCTACATACAACAGTAAGATAATGAATAACCATAAGGGAATTGCTTGACGTATACACATGGGTTTGCCTCAATTCGTTTATAACTCTACAAGGTCATAAACGAATTGAACTTCTTGTACCACTGCCTCGACGCTTGTTTTAGACCATATAGGCTCTTCTTTAAGCTGCAAACCATGTGTTCCTTCCCTTTCACTTCAAATCCTTCCAACTACTTCATGTAGATATCCTCTTGCAAATCACCATACAAGAATGCAGTCCTCATGTTTAGTTGTTCAAGCTCCAAGTTTAAGCTAGCTACCAAACCAAGTATAACTCTGATTGAGCTCATCTTTACGACCGGAGAGAAAATCTCGTTAAAGTCAACCCCTTGTCTTTGTGACCACCAATCAAGCCTTGTACTTCACTAGCTTATCACTATCTTCCTTTAGCTTGAACACCCTCTTGTTTTGCAGGGCCTTCCTACCTTTTGGTAACTCCATCAATTCATAAGTGTTGTTTTTTTGCAAGGAACTCATCTCCTCTTGCATCGCCCGAATCCAACACTCCTTGTCTTGACACTCCTGCATATCATGAAAATCTTCTGGCTTCCCCTCATCAGTAATTAAAATAAAATCAAAGCTAGGATACCTTATGGATGGTCGATGTTTCCTCCGAGATCTCCTTGTCTCAGGTACCGGAGGAGTTGGCTCCCCCTGCTCAATGCCCCATTGATCTGGCTCAACTGCATCATCCACATCTATAGTAGACTCCTCATTATCTCGTAGTTCTGCTTCATGAGGGTCTACTCCTGTGGCATCTTCTTCTGGAGTAGGAATCAGTCTCACATCAGGAACTTTATCCAAAACTTGTGTCTACTTTTCTTCTTCCATGAACTCTTGCTCGTGGAAAGCCACATCTTTACTTCTTTACGACCTTCTTCTTCTCAGGATCACATAATCTGTAGCCATACTCCTCGTCTTTATACCCAAAAAAAATGCACACTCTTGACTTTATCATCCAGCTTTGATCTCTGTTCCTTTGGCACATGCATAAAAGCTTTATAACCAAATCTTTTCAAATGAGAGTAAGACACTTTCTTACTCTTCCACACCCTCTCTAGGATGCCGTACTCCAAAGGAATAGATGGAGATCGATTTATCAGGAGGCAAGTTGTGTTGTCCCTAGAATGGCATAGGCAGCCTTGCCATTCTAAACATACACCTGACTTTCTCCAGGCTGTTCCAGTTCGTCCTCTCAATTATACCATTATATTGTGGAATACCTGGCTCAGTCCTTTCGTTCTGAATCCCTTGTTGTGCATAGTATTCCTTGAATTCTCTTGAGGTGTGTTCCTCGCCCTTGTCAGCTCGCAGACACTTCAGACATCGCACTGTCTATCTTTCTACTATGGCATGAAACTTTTGAAAATACCAAAATACCTTTTCCTTAGACTGCAAAAAATAAACCCAAGTTTTACTTAATGCATCATCAATAAATATGACAAGATATTTATTACTACCTAAAGACTCCACCTCTATGGGACCACAAGTATCAAAATGAATTAAATCCAATTTATTTTCTTTTCATTTAAACCATGTACGAAACGAAACCTTATGTTACTTCCCCATCAAACAAGTATCACAAGAGTTGAGTGACGAACCTTTGGCTAAGGGAATAAGGGACTTCATTTCCAAAATCTGCAACCCTTTCTCATTCATATGAGCTAGCTTTTTATGCCACAAGTTTGGGGATGCATCATCTTTAACCACATTCACCTCGGACTTACGCATCTTCATGATTGTCTTTTATAATGAGCAACATAAGCTTCCTCTTACGATCTCCCTCTGAGTTACTGATTATACCCTTCTCTATCGAGTACTGTTGAAGACATCAAGTTGAGTCATAACTCCGGTATGTGGCGCACGTACTTCGAAGTCATCGTACACCCTGCATTGGTCCTTACGATGATATCTTTAATTCCCATGATCTTTGTAGTACTTTCATTGCTCATCTTCACATTGCCAAGGTCTCCGACCTTATATATTATGAAGAGCTCACACTTGGGAGTGCAATGATATGATGTGGCCGAGTTGACTATCCACTCGACGATTGGATCTTGGACATGATCACAATCTCCGCTTGCACAAAGTAACGTTTCAGCATTTGCAATGGATGTTAATGTAATGGCTGCAGTATTTCAGCCATCTGCCTTCTTATAATTACTATGTTTTTGTTTAAGGAACCTGCAATTTCGTTTCATGTGACTAAGCATACCACAATGGTAACATTTACCTTGCTCCGAGACTTAGATCTCCCTTTTGATTTGTCTCATCCCTTCCATCCTCCGTTATGACTTCTAACCCTATTCTCTATGATGAGGGCACTCTCTGAGTTCTCTAAAGAAGCTTTTCTTTGCAACTCTTTTGAGAACAATGTATTTGCAACTTCATCAACTTGAAGTATCTCGACTTTGCTGCAACTTAGAGTTGTTACCAAATTATCATAACTATCAGGTAAGGTACATAATAATGTTATCGCTCTGTCTTCATACCCCATCTTCTCCCCAACTCTTTTGAGTTAACTTATGATGTTGTTGAATACATTGAGGTGCTCTAACACCTTGGTGCCTTCCTTTATCTTTAAGGAGTATAATTGCTGCTTCAACAGGATCTGGTTCAAGAGTGACTTTGTCTAATAAAAGCTTTCCAGCTTCTTCCATAAACTGACAGTGGTATTTTTTTTCCTTCACATTGAAGATAACTTCATCTGCTAAGCACAAGCGGATTGTCGACACCGCTTTCTCATCTAGCTCGTCCCGTTCCTCATCCATCATGGTCTCTGGCTTCTTTTCCTTCCTAAGTAGTGCCTTGTGGTGCCCTCACTAAATAAGCACATCAAGAATCTTGATCTTCCATAACTCGGAATCCTTTAGGCTATCAAACTTTTCCATCTCCAAGTGAGATTTATCCATAAAAGCAACAAAAAAAAGGGCTCTGATACCAGTTGTTGGGGGCCTAGGATTAAAACCCACTAATTATCGAGTTATGGACTTGGAAAATAATAACGCTAATATAATCCGGAAATAAAAATGAAGGATAGAAGAACACCGGAATTTTATATGGAAAACCCTCAGAGTGTAGAGGGTAAAAAAACCACAGGGGCCGATCAGCAAGAAATCCACTATGTAATCAACCTGTTACATAGACACCAACAATAATTGGACACAAACTTATTTTCAAGGACTACCACTCTATACTTGAAGATCCGGTTTATTAATTCTCTATGATTAATATACCTCACACCCTAAAACACTCTTCCCAATTACAATACATATACTTGCCATATACTCTCTCTGTGGAGTACACTATTACTCTGATTCTTCGTCACTCTCTCACGCACTCTCCTACTCACTCTCACTCCCTGTACTCCCTCTGGCTTCTTTTCCTTGTGAAGTAGTCCCTTATGGTACCCCCGCTAATTGAGAATATCACGAATCTTGATCTTCCATAACTCGAAATCCTTCCTGCTATCAAACTTTTCCATCTTCAAGTGAGATTTATCTATAATAATAATAATAACTTGGGCTCTGATACCAGTTGTTGGGAGCCTAGGATTAAAACCCACTAATTATTGAGTTATGGACTTGGTAAATAATAACGCTAATATAATCCGGAAATAAAAATGAAGGATAGAAGAACACTAGAATTTTACATGAAACCCTCAGAGTGCAAAGGGTAAAAAACCCACAGGGCCGATTAGCGAGAAATCCGCTATGCAATCAACCTGTTACATAGACATCGACAATAATTGGACACAAACTTATTTTCAAGGACTACCACTCTATACCTAAAGACTCGGTATATTAATTCTCTATGATTAATGTACCTCACACCTTGAAACACTCTTCCCAATTACAATATATAGACTTGTCTTGTACTCTCTCTGTGGAGTACACTATCACTCTAATTTTTCTTCACTCTCTCATGCACTCTCCTGCTCACTCTCACTCGCTGTACTCTCTCCGGATTCTTTTCCTTTCCAAGTAACGCCTTGTGGTGCCCCCGCTAAATAAGGACATCACGAATCTTGATCTTTCATAACTCTGAATCCCTCCTGCTATCAAACTTTTCCTTCTCCAAGTGATATTTATCCATAAGAGCAAAAAAAAACTTGAGCTCTGATACCAGTCGTTGGGGACCTAAGATTAAAACCCACTAATTATCGAGTTATGGACTTGACAAATAATAACGCTAATATAATCCGAAAATAAAAATAAAGGATAGAAGAATACCAAAATTTTACATGGAAACCCCTCAAAATGCAGAGGGTAAAAAAACCATAGGGGCCGATCAGCAAGAAATCCGCTATGTAATGAACCTGTTATATAGACACCGAAAATAATTGGATACAAACTTATTTTCAAGGACTACCACTCTATACCTGGAGACTCGGTATATTAATTCTCTGTGATTAATATACCTCACACCCTGAAACACTCTTCCCAATTACAATATACAAACTTGCCCTGTACTCTCTCTGTGGAGTACACTATCACTCTAATTTTTCTTCACTCTCTCAAGCACTCTCCTGCTCACTCTCACTCCCTGTACTCTCCTCGGCTTCTTTTCCTTTCCAATTAATGCCTTGTGGTGCCCCCGCTAAATAAGGACATCACGAATCTTGATCTTCCATAACTCTGAAACCCTCCTGCTATCAAACTTTTCCATCTCCAAATGAGATTTAAATAGCAAAAAAAAAAAACTTGGGCTTTGATACCAGTTGTTGGGGGCCTAAGATTAAAACCTACTAATTATCGAGTTATGGACTTGGCAAATAATAACGCTAATATAATCTGAAAATAAAAATAAAGGATAGAAGAACACCATAATTTTACATGGAAAACCCTCAGAGTGCAGAGGGTAAAAAAACCGCGGGGCTCGATCAGCAAGAAATCCATTATGTAATCAACCTGTTACAGGCTCGATCGGCAAGAAATTCACTTTGTAATCAACCTGTTACATAGACACCAACAATAATTGGACACAAACTTATTTTCAAGGACTACCACTCTATACCTAGAGACCTGATATATCTGGAGACCCGGTATATTAATTCTTTGTGATTAATATACCTCACATCCTAAAACACTCTTCCCAATTACAATATATATACTTGCCCTATACTCTCTCTATGGAGTACACTATCACTCTAATTTTTCTTCAGCCACTCACACACTCTCTTCCTCTCTATTGCTCAATTGCCCAGTGGGGGAATGGCTCTATTTATAGAGCTTAAGCTCTCACTCTTTACCAAATAGCCATGTAGTGCATTGAATGAGGAGAAGAATTTTGCTCCTTACCATCTCCAAATCTTCCACAAGTTATCAGGAGAACATCTTGCTTATTAGTAAGAACTGAGAAAAATGTGTTTAACAATTTCCCCTTGTGGGGCTGAAGCATTAAATGGTCTTGGCCACCAACAAGGGAAATATCACATAAGATATTTAGAAAGAAGGAAACAACTGCATTCGATTTTACATGTCGATATAGCCATTAGTAATCGGCTTAAGTAAATGTGATAGTCTATTAATTTAGTGTATACTAGTGTAGGATTACAATCAGAGTCTTTATTTAAACGATGCATATATGTTTAGTAATTAACATCGACGTGACTTTCGTTGCTTCCCACATCGATATCATCTTCTTCGCTCATCTCTATAACAATTTGCTTCCCCTTAACATTCTTGTCGACCAAATTAATCTCCAAAAATCATTTTTGAAGATCAAAGAGATAATCCACGTTGCGTTGGCATTCTCCCTATCTAATCACTGGATTAACAATTAAGTAATAGCGTGATTATTTCTTTTCATGGTTCTTCTCCCAAGTACTGTCATCGGTAAATGTTTAGCAAGTGTAAGAAATTTTGGCAGTGACAATTAAATTTTTCCTTGCTCCATGTAAGCCCTTTTCAACTGTGATACATGAAATACAGGATGTATCAAAAACTCTGGAGGAAGCTCTAGCTTAGACGCCACCTTCCCAATACATTTTTTGACATTATATAGCCCATAATAGAGTGGAGATAGCTTCTGGTTGCTTCTTCTTTGAAGGGAGTGCTATTTGTATGGCTGTAATTCCGACAACAAAATTTTATCCATCTTGAATTGACATTTCGATCATCTTGAATCAACACATTGTTTTATGCGATTTTGCACCCTTTGTAAATGAAATTTTGTTACATTCGACATTGCCTCTCTATTCTTTAAAACTTCATCAACTTCTATAACTCTTGAATCCCCTATAATATAAGGTGTATAAATTAGTGGTGGATAGCCATACATAATTTCAAGTGGTGTAGATTTAATGGAAGAATGATAAGTCGTGTTGTACTAGGATACCCATTCACTCCAACGTTGAGGTGCTTCACTACAAAAGCATCGCAAGTAGGTTTCTATAATTTTATTCATAGGTAGTCCTTCAATGAAGTCGACACTAAACTCCTGCCAACTTCTAGTATTTTAATTGGTTACAATAATCCTACATAGGCAGAATTATCATGTTTATTCTTTTGACAACTCATGCATTTCTGAATGTGAATTTGAATGTCCCTGGCCATCCCCTTCCAATAAAATATAGTTTGCAATTTCTTCATTATTGCCATCATACCAGCATGTCCTCCCATGGTATCATCCTAACTAATTCCAATTATTTTCCCTCTAAGTGCCTTATTGGCGCCCACCACTAAGCAACCCAACTTAATAATCCATCCTTCCATTCATAAATGTTATATTTCATAGTTTCAGGTTCCATCCTTTTAATGATATCCTTAATTGCTCCATCCACTTTCCAGCTTTTTTTAATTTCCTCTAACAGCCCACCTTGTATTTGCTTTACTGATAACATTAACATCTCTGTATTGGTAATTTTTGAAAGCACATATGTAGTTGTATTCTCCTTCCTACTACAACATTGAACCTCAAAGTCGTAGCCAAGAAGTTTCAGAAGCCATGATTGTTGGAAGGGAGTTGATAAGTGTTGCTCTAGCAAGTATTTAAGACTTCGGTGGTCTGTTTTAATAATGAATGGATTACAGCACAAATAGTGATGCCAATATTTAATCGCCTTTATCACTACCAGAAATTCTTTTTTGTAGGTCGATAATCCATGGTGACTTCTAGCCAACAGTTTGCTCAGGAAAGCAATTGAATGACCATCTTGTTGTAAAATAGCTCCAATCCCTTAATTGTTTATATCTATCTCTACCATAAAAGTCTTTTAAAAATTCGACGATGCTAACACAAGTGCTGACGAAATTGTTTCCTTCACTTTCTCGATGGTTGCCTTCTCCTTTTGTTGTCATTCCTAATTCGCTAAACACTCCTTTTCTAGTAGCTCTGTCAGTGGTTTTACTATAAGCCTGTATCCCTTAATAAACCTCCTGTAGTACCCATTAATTCCTAAGAATCCTCTGTGTTCTTTAATACTATTAAGTTCTGGCCAATCTTCAATTATTTTAACCTTACAGGTATCTGTTGCTAGTCCCCTTTAAGATGATGTATCCAAATATTCGATTTGGCGCACTCCAAACATTCATTTACTTCCCCTTAAGAACAGTTGGCTATCTTTTAGAGTTTACATGGCAACTATGATGTGCTCTACATGTAACTGCAGCAATGAACTGTAGATCATAATATTATAAAAAATGCCATAATAAAATGATGCATTTATGGTTTAAATTCATTCATCAACCCTTGAAATGTAGAAGGAGGGTTCATCAAATCGAATGGCATGACCAAGAACTCGTAAAGGCCTTCATGTATTTTGAAAGCTATCTTTAGGTCATCTTCCTACTGCATCTGAATTTAGTGGTACCCTAAATGTAAATTCGATTTAGTGAACCAGCTGACTCTATGCAATTCATCTAACAGCTCTTCTATGAGTAGTATAGGAAATTTATCCTTAACGATATGCTTGTTCAACTCGAAATAGTCTACACACATACATCATGAGTTATTCTTCTTCTTAATAAGGACAACCGGTGATGAATAAGGATCATAGCTATATCATATGAACCCCTGTTTCATGAGATCCTTAACAGATTGTACAATTACATTCTTTTGTGTCCCTGAATAACGATATGGCCATACGTTAATGGCTTTAATCCCTTCTTTTTAGATAATTTGATGGTTATGTTTGTGATCAGGTGGAAGGTGATTCAATTCCTAGAAGGCCAATGCATATTTAGACAAGATTGTATTGATCTCATCAAAGTAATCCACTGTTCATCCTTCATTCTCGTCTGTTGCAGTTGATATTCATGAACCGTCAATTGCATCATGAACAATTGTCCCCTTTTCAAACGTTGTAGAGTTTTCTGGAACTCCTTGCTTGAAATGACCTGAGACCTCCCCTCCGGATTTCCATTCAACATTACTAGCCGGCCTTCCTAGTTAAACACCATCATTCGATCTCTGAAGTTGCATAATATTATTTAATCCAATTAACCACTGTACCCCCAATACAATATCGCATCCCCCTAGTGACAAAACCAGCAATCCATGGTGAATTGTGTTCCTTGCATGGTCCATACAAAACTTTTATAGTATTGACAACATTTCAGTTGTAGTCCACCTCCTACTGTGATGGAGATCGGTCCTATTTCCTGAAGGTTGCAACCCCCTTCCTTATTATTGATGTATCTAGAACTTATGCATGCTGCCATTATCAATCAATATGTGAATCCTTCTTTTCTGTTGCATCGCCACTAATCTCATTTGTTTAAACTCCATATCTCCTGATAACCTCAGCATGGCTTGCATTGAAACATTTGGGTTTCTGATATATATAATCGATAACACTCATGAGCCTTAATGAAATCATCCCAATAAACCATTTTTGTCTTATTACGAATTCTGATATATATAGTCGATACCACTCTTGGGCTCGTTCATCCATATATAGAATAGCTACACTCAATTTCGTCTTTTCTAGAGTTTGATCACGAACTGAAAAAATTGCTCACAATGATAGAGCTATATCTTGAAGTTTTCATTGTCAAACGATGAAAACTTGATTTGGTTCAACCTCATTAGTGTAACGTTTTCATCCCTCTCCTACCTTAGTTGACTACTCTGGGGTGTAGGTTCTAATACTCTTAGTTCTCCCCCTTGCTTCTGTAGATTTTTTAGAAACATAGTTCTCGACTCTAACATCCCCTTTTTTACATTTTCTGTTCTATTTTGAATCTCCGAAAGCATCCCCTCACTTCTGTCTGGTGTCTCTAAAAACAACCTTTTATTCTTGCTTTGTGATTCCATAAAAATTCTCTCATTCTTGATTTGTGCTTCCATCAAGCTTTTCAGGTTTTCTTCAAACCTTTGCATCTCTGTGCCTCTCATACCTTCTGCCATAATGCTTCCCAGATTTGACTGCTTTGATACCAATTGTTGAGTGTATTTTGGTGATAGCAAAATTGGAACGTAACTTCTATAGTGATGATAGTTTAGATAAGAAAGAGAACAATAGAGAGAGAGAGATCACAAAATCACGAAGATATTCAAAAAGAAGGAAACAACTACATTGGGTTTTACATGTCGATATAGTCATTAGTAATCAGCTTAAATACATGTGATAGTCTAGTAATTCAATGTATACTAGTATAGGAATACAATCCTGGAGTCTTTATTTAAACAATATGTATAAAGTTTAGTAATTAACATCAGCATGACTTCTTGCTGGGATAATGACCTAAGCCTTCAAGATTCCTACTCTGTGAAGATTCCTACTGCGTGTAATTTTTCTTCCCTTTTTTGACACTATTTTCAAATTCCTACTTTGTGTAGGTTTCATACCCTAGGGTTATATTACTATATAAACACCCCCTTGAGGGTCCTTTGTAACATCATATTGGTTTACTCTTCATTAGTCTTGGGGTTTGTGTGTATGAGAGAAAACAATTGTAATTTTTCTTTCTTTGATGTAGTACATATTTTCGGGCTCTCTTCACCCTATGGGTTTTTCTCCCAACATTTGGATTTCCCACAAAAAATTCTTTGTGTCCTTTTACTGTTTTTTCTTTATTTACTTGATTGATTCCATTGCTTCCACGAATACTAGCATAATAAACCGGTATCAGATCAAGGTTTGTTTTGGTCAATCAAGTCTTGTCGCCATGTATCCTTCAACCAAATTCAACATCGACAAATTCGACGAAAAAATTAGTTTTACTATTTGCAAGGTTCAGATGTAATTCGTTCTCACATAACATGGATTGAAGAAAGATTTGCCTTGCAAGAAAAGGGAACCTGCCAATATGTTAGACGAGGATTAGGAAGAGTTGGACAAAAATTCCTTGGCTACTATTCAGTTATGGTTATGCTCCGGAAAGTAGCCTATGAGACTATCCTTGCAAGAATTTGGTTGAAATTGGAGTCCCTTTATATGATGAAGAGTCTAGCCAACAAACTTCGTCTTAAAAAACATCTCTTTACGCTCAAGATGTCCGAAGGTACACCCGTCCATCTCATTTTCATGAATTTAATTCTATTATTATTGATTTGGAAAATCTTGATGTTAAAATGGATGATAAGGATCAAGCAGTGCTTCTTGTTATTTCACTACCTCATTTATATAAGCACTTTAAAGAAATTATGCTTTATGGTAACTATGACACTCTCTCTTTAAAAGAAGTTAAATTTGCTTTACTAATTAAAGAAAAATTTGATGCTTCAATTGAGAAGGAAGCTGAGGGTTTAATAGTTAGAGATAGAACTTTTGAAAAGGAAGAGAGCCATAAGAACTCCAGATCCAAGTCCAGAGGTAGAAATGACAATATTACATGTAAATATTGCAAGAAAATCGGAAACAAAGTCTTGGATTATTATAAACTGAAAAATAAACTCAAAAAAGAAGGTAAAAACAAGGATAATCAATATGATTCTACCTCCGAGGCTGATGTGGTTGATTCTAGTTCAGGAAGTGATGTTCTTTTAGTTGTTCAAGGCAAACAATGATCCAAAGGTGAATGGATCCTAGACTCCGGTTGTACTTTTCATATGTGTCCTCACAAGGATTGGTTTGTCATATATGAAACTACTAAGGGCATTATCCTTACAGGTCACAATGTGATATGGTGGGGAAATGTATGATCAATATTAAAACTTATGATGGTATTGTTAAAACCCTCACTAATGTTCGTCACATTCCTGATTTGAAAAGCAACCTTATTTCACTTGGTACGCTTGAGTCTCTTGGGTGTAGGTACTCCTCTGAAGATGAAGTCATGAAGGTATCTCGAGGTAATCTTGTAATCCTTAAAAGGAAGAGACATAGTCCTCTTTATGTGTTCTAGGGTTCTATTATTATTGGTACTAATGATGTTGCCTCATCTAAGTCTTGTGGCATTACCGCCTAGGCTATATGGGTGAGAAAGGTATGCAATTCTAGTGCAAGAAGGGTCTATTGAACCAGAGTTAAGGTAATATGGAGTTATGTGAACATTGTATCTTTGGTAAATAGACTAGAGTGAGTTTCTCTTCCTTGAGGATTCACTAGACCAAAGGTACTTTGGATTATATTCATATGATCTATAAGGTCCCTCTCACGTTGCTTCTCGAAGTGGTAGAAGGTATGTTGACCATTGTCGATGATTTCTCTAGTAAGGTTTCGGTGTTTTTTCTAAAGAAGAAGAATAAAGTTCTTCCCACTTATAAGGAGTGGAAAACTTTGATCGAGAAGCGAACAGATAAGAAAATTAAGTAGTTGAGAGCTGACAATGGTTTTGAGTTCTGTGAAGATGCTTTTGATGACCTATGCAAGAAGGAAGGCATTGCTAGACACCACACTTTGGTTGGTAAGTCTCAACAAAACGGAGTTACTGAGCATATAAACAGGACTCTATTGGAGAAATAATGATGCATGCTTTCTCATGCTAAGTTGGGATGTGAGTTTTGGGTTAAGGTAGCTACTACTCCATGCTATCTTGTCAATCATTCTCCACATCGTTCTCTAGAAGGAAATATCCCAGAAGAAGTTTAGTCAGGTAGCCTAGTTGATTATTCTAGTCTTTGTGTTTTTGGGTGTCCTGTTTATGTTTATATAAATGAGGGCAATTTAAAGCCCTGTGTTGTTAAATGTGTTTTCTTAGGTTACGGGGAAGGAGTTAAAGGTTATCATTTTTATTATCTTGACCCTAACTATCGTAAGATTTATCATAGTCATGATGAAACCTTTCATAAAGATGTTATATTTTTTTCTAGGCAAGATTTTGTGCTAGCTTCTCCTTGTGTAAATGATCAGGCTAGTACAAGGGAGAAAGTGGAGTTCGTCGTCCCTACTACTCGTCCTAAGGAGATAGTCCCACTTACTTCTGAGTCCCAGGAAACTCAGACTAATGCCACTGTACAAATTGATCTATTGCTAGTGCAACCTGATTATGTGTTGGCCTGAGATCATTTTAGGAGACAAACCCAATTGCTAGCAAGATTGTGGGACTATGATTATGATCTCTTTGCTTATGCTTTAGTTGTTACATAGGAAGTTGGCACTTATTCTGGGCTAAAGAATTATTTTGAGGCTATTGCTAGTGCAAATGCTAGGAATTGGATCGGTGTTATGCCTGAAGCAATTAAAAGTCTTTATAAGAAGACATGGGATTTGGTGAAGCTTCCTAAGGGTAAGTGTGTTATTAGTTGTTAGTGGATCTATAGGCTCAAAGAAGGCATCCTTGGTGTTGAAAGTAAGAGATATAAGGCTCGTTTTGTTGTATATGGTTTTGATCAACGTGTAGGAGTTGATTTCAATGAGGTTTTCTCTCGTTGTTCGTCGTACCTTTATTCACGTACTATTTTCTCTTGTCGCTCTTCATGACCTGGAGCTTAAGCAAATGAA
Organism: Erythroxylum suave; assembly: GCA_027563595.1. Classification (NCBI taxonomy): domain Eukaryota; kingdom Viridiplantae; phylum Streptophyta; class Magnoliopsida; order Malpighiales; family Erythroxylaceae; genus Erythroxylum; species Erythroxylum suave. The sequence continues at coordinate 5,910,000 of JAOSBN010000004.1, read as the reverse complement.
TGTACAAACTACATTCTTACATGGTAATCTTGAAGAGAAATTTACATCCATCAACCCAAGGGCTTTGTGGTTCAAGGAAAGGAGGACCATGTTTGTCGTTTAAAGAGATCTCTGTATGGTCTCAAACAATCTCCGAGACAATGGTATAAGAGGTTTGACTCTTTTATGATTGTCAAGGCTACCCTAGAAGTAGCTATAATAATTATGTGTGTTTTCAAAAGTTCCCTAATGGTCCCTCTATCTATCTTTTGCTTTATGTTGATGACTTGTTGATTACGACTCCTAGTAAGGCTCTTGTTGATAGGTTGAAGGCCTAGCTTAACAATGAATTTGATATGAAAGACTTGGGTGTCATTAAGAATATTCTTAGGATGGAGATTATTTGGGATCGCTAAGAAGTTAAACTTATGCTCTCTCAAAAGAAATATATTCAGAAGATGCTTAACAAGTTCAATTTAGCTTACTGTAAGCCCATTATTACTCCATTGGCTGCACACTTTAAATTATCTACTAAACAATGTCCATCTACTTGTGAAGCTAAGGAACGTATATCTTGCGTTCCATACTTCAGTACCTTTTGGTAGCTTGATGTACATTATGGTATGTACTTGGCTTGATTTATTCTATGCTGAATGTTGTATCTAGGTACATGCATAATCTTGGTAAGGAGTATTGGGAAGGTATGAAGTGGATCCTTTGCTACTTGAAGGGTTCTAATGACCTCGGTTTGGTCTTAGAAAAAAGTTGTTTTGATCTCGGGGATGTAGTTAGCTATGTTGATGCCGACTATAGTGGTGACTATGATAAGAGAAGGTCATTTTCATCCTATGTCTTTACTTTTTGTGGTTCCACTATCAGTTCGTATTCTTCTCTACAGTCCATCACGACATTATCAACCACTAAAGTAGTGTATATTGCTACTACTGAAGGAATGAAAGAAGCTATTTGGATCCAAGGTTAGGTGAAAGAGCTTGGTCTACAACAAGATGTCCTTTTTATATTTTGTGATAGCCAAAGTGTCATACACCTCGTAAGAAACAGTAAGAATCACTTTAAGACTAAGCATATTGATGTTCAATGCCACTTCATTCAGCATACTGTTGAAGCAGGTGAAGTTATTGTTGAGAAGGTTCACACTGCTAGGAACCCTACTGACATGTTGACCAAGGCGCTACCTATTGCTAAGTTCAAGCATTGCCTAGACTTAGCTGGTATTCCTGATGCTTAAGCCCCCTTTGGGGCTTATGATGAAGAGAACTCCTACTTTCAATTTTGTGTCAAGGTGGAGATTTGTTAGGATAATGACCCAAGTGTTCAAGATTCCTACTTTGTTAGATTCCTACCATATGTAGGTTTTCTTTCCTTTTTTGGTAGTATTTCTAAATTCCTACTTTATATAGGTGTCCTATACTATATAAATAACCCCTTGGGGTCCTTTGTAACATCGTATTGGTGTACTCTTCATTAGTCTTTGGGTTTGAGAGAGAGAGATGAAACATTTGTAATTTTTCTTTCTTTGACATAATGCATATTTTTGGGCTCTCTTCGCCCCATAGGATTTTCTCGTAACACTCGAATTTCTCACATGAAAACTATTTGTGTCCTTCTATGGTTTTTTATTTATTTACTTGATTGATTCCATCACTTCTACAACCACTAACACAATACTTCCGTTGCTTCCCGCATTTGTATTGTCTTCTTCACTCATCTTTGTAACATCTACACCACGATGGCTCCTCATATAACTACATAAGCAAACTTAATCATGTTTTATGCCCATGCACAAATAAATAAAGAGAATCCTTGACAATGCTAGGTATTATTTTGTTACATTATTACTCCAAGGTTCTTATTGCTTTCGCGTATGTACTTTGGTTTTGCGACTTAGGGATTGATCTATAAGGTTCTCGAGTAAAAAATTAGAAACTATATTTGTGTTTCTAGTAATGATAAGATAGGTGTTTCAGGAGACATAGACTCAACAGCGAGTATCCAATTATAGAAATGAGATCCTTTATGTCATTTCCCCAGTTGCTATCATATGCCAGAGGATCTCGTCCACAAATTTTTTAATGGTACAAAAGATCTCATCTCCCGGTTATTAAAATAAGCCCATGCCCATCCCCAAAGTTAATTTGTCTTGACTTTGAGTGGGAAGTTGCTAGGACCATGTCAATGTTTTTTTATGTAAGAGGGTGATTGTGAATGCATGAAATTTGTGGATAGATAGAAATGACACAGAAAAGTTAATTTGTCTGAGACTTTGAGTGGGAAGTTGCGAGTACCATATTAACGCTTTTTTTCCCCATAAGAGGGTGATTGTGAATGTATGAAATTTGTAGACGCAAGATAGGAACTGTGTAAATGGCAAAGAGGACCTCATCCACGGTTATTAAAATAAGCCCATGTCCATCCCCAAAGTCAATTTGTCTTGATTTTGAGTTGGAAGTTGCCAGGACCATGTTAATGTTTTTTACGTAAGAGGGTGACTATGCATGCATGAAACTAGCTTTAGCTAGCCTAGCCTCTGTTTGCAGTAAATTAAGACATTGTGGGGTGCTTTGAGGTCCCATACACAAAAGCTCCAGTCCTGTCCTTGCCTCAAGCATACATGATACACCTGCGTGATCTCAGGGCACCTTTTTCCGAAAGCGTGGTCGGCCTTCGAGGGATTTGACTTGGTCTTCAACTGCAACAAAGTTGACATTGTTCACTTCCTTTCTCTTTTCTTATTATCATATCCTTGGAAATGGGAGTCAATGTAGGATATCTCTTTCTCCATATTTATGATCTTCTTGAAATTTATCAAATTAATTATCTTCCTAAGTTTTTAGATTTAGCGATTTGGATTTTGGTGGTTTAAAATATTGCTACGTTTCACATATTTCGACTCCAAAAATTTCATCTCGAGGTTTCGAAAAATCAGCTAAAACAAAAGGTACCCTCTCCAGTTCAATCATGGAAAACCTTATACACTGTTTAAAATTTAAAAAACAATATTTCCATTAAATAGGAGGGACTACCCAAAACAGCCCTTATCTTCGTTCTTTTTGGTTGGTGATTTATTGTGAATCTTCTTCATTTCACAATGGATTTATCATGTTATATGTAGAAGGCGAATTAATTTGACCTGGACAAAAGCATTATGGAACTTGGAAGCATCCCAATTGCATGCATCTAACGCACGCAAATAGCACCGAAAGATATGTATCAATCCATTTAAAATTTCCTACCCACTGGCTTCCTTCCCCAGGTCTCCTCTTCACGAAAACGGATATGCATCATTAATGTTATCATATCTGCAAGCTATACTTTCCACAGTATGGAAGGCAAGGCAACAATCATACTCTAATCTGACGCTTTTTTAGGTTATTAACTTGATGTTTATCCAAGCATTGGTTACTAATACTACTATCATTTGCATGCCTAGAATTAATTAACGCTTGATTACAAAGAGAAAGTACCAACTACTTCCAATGTATAATTAGTGTATCCGAAATAAAAAGTCCTGGAGAAAGGAGACAAAAAAGATGGCCTAAATTTTAAACGTATCATTTAATGCCAAAGCCTTGACAATGGTATGCTCTTATCTGCAAACACGAGTCGATTTCATGGAAAGGTCAAAACCACAATCACAGCAAGACATAAGCCTACCCGGTCTTAGTCCTGTTTGAGAACAAATTGCGATGCCATATGGTCCTTGTGTGCGGCGTTTCCTGCTTCAACTCAAAGCAAAATTTTGCTTCTCCACCTAATGGACGTCAACCCCAAAACGTGGTCCAGTTGTTACACCTCTGTAATTTGACGAGACAAAAATTGAGGGACCAGCCATTCTGATTCCTGATGATACCTGCTGCGAATTTAATCATTGCAACAGCTGGTGTTGTGGATAAGTAAAGAAGTAATGGCGCCAATATTTCTTTTATTAACAATTGTTCTTACAGAATGAGTTATGATTAACAATTTCCTTCCGACTGCAATGAGTTACATCAATAGTTAATTGCATTTATAGATTATGTTGGTTTTGCTTAATCTACTGGTAAGATTCTGTAATAACCAATTATATATAAATGCGTTGAAGAGCTTTCTTAGCATAAATTACGGTTTTGTCTTACTTGAAAATATGTAAGTACTTAAGTACGGACAATTTCTCCAAGTAAATTTGTCTTGATGCAATTAAAATGAGTGCGTCCACAATTAGCACTTGCCAGAACTTATCTTTATAATATTTATCTGAAAAGAAAAAAATTTAGGCGAGGACTAATCATAAGCAAGTTTTTTGAAGAAAAATAATCCGTACCATATAGGGACAAAAACTGGAATATTTCAAATCTGGTGGAATGAGACAGTTCATAAATTTCATCTTTCGACGAATTTTCGATATGCCCTTTTCACTTCTGTTCATTATCAGCCAATTTTGACAGACACTTCATTTGGTACGTTGATGTACACAGTCTTAATTAACAAATGATCTACGATGGTATAAATATACCTACTACCACCTAATGAAGGTTTGACATAAGTGCTTCCGATGTAACTAAGATTGGACTTGGTTTAATATGTTTATGAGGGTTTCCGACAAACCTAGTTTGATCATATGAGGTCGCACCATCATTGATTGAAGGCAGAGAAATTGACAGAAATAAATCCTCTGTTTTAATAGACCATTCCGATCAGATGATGTGTTCCAAAATCGACCAACCCTTATTTAAGTGGCGGTCACTCCTACTTCACAAATGGAACCCACCTGCTGGACCCTGTGTCTGTGTAGGCTCCCATCAGCAACCTTTGATGGCTTTGTATCTCTCGCTAAGGATATTGGTAAGCTTAAATATCCCAATCAATCATCTTAGTTTTTCTTCTTATTGCCTCAAACTTACCCACCATTTTTTACCAAGTTTCTGTTTACTTGCAACGGCACGACTTGGTGTTCCAACTTTGTGCACACGATAGATTTTAGCGGTGAAGCCTTAAAGATAGCCGTAGTTTGAATAGTGTAATTAGGTGTCCGCAGTCATCAACTTGGTTAATGATTAAGAGTTGACGAGCTTTTCCCATATTTAGCAGGAGAAGATGAATGAATTAAGAGACACGTTAATATCTAAATTGAGTGCGTTGACCGCTTCACCATGATCGAACCTTGACTTCATGTCCAAGTGATCTGTACACTACATATGATTGAGTGGTCTTCCTGAGCCACGAGGATAGAAGTTAAGGTCTCGCAAGTTTACATGTTTGGTGTATGGACTTTGTCAATTGGGAAGAGTGTATGTAATGTAGATGACGTAGATGTTTCCATGCCGCTAGTTTCAAGGGTTAATAAATTATTGGCATCATTGAATTAATTGGCTGCTGCAGTATACTTACATTAGTGAATAAAAGCTGTCAGGACTCTGTAGCATTGAATGCGATACGTACAGCGGTAAATTTCTTTAAGCATACTGCCATTACGTACGTGCATTCTCGCTGCGAAATGGACAACAATCGTTTACATCTTTGCTAGAGATGATAAGTATTTATCTATCGTAATTTTTAAATACAGTCATATACTTAAATTTGTAGCCGATAACTACAAGTTAGAGGAAACTGCGATGTCATTATAGAAATAGATAAGTAGAAAAGTAGTTGAAGTAGGAAACTACTTATAAGGTAGAAATTTTATCTTTCAATAATAATCTCATGATATTTTAATATTTTTTATTATATTTTTAATTAATAGAAGGAAGTTTTTTTCAATAGTATTTAAGTAAGATGAAATATTTTATTTATTAAATTTATTTTATTTATATTTCTTATTTTAGTTTAATAATTTAATATTTATAATTTGAATTTATATGACTAATAATGTATTTTTTGAAATATTTA
>JAOSBN010000004.1:5883908-5895861 GCA_027563595.1 Erythroxylum suave | reverse complement strand
TCATATCTATATAGAGGCTATATGATGTATGATCATGCCGAGATATGTTTACGCACGCCTAACCCGTCCCAAATGACCAATTTACTCTTCCCATCGGTGATGGGATGTTACATAAGAGATTTTTTTTATAAACTTATATTCATGTTTTAATTCAAGTATTTCTTGTTTTGTGTTCATATGTTTCATGAATAATTAATATTGATTAATCTGGAAAATTAATTTGATGTTGATTATTCAATAACTATCCATAAATTCAGTGATTTATAGGATCGGTACAATTAGCAAATATGATTTTTATGAAATTGCATATTTAACTTATGAGGAACAAGAAAACTAAATTGAATAGTTGTAGCTATCTCAATTATTTAATTTACGGTATAATTTTTCACTAAGGTTAGTGCTATCATTTAATTGATACGAAAAATGAATAATTGTAGCTATCTTAATTATTTAATTTAGGGTATAGTTTTTCACTAGGCTTATTGCTATCATTTAATTGATATAAACTGTTATAATACCTAATTAATTAATGGTAAATCATGGTTTGAACTAATTAATCAAGAAAATTTTGAGACTTATTATAGCTATCGTAACATGTTTCAAACTAACCAATTGAATTGTGAAAATTAATATTTTTATTCCAATCATTAATGTTAAAATTGGATGTGATATTTCCTTTAAATCAAAGTTAAGTACTCTTGAATTTCTCACTTTAATATTCAGTTAATTTATTTTAATTTCTTATTAATTTTATTTAATTAGTTAATTAATCATAAACTTAAAATTTTTAATTAAAATTATGGGATTCAACCTGATTTCATGACTACTACAAGAGTTTAGAGGATTATAATTAATTTTGAGGGTTTTAAGAACTTGATCAAAATTGTGGCATTATTGTTGGGGAATTATTTTAGTTTCTTAGTTTCTTTGCGTTATTTTATTATTTACTACTAATATCTTGTCTTACATGACTTGTTCCTTTTATATAGGTGAATTGCAAAATACAACCCAGACATTGAGAAAACAATATTTCGTTTAAGGAAAGAGACTAAGTAAGGAAACAGTGATTTATCTCCAAAAGTGAAAGTTAAGATAGATCTAACAATTGGTGAACATTTAAATTTCCAAGAAGTTGAAGAAAAGATGACAAATCCTAACATTAGAATGTTGAGGGAGTTAGCGACACCAAATTTGAATTAATAACCCTTGTACATACGATTTTTAGATGTTAAGGTAGTTTTGAATTGAAATCTAGTTTGATTCACGTACTCCTAATTTTTTGTGGAAATGTAAGTGAAGATCCATATAAAAACTTGAAAGAATTTCACGGTGTTTGCTCTGGAATGAAGCCACAAGGAGTGATAAAAATTTTAAATCCTTTCTAATTTGATTGAAAGATAAGACAAAAATTGACTATATTGTCACCCCTCTGGCTCAAAGACAACATAGAATGAAATGAAAAGGTTATTCCTAGAGAAGAGTTCTTTCCTGCATTACGAGTAATTGATATAAAAAAGGAGATATTTCAGATAAGACAATTCACTAGAGAAATATTGTATGAATGTTGGGAGAGGTTTAAGCAGTTATGTTCAAGCTGCCCATATCCTCAAATTCCTGACCAACTTTTGATTTAGTAATTTTATAAAGGGCTATTGCTAATGGATAGAAGTATGGTAGATATAGCTAGTAAAGGAGCTTTAGTAAACAAAACACTAGAAACAACTAGACAATTGATATCAAAAATGACAAAAAAATTATTCACATTTTCGGATAAGGATGGATGGAGCTGTTAAGCGAGTGAATGAGGTAAGTAATACATGGCTTGAGTATAAAATTTTGAATTTAACTACTTTAGTTTCATTAAATGGTTGTGAGTCAGTTGAAATCGACATGAGTGTGCAGAATATGCTCATTCTCTGGACATTTTACAGATATGTTCCCTTTATTACAACAAGACTCCATTCAAGATGCTAATGTAATAAGAAACATTCCTAATCAACCCTATCGAAAATATGACCCTTATTCTAATCATTATAATCCATGATGGAGGGATATTTTAAAATTTAGCAATGGATATCAAATAGAGTAACAAAAACATAAATCTCATAATTTTAACAGACAACGTCAAGCACCTACATATACTCAATCTTAATATTCAAATTCAGGTGTATCTTTGGATGAAATTGTTAGGGCATTTGTTGATAATACTCCACAATTTTAGTAGGAAACAAAAGCAAGCCTTCAAGACTTAGGAAATCAAATCACTCAATTATCCATCTGTAAAGCCCCAAATTGTACACTAGTTGGAATGTTACATGTTCATGAAAGTACATGCATGATATGTGTTAAAAATTATGAAATGATTGAAAATTGCATATTACTTGAATTTTGGTTTAATGGATCAGACTTAGTGAATTGGAATTAATTAACATCATTAGAGAATTTAGGTATTAAAATGTGCATTTGTACTAGGAAAATTGTCAAGTGCAGGATAAGTTGGTACATGAAAATTAGAATTACTAAGCCTATGAGTTATAGCCATTTGACATAGCTAATGCATTGATATTTGGCAACATTGGTTGAATGACAAGTGGCTTGATTAAATTGTGGCATTTGACTGCATTCATTAAGTAAAAAAGGATCAATGGAAGTGTGACAAATGGTAGCTTAAATGCAGGACATATGTGAAACGTACAAAGGAGACATTTGCCCAATGGTGGGAGTGACACCTAGCGTCAAATGAGTCTAGCTGAGGCAGAAGATTTTCTACTAGTTATTCATTATCTTCTTGCTCAATCACCTCCAAAACTATCCCTCTCTTTCAGCTCTAAAATTTTTTGTAAATCTGTGCATTATCACTTTAAATTCTTAGCTAAATGTTGCATCAAGATAGTAGATTATGTTATCTTCTATGTTGTCTTCTTAGTGCTAAGATTTGCACCTTGATTTTGGACTTGTACTAGTTATTTGGAAGCCTAATTTGGCTTGGTCTTTGCAGTTAAAGAAGGTAAGGGAATGCTAAACTTAATTTCATGTTGTAATATAAAATGTTCAATACTTGAATTGATTAGAATATGTGATAAGATGATGAGAATTAAATGCTGGAAAAATAATCCTTGTATAATAATTTCTGGTTTGGTTTTGATGTGTGGAAGACATTGTAAGTTACTTAATGCATGATTTTTGAATTGGTTATGGACATGAAATTGATGTGGAATTTAGGCATGAATAAGGTGGAATTGAAGTGGAATGGATGAACTATGGTGAAGGGGTGTTGAAGGTGTAAGACGTGAGTTAATTGTAGTGGTTTCACTAAATAGATATTGGTATTTTAGCTATAACTTAAGCTTTAAATATCCAAATGGGATGATTTTAATTTTATATTAAAGTACATACATATTTATACAATTTTCATAAAGGAATAGAATTTTATTTCTATCTCTAAGGGTTGAAATTTGGCTTAAAGTTAAGTTTTGGTTACTGTCGCTACTTGAGAATAGTCAGTAGTATTTTGGGTATAACTCTAGAAATAATGTACCAAATTGTATTAACTTTAGTTCGTTAGAAACATAGAGGAACATTTTTTTAGAAGAACAAATTGCCTAGAAACCTCAGTTTCTATGTCATAATGGCCATACAAAACTGACCCAAAACCTATCCTGAGACAATCTGGAAAAAGTGCAGGAAAAAGATAGGCCACAATCGTGGGACCCATCCCACGATCGTGGACAAATCTAGTAGCTTCTGTCATAATCTTTGAGAGGTATCCCACGATTGTGAACATGGTTTTAGATCCCACGATCATGGACAGATGTAGTAGCTTCTGTCATAATCTTTGAGAGGTACCCCATGATTGTGGGCAGGGTTTTTAAATGGTAAATTTTGATTCATGCAATTGTTGAACCACATAAGGACAAGTCTCTCTAATGTGATGTATTTGGGCATGATTAAGGCTTGAAAATGAACCTAGATGATGTTAGATTAATTGAGTAAAGGTTAATTTAGTTATGGATTGTTAATTGAGGTAATAAATTAAATAATTTGTGATTATTTAATAATGTGTCTAATGTTAAAATGTATGGTGTGTTCAAGATGAATGTGTTCTTATGAATACCAGTGTCTTCCAAAGGTTTTATATGATGTGAATTAGATATGTATGTTTGTGAATTGAGAGTTTCTATAATGTTAATATAATATGTAATGACTTAATGCTTGATTGATATGTTGATGCAAATGTTTATGTTTATAAGGCATATTGAATTTGACCAAAAGCAAGTGAATATATACAATTTAAGAAAAATGAAATAAAGACATTTGTTATGTACTACATTATTTACTTGTCATTCTGAAGTTTGAAATGGATTATTTTAAAACTGTTAAATCCTAGTTGTGGGTAAATAGGTATGCCTAAAAGGGTTTGTAGCTGCTCCTGTGACACTTCAATGTCTCCTATGACACTTTGATGTCTCCTAATATTAACACTTTGGTGTGGTAGCAATCATGGTATCTCCTGTTCTGGTCCTGTTTCCCACTTCTGTAAAAAAGATTAGTAGGCTAATATGTGTTGTATTCTGACAGATGCTTAGTTTTGATATAAAAAAGTTCTGATTTGAAATAAGTAAATTTTGATCCACAAGATGAATTTCAATAAAATACAAGTTTTGATCTGTTTTGACACAATTATGTCCTGTTTGAGACTTGTGTGTTTTGTTATGAAGCAATGACATTCTGTTATGATATTTATACGCCTTGTTCTGGAATGATGAATCATATTCTGTTATGAGACATACAATGTTCAGATTGCTCCATAATATGAACAATTAAAGATTGGTGGTGATATGATCTGATTCTGTACATGTGAAAGTTAGATAAATGTTAGAGACAGTTGCTAGTTTATATCTTGTTTAGTTATTCCCCACTAAGCTATATACTTAGCACGGTGGTTTTTCCTCCGTATAGGTTCAGATAAGAAGACTTGAGACTAGGACAAAGACAACCATAATAGCCAAGAAGATTATGTTTTGTTCTTGAAATGTTTAGTTTGTTTTTGAATTATTGTTCAATGTAATGAGATATGTTGTATTTTTTTTATTTAATGGTTTGTAATAACCTTAATATAGTTTAGATTTGGATCTAAAGTTTGTATGTAATAAGTACCATATGGATGTTATGTTTTGAATATGACCCAACTATTGACGAATGAAATGTATGTTCCTTGAGTTTCTGGAAATGTTTTAGTATGTTTTGGGTTATTTTGGTTCTGTTTTATATAACATCTACATATCCTTCCAGGGGGTATAGAGGTGTTACACCATCTATGTTAATAAATTGGAAACAAAAGCATAAGGAAATTACCTTCATAAACGGTAGTGAATCCTAAAGAACTTCAATTTTATTGGGAAAGCTATTTATGAAGATTGCTAAAACTAAAATTGATGTGGATTAGGGCACTTTTTCCATTGAGTTTGACATAGAGATAGTGAAGTTCATTATTTTTGAAGCAATGAAATACCCTAATGATTTTCAATCCATTTACCATATGAATATTATTAATTCATTTGTGCATGATACTTTTAAAAAAGAAAGTGTTGATGATAAATTAGAGTTTAATGCTAAACCAAAGTGAACATGCAAGTTGATAAATTTGTGAATTTATAGAATCATTAATAGCAATGCTAATAGATTCAAAAAATTTAAATGTTAAAATTACTATAACTCATAAAAATATTGCTTTCTATTTTGTAAGCTTTAAAAATAGAATTAAAGGCCCTACTAGGCCACCTAAAATATGTCTATTTGGTTAAAGAAGAGTCATTACATGCGTTCATCTAAAAAAGATTGATTATAGGGTAAGAGGAGAGGCTTGGAGCACTACTTAAGGAGTACAAAATTGCAATTGGTTGGACTTTAGTGGACATAAATGACATTATCTTGACAATTTGCATGCAAAGGATTCTTTTTGAAGAGAATGCTAAGCCAACAAGAGAACCCCAAAGAAGACTCTATCTAATAATGAAAGTTTTGGTATTGAAATAAATTTTAGAACTTTTGGGTGCAGGTATGTTTATGCAATCTCGAATAGTTATTGGATGAGCCTAGTGCATATTGTGCAAAAAAAAGCTAGATTGGTAGTGATACGAAACCATAATGATGAGTTAATGCCAACGAGAGTATATAATGGATTATGAATATGCATAGACTTTACAAAGCTTAACTTAGCCACTAGGAAGTACTATTTTTCTTTACCTTATAGATCAAATGTTAGAAAGAGTTGTTTTTATGTTTTTGCTTGCTAGATAGTTTTTCATGTTACTAACAGATAGCATTGCTTTAGAAGATCAAGAAAAAACTACCTTTACATGTCCTTTTGGAAGTTATACCTTCAGGCAAATGCCCTTCGATCTTTGTAATGCTTTAGGTGCATTTCAAAGATGCATAATAAGGTTTTTTTTTTAGTATACTAAGAATTACATTGAAGTATTCAAGTATGATTTGACTATTTATGGAGATTCATTTGATGATTACTTAAATCAATTATCTAAGGTTCTCAAAAGATGCATTGATATGAATTTAGTGTTGAATTATAAAAAATGTAATTTGACGGTTGATCAAGGCATCATTTTAGGACATGTAATTTTATTAAGGGGTATAGAAGTTGATAAAGAAAAAGTGGATTTAATTGTAAACTTACCTTACCCTCAAATGTTAGGGAAGTTCTATCTTTTCTTTGACATGCAAGATTTTATCATAGGTTTGTTAAAGAATTTTCCAACATTGTGATACTATTATCCAATTTACTATAAAAAGACATTCCATTTGAATTTGGAAAGGACTATAAGGAAGCTTTTGATAAACTCAAGGTATTATTGACAAGCACACCTATTATACAGCCACCAAAGTGGGACTTATCATTTGAGATCATATATGATGCTAGCAATTATACAGTGGGAACTGTTTTAGGCCAAATGGTTAGAAAACAAAGTCATGTTATCTATTATAATTCAAGATCCTTTGATGTTGCATCATGCAATTATTCTATAATTGATAAGGAGCTTTTACCAATTATTTTTGCTTTAGATAAATTTAGATCATATTTGCTTGTCTCAAAAGTTGTTGTGTATTTTAACCATGTAGTATTGAAATTTCTTTTGGCAAAGAAGGAGCCCATACTGAGGTTGATAAGATGGATTTTCCTACTTCAAGATTTTAGTTTGACAATAAGGGATCGAAAAGAAGTAGAAAATTTAGTAGCAGGCCATCTATGTAGGTTGATAAGAGATGAAGATATTTTACCTATTTTTAAAACTTTTCCTAACGATCAATTGTTCTAAACGAAAGGTATGGTTTCATAGTATGCAAACCTTATTAATCATTTAGAAACTAGTACTTTACCTAATTACATTAATAAGTCTAGGAAGGAAAAGACAAAAAATGAGATAAAATATCATGTTTGGGATGAATCTAACCAAATTATAAGGCAATGTGTGTTAAAAAATGAACATCATTATGTCTTAGCTTTTTGTCTCAATTTATACATGTATTGGTCACCTTGGTCCTAAATGAATTGCTAAAAAGATATGATTAGTGGATCCTATTAGGAGACTTTGTTTAGAGATGCTTATATGTTCTATAAAAGTTGTGACCTATGCCAAAAGACATGTACGTTATCTCGTAGAAATGAAATGCCTCAAAGCTTAATTCTTATAGTTGAGATATTTTATTAAGGTAATAATTTTATGGGCCTTTTCCTAAATCTTGTGGTTTCTCTTATTTACTTTTAGCTGTTGATCATGTTTCGAACTGGGTGGTAATAAAATCCACTAAGCTAATGATTCTGTAGTCATTATAGGTTTTATAAAGTCTAATTTTTTAAATACATTTAAAGTTATACTAGCCATTATTAGTGATAAAAAAGAAACCATTTTTGCAAGAAATTAATGACAATCTTGTTTAAAAAGTATGGAGTGCATCATCAAGTAGCTACTGCATATCATCCATAAATGAATGGACAAGTAGAAGTACAAAATAGAAAGGTGCAATTTATTTTAGAAAAGACTATGAATCCTAGTCCAAAAGGATTGGAGCTTAATTCTAGACAATGCTCTTTGGGCATTCCATACAACCTATAAAATACCGATAGGAATGTTTCCTTATTGATTTGTTTTGGTAAAGCTTATCATTTATCGGTAGAGACTGAACATAAAGCTTATTAAGTGGTGTAACATTGTAATATGGATTTGGAATAAGTTAGGGAGGAAAGGAAATTATAGTTGCAAGAGCTAAAGGAACTTAGGTTTGGTGATTACGAAATTTGAGGATCTATGAAGAGAAAAACAAAATAGTTCCATGATATTATGATCTTAAGGAGCAATTTCAGGTGGGATGGAAAATATTATTATATAATTATTGATTAAAGCTTATGCTAGGTAAAATACATTCTAGATGGCAGCTCATTTGTTGTCACTAATATATTTCCTCTTGATGCGGTGGAAATATAAAGTTTAGATATTGAGAAGATTGTTAAAGTGAGCGGACATAGATTGAAGCTATTTCATGAGAAGATGACGGTTTCAAGTGTTTCGGATATGGATTCGGTGCTCCCCTAATATGTACAAGTTTAAGAAGAATAGGTGTTGTCGAGCATAACAACGTTAAACAATTTTTGGGAGGCAACACAAAATATAATGGTTGTATTATTATTTTAAAAGTAGATAATTTTTATTAGTTTTGGTTTAGTTATATATGTATAGATTTCATTTGCTTGTTTTTGATAAGTTAGTTTATTAGCATAGGAGGGAAATAACAGTTAAAGTTATATAATATTAAATTTAGATAAGGTGTGATCATGCCTTATGTAATTTAGTTATCAGGATCAAAGACTCAAACTTCTAGAATATTAAATCTCACAAAGCAATATCACACCTTATGCAATTTAGCTTTCTGGAATGGAGCCTCTAAAATTTCAGAATACTAACATTCTTAGGGTGCGATCACATCTTATACATGTAAGTAGTCTATTTCATTTTAAAGAAAATTGTAAAATTTTAATTAAAAATAAGATAAAAAGAATAAATCATAAAACATATCTTTTTAAAATTAAAATAAAATATAAAAATTAATTAAAAATTATTATTAATAATAATTCAAAAAACCCTAATGTGTTTTTTTGTTCTTTTTTAATAAACAGTTGTAGCCCCATACTAACGAAACAGGCACTCTAACGTCCCACGCCTAGTAGAAATATATGCACTCCGTTAAGTAAGTCGTTGCCTAGTAGTCGCACTAACCCAACTCCAACACCTACCAGCACACTATTTATTTTATGAAATTATGAATTGTTATTGGATTACCAACACACTAGTATTGTATTAATGCCTTATTTATTTTATGTTTATTTTTACTTAATTTTTATTACTTACTTTTAATCACTTTCCTCGTAATTTTAATTTTAGTGATTACTAGGTTGTTTAATTATTTTTTAGATTAGGTTTCTGTTTATAATTGTCATAATTATGGGACATTCCAAAGATAATATTAGGACAATGACAAAAGGAAAGTCAATAGTGAATCCAAATACACAAAACCAATTCGCCATAGGACCTACTTCAAGTCCTAATAGGAAGCATGCTCGGATAACAAAAAATACATCTATCTTGCAACCAACTAAATTAAATTAGTGCAAATATCTCACATTTAACTCTAAAGAAAGAAAACAATGGCAAGCTACTCTTAAAATCCTACATATTAATGTGGGTAAGTATATGTATTACCCATCTTTAGAGAAATTGCCTATTAAGGAAAATTTTGATGACTTACTTACTAAAATGAGTTGGAGATATTTTATGCTGATTCTTTGTCTGATATTTATTAACATAACCAAAGAGTTTTATACAACATTTAAATTTGATAGACCAAATAATTTTACTTTATGTAATCTTAATATGATACAGTACAAATTAATGGGCATTGAATTTAAATAGAGCATCAATGATTTTAATTTAGCTTTAGGGTTAATAGATGAGGAATATTATTTTCTCACAATACAATGAATCTGTTGTTGACTTTAATGATTTTTATTCTTTTAAAGTGTGAAAACCACTGTCTTTTGACTCGTCGATTTATCATCCCAATAAATCTTAGGTTAGTTATCTTAATAAGATTGAGTTGATTTATATGTAACGTTTCTTGGCTTTTAATTATTCAGGATAGAAGGCCACGACGTTTACTTGCACAAAAGCTGAGGTATTCTTTATTTGGTGTATGGTAAACAAAGTATACAACAATTTAAGTTCTTAGTTGACAACACAATTTAACACTATTATCTCTTTTAACAAGAATTTATGTCTTGGTTCCCTTATTACTCATTTATCTATTAATTTTAATCTTTTTTATATGAATTGTTACAGTAGTGCTCTAAAGGCAATCACCTTTAGTACTTTTGTACAAACTTTGTTTTGATTAATAAAGTAAAAGGCATTTTTCATTAATTTGATATTCTTTTATATATGAATTGATGTTGATCTTAAATCGAATTAATGAAGTCCATGATACAAAATATAGCATGAAGGAAATCATGATGAGATAATGACAATGAGATTCCTATCGTGTGCAATTATGTTAGTATCTAAATAATCCCTAGTCATAGGATTAATAAGACAGGACATTATTAATCCAGATAGACTAGCACATGCTATACTTCTTGATTTGATCAAACAGTGGATCTCATAAACTGTAAACATGAGATGTTTAGAGTTAACATGTGGATGCTTACTAGGGATAGTAAGTACATCGGATGGCCTGCTATGAGATTATCATATGGATGATCTATCAAATGTCAATGATTAATCTCATCATAACAATGGTGAAAATATCCTTAGACTTTAGGTACTCAAGGATATCTTGGATACTAATCTTGTGCTTTGACATCATTTCTTGTTGCCTCAAGATGAGGTCACTCTTAGGGTGGTGATTGGGTACAGCTGTTGGTATTCGAAGGTAATTGGGTAGCCAATCAAGGATTCACCACTCTTATTAGAAGGAGATGATACCCACGGCCTTTTATCGGGGTCATTACTCGAGAATCTTTTGCCAGAGTAGTTATGTGTCATAAAGAGAGTCTTCTATGACACATAGAGTAATGAGATCCTAGGACAAGAAATAACATTATTTGGACTAGATGTGACGTAGTTAGTCTAGTGGTTGACACATAGCCTATACTCCAAACCAAGTAGGTTGTAGTATAGTGAAAGGATGAATTGCACGGTAATTATCTATAGAAAGGTTTATAAGTTGGATAATTAACTATTGAAGATTTCATATGCTAATCCACTTATATTCGGGTAAATTGCCATCATGAAACCCTTGATGATTTGCTTGAATTAAGGGTTAATTTAAATGCCTAAAATAACCAGGAACTTAAGGGTCACACATATAAAAAATCGAATGAAAAACAAGTATGTATGACCTAATTTAAGTAGGCCACAATCGTGACTCATAGGGCCACAATCGTGGCCAAAGGCGAGCCTGCTTTAAAGAGGCCATAATCATGACAGATGACACAAATCTATATATAAGTGAGTTCTTCACTTATGTATAGGAGCTTCTTCCAATTCTTACACACTCAAGTGATAAAGAAAGGGTTCTAGAATAGTTCTAGAGAGAGTGAGAAGAGTTCTTGAGTTATCTTCATGCAATTTATCCAATTATTGTATAAATCAACATACATGTAAGATAACCTTGATCTATCTCCCATTTGAACATCTACTTGAATTTATCAAGTTAGGTGTCTAAAACCCTTACACATTGTTTCATCTTTCTTCTTTGCATGTTCTCGGGTGATCAAGGAAAGGTTTGGTGTTTGCAACTGTAATATCCTATCACTTGAATTAAGATTAAAATGGTGTTTATTAGAGATTAATGAGAAAATAGGAAGCATAATTCACGCTTATGCATA
>JAOSBN010000004.1:5794066-5876050 GCA_027563595.1 Erythroxylum suave | reverse complement strand
ATATGCATAAATAATTTTATTATAAAATAAAATATAGTTAAAATTAATAAAAGTGTTTTTTATTTTTATGTTGCCAAATAGTCTATTGTATGAAGCTCTTTTTAAAAACTTATTTTTTTAATTGACAGTCAAACAGTCAATTGGCTTTTTAAAAAAGCTCTTCTTAGAAAAGTTCTACTGATAAAAGCTCAACCAAACAGGCACTACGTACAACAACCAAAACAGAATAGAGAAAATCAAGAAACCAAAAAGCTAGGAACAAAAACATCGTTCAAAAATCTCAGTCAAAACAATAACTTTACTGCTGCTAGCTCGTCAATTTTGAATCATTCTCCAATACTCCCCCTTGATTTGAAGTTGCAAACACCAAGATGAAGCCTGAAATGGACTTGCTTGTCTTGAAGAAGGGACTTTGTAAGAATATATGCAACTTGTTCATTTGTGCTGCAATACTCTAAAATGATTGAGTTATCTGCAACTTGTTCATTTGTGCTGTATCACTTTTGTCACCTGAGAGATATTCTCAAATATATATGATCCTCAAGATTAATCTTCTCCTTGAATTTGAATGTCATATTTCTTGAGCATGGTCTAGAAAGAATCAATCTAATATTAAAACAATTAATTTTATACCTTTTTTACATTTAAACCTACAACTTAATTATAAACATATAGTGTTTCATATATTTTTACTTATAGATTGTTGACAATTGTGATGTATGTTCTTCCATCACCTTCCTCAGCTTTAGGCTGGAGGCCGCCTCTTTCATTCGCATCATTTACCCCTGATACCTCTGTAGGTATAAGGGTGGTGAATTATGTAGCAGCAGGTACAAAAGGCATCATGCCTCATTTGTAAGTGTAGTAGCTAGAGGTATAATATCTGATTCGGTTGCAACTGCAGAATGTATTCACTTGGACAGTAACTGGCTTCAAATCGTGGCCCGAACCTTGATCGCATTATATCTTTTTTCTCTTTGGTGACATATTTCAACCTGAAATTCATATTTGATTGAATATTCCAGAAATATAACAATTTCAATTCAATATTTCACACAATATATTGAAAATTCAATAATTGATTCGTTGAATATAATATTCTATTACAAACACAAATTAATTGCTATCAGCAGTTAATTGTAAATCAAAATCATCATTATCTTCTTTTTATGAAGAATTAGAATCAAGCTCAGGATCCTCTTCAGATCTCTCGCCCTCCTCATCCTCTCCGCCCTCCTCATCCTCTCCAGATAAAATTTCAACATATTCATTATTTGGAACGTTCCAAAGGTTCATTCTCGTCATATGTCACAGATTCATTTATTTCATAAACATCTTCCTGAAAAGCTTCACTTTTAATCCTCTATTCTCTTTTTTCATGTGATTTAAAAACACCTCTAAGTTTAACTTTGCAAACGGCTAACCAATCTGACTTATCTTGTCCTAAGCTGAAAAAAAGACATAATACACTTAAATCGTTTGCATTGCCAACACGAAAGGTTCAAACCATCTAAATCTTCTTTACTTATTGATTTCAACTAGAATGTATCGGCTATGCACTTTTGTACCAATATTTGGAGTTGGATCAAACCAGTCACACTTAATTATCATACTTTTCTTTATTAGCAATGCAGGGTACTCAATTTCAAGTATCACAATAATTTTACCATAGTAATCAATCAATTCTCCCTGTATGCAAACTCTAGTATCTACTGTTCCTATGTTATGACTATGATATTCTGTATGATATTTGTATCCATTAAAAAAATACACTAGATACGATTTAATAGTTTGCAAAGGTCCTTCCCAAGATCACATATGAACTTGTTCGCTATTGGATTTTATAAGGCCTACGTAAAAGAAATTATCGTATTAAACAATATAATTTCATTTGAACATTTTAATCTTATAATTCAATCACTTCAATAATTATAAGTGAAAACTTACATATTTCTCGAACCATCGAGGAAAGTGTCTTCCAACTTCATTATTGATATCATCCTGTGTTTTCTCAAGTATTAGCTCATGTAACTATTCCTTGTATAATCTAAAAACATTATTATGTATTTCAGTTGTGAAAAACACTAAATTTCAAAACTCAAATAATCAATTTCAACTTACAACACGAAAGGTTAAACTTCTTGATAGTTCAATAAAATGTAAACATGAGCAGCCTCAACTTCTTCCTCTGTGAACATTCTTCTTGTTGAACGTCCATATGTTTATCCAGGATTTTTGAAAATGGATAAGTTACCATCAGCATCACTCGTTCCTCCCCCATCGTCATTACAAAGAACTTTTCTTTCTTTTGTATGAATAAAATATGCTAGCTTCCTCCATTAAGTAAGCATTATATATCGAACCTTCAGCTTGAGCCTTGTTTTTGACATTTTTCTTCAAGTGATGCAACTATCTACATTAGAGAATAAGATTTTTACAATTTATAATTAAAACATGTTATTACTTCAATTACAATTATTTTTGTTGAATTACCTCTCAAACGGAAACATCCATCAATATTGAACTGGATCGGCAAGTTTAGTCTCATGTGTTAAATGCACAAGTAGATATTCCATACAATCAAAGAAGTTTGGAGGGAAAATCTAATTTGCACAAAATTATTGGAATTTTCCTTTCTAGTTTTTTCATTTCAGCCGACTTGATTTTAGATGATGTTAAGCTTTTGAAAAACAAACTTAATCTATTATTACTTTACAAACCTTATTCGGTAGTAACTCTTGAAATGCAATTGGAATTAGCCTTTACATAAACACATGACAATTATGACTTTTCATCCTAAATAATTTGTATTTTTTCATGTCTACACACCTTGCCAAGTTTGAAACATAACCATCGGGAAACTTTAGACTTTTCAACCATTCACATAAAATTATGATTGATCATAATAAATATTGTTGGCTGGATTAACCAAAAGGTTGGAATCTGCTTCCAGGGTACTAATTTCTGTTTCATAGAGCGTTTTCTAGACTTGAACCTAAATTGACTACAAAATTTGCACTATTTTAATTCCACATCATCTCCTCAATACAACATATATCACAATTTGCAACAATCAATTTGTTCAACAGGCAAACCAAGATCCCTAATAAGTTTCACCATATCGTAAAAATTATCAACCATTGTATGATCAGGAGGCAATGATTCATTATACCATCTAAGAATTTTATCAAAATTATGATAAGAAATATGCCCTTCAGACTTTAGGTTTAATATTAGAGTAATTGAAAACAATTGAGTTATTGTCTTACAATTTAGCCATAATTCTTGGTCAGCTGAGTGTAGCAAGTCAAAAAATTATTTTGTATATAGGTTTGGTTCTTCTTCAAGATTTTTTATATTTTCCTGAAAGGTATAACCAACTACATCATAAAACATTTGCTTGTAAGGATTTTTAGTTGCACCTATACTATTTGTTCTAAATCGAATCCCCCTTCAAACTTATCTACATTCATTGACGAGTGTACTTCATTATCTCTTGAGGTACTATAAATCAATGACTCCTCATGTCGTGTCCACTCAAAAATAATTTGAGACAAACCCTTTCTCAGCAAGTGCCCATTCACTTCATTAATAGGAAGGAAACGAATATGTTTGCACTTTTTACATGGACATCTGATCTTTGAGTCATTCATATATGCAAGTTGAGAACATCTATAATAAATAAAAGCTTCAACTCCCTTAACAAACTCAGGATTATAATCGTCTATACATCCAAGATCTATCAACATTACTCATTTTTGTAAAACTATTAATTTCATAGTTAGTATCCTTCATATCCCCTAAGTTAACAGAACATCTAAATTTTACACAACTTCCCTTAAGTGTTTATCAATCGAATTAATCACCTACAATTGATTTCAGTACTATGGCACGTGACATTGTTTATACTTGTAAATCAAGAAAGTAAGTTCTTGCTGCGACTCCTAGGCTTGTTGAAATTTTCATTGACAAGCCTCACAAGAGCTGCATCACAGGTTTCCAGCCTATATACCATTCAAGTTTATTATGCAAAGAATTATCTTGTCTATTAAACGTATGAATTTTTTGCGTTAATACTAAGTTTGCATTAATCACATTGAAGTTGAAGTATTAATTAATTGAATTAATCACTTACAATTGATTTCAATATTAGGGCACATGACATTGTTTACACTTGTGAATCAAGAAAGCAAACTCTCAATGTAACTCCTAGGCTCATAGAATTTTTCACTGATAAGCCTTATGAGAGCTGCATTATAGTTTCCAGCTTATATACCATCATAGGAACTTAGTTATGTTTAAATCATCTATAAGATCTCAAAGTCATTCCACATACAATAAATAGTTAGACTTTTAAAGAAGAACATAAAAACTCATAAATGATTATAAGAATATTCTAAACAATATCACAAAATCAAGACCTCCATTGCATTCACACAAAACCCAAATACATTATAATCATATTAGTAAAGCAATACATATGGTAGACATGAGTTGGACGACTTACCTAGATGGACGAACAACTCTATATTACAAAGAAGAAGGATAAGAGACGCTTTTTAACACAATATAGGGTCTATGAAAAAGAATATTTCGTAAAAAGAAGGGTAAATTATTCAAAAATAAAAAACTGTGTGAATTCTCTTTATGATTTATATAACAAAAATTTAAACATATATAATTAACAAAAAAGTATTATCAATTATAATTATCAAATTATCCCTAATAATTTAAATACTCTTTAAACCTTTATAAAACTAGTCTTTTATCAACAATTAATCAATATATGTAATAACAAATTAAATTACACAATTTAAGTTATCAAAGGTATAACAAATTGTTTTACATTTTCATCCTATCAATCCTACCTTTCTTCTTTGAATCTTTCCCTAAATCTGTAAAATTTGTCATAAGCCTAGGTAATTATTTAGATGAGCATGATTAAGTACCTAACACCTTCCCTATCTTGCAATCAATGCCCAAACTTTCATCCTTAGATTGGGACTTTATAGCTCCTTTTCTTTTAGAACAAGAACAAACTTAAAGAGCGAACAAATAATGACATCCAAGAACAAGTCCTTTTTTCTCCAAGTCCGACTGCACTAAAATAGGAAATTAAATAGTTAGAGCCATCTATATTCTACAATGGTTATTTGAAATTTGAAACAAAGACAACAATCTAAGACGAGTGAACTAATGACATTACTTGAGTAAAAGAAACACATTTTCTGTAAGTTGGAAAGAAAATGATGAAAACTAATAAAATATACCATTTCCTTTCCTTTAATTGAATGAATGTGAGTATAAAATTCTTATGATCCTACAATTTAGTGACATAATAAAGAATTGAAAACAAATGAAAATGATTAGGTTAATTTTAAATGGAATGTAAATAGTGCTTCTAATACGAATAATAAGTGTAGAATAATAAATTATGTTAATATAACATATGAAAAAAAATCTAAAATTTATCATTGCATAGGAAGCTTTAAAGTAAAAAAGAATCTTGAAATATAAAGAGAATATGTGAAAGATATGTTACTTATAAACAGACTAAATCTCAAGTGCAACCTCATAGATAGGTAGATTTGTTAACGGATTTTTCTTTAGGTTTATCTAGTTCTAGAAATGGTGAGGATTCAATATTTGTAGTACTAGATGGCTTTTCTAAAATGGAACACTCATTATAATTCAAAAAGTCAATGATGCATTCTATATTACTTAATTGTTTGTTTTAATTGTTCTACCACAAGTGCATCATGTAGTTGTAGCTAACAATGCAAGTATAGATCAATCCCATGAGGATTCTTGATTAACTACCCACTTTCTATAAACCTAGCAAGATATATCAACATTTATAGATGATTGGATAAATAAAATAAAGTAACAACCTAAATACTAATGCAAAGAAATGATCAAGAATATACCAAACTATGAATTGGCTAGATTTAGGTCAGGTTCCCTTAAGGCTTTATTATATTTAGTTTCACTATTGATTAATAATTATTCTAGTTCTTAAACCAATAAGAGTTCCTAATTTTGAATATATTCTCGCTGGAGGCATATAATACCTATTCAAAGGGTAATCAACCAAAATCCCTTTTGAATCTAGAAATTTTAAAAGTAATTTGATTCATTCTATAAACTCTTTGATAGATTTTACCATAATCTAAAAAGATCTTGTGGCTTTCTTTTAAATAGCTCATACTTGATTCTCTTTACTCATGTTATGATCTAAAAATATATCTCAACTCTCAAATCTCAATTTTTATCATCTAATAATGAATCTTTCACCATTGCTCCTTCGATTTAATACATGTAAAAGCATGAATAAATCACAATAAAACTATAATTTCATTAAACTGAAGAATCAATTAGAGTATATCACATCATAGTTTCTTCCCACCTACATTTATATCAATATTAGTTCATAAACACATAAGAAAATCAACAAAAAAACAATATAAAGAAGTCGTGTTCTTGAATCTTAGAAATTGCCAAAGAATTGTTGAATCCTTCCTCTATCTCCAAAGAATGGTGAACTCTTGATCAAGAATAATGCAAAATTGTTTCAAAGTAATTTTTGATGTTTTCTTGGCTAAATAACTTATCTTTTATACCTCCTCCACTTGCTAAAACCAAAACCCTAACTTTTAATAAGCTATATTTTGTTTTCCAATTCACGATCGAAATACCACTCTCTAGTAAGCTACACTACGCTACACTATACTACATTAAACCATAAAAAGGAATTGAAAATAAAGAACTAAAATCATTTTTTAATGTAGGAATGATTCATTTTTTCAATATGCACACTTGTATCAAAGTTATAATACTCCCATCATTTAAAGGAATAGATTTCTATCAATTTAGATTACTAGAACACTCCCATACGATAACCATCAACATAATAGGCCTCTCATCAAACACTATAAATGCATTAGAAATTCATCCCAACGTTACAACCAAAATAAGATCTTTTCCCTTCTATCACTAACATTTATACCTTAAAATTATTTTCTAATTACAGAATACACAAATAAACGAAAGAATCAAATACCCAAATTAAGTTTCATCCAGTATATGAAAAAACAAATGGCAATAGCTGCAAATATACATCTATCGAAGGACATGATGACAGTGGCCGGAGAAGACAAACACCGACATGCAGAAGAGGAGTCCACGACAGAGAAACCGAAGAGAAGAAAATCGCATGAGAGGAGAGTCGAAGCAGATGAAGAAGCTTTCGGGTGAGTTAAATGTAAACCAAAATGACGTCATTTTGATTTACTTTAAAATATTGAAGTTGAAGCAGGCGATGACGTTTACCTTCAAAATTTACCGAATGCAAAGTTTCCGTCGATAACCTCAAAAATTTTTATTCCACCAACAATTCCCGCCTTCTTTACTGACCGGGTATTTTATACCATCGCTAAAGTCAGTAGAAAATTTTGCTAGGATGATTTCATTCCATATTTACTAACGGATATTACTACCTTTGCTAAACGAAATTTTTCCCGTCAATGTTATCGACAAAAATTGATTTTTCTTCGGTAATTTGCAACGGTTTTGTTTCCGTTGGTAATTTTTCATCACTAATTCCTACTTTTTTTGTAGTGATTGCAATAACTCTAGACAAAATCTTGCACCGATTCTTCATTTTTCATCTGCAAGGTTTCAAAACTACGAAGAAGAGATTAAAGTTTTACAATGATTACCTTCGAAGAGACTTAAATTATCGTTTGCAAAGCTCTCTATGATTCTTTGGCCGTAGTTGTTGCTGTAATTTTCGAGAAAACTGATTCATGGACTGCTTGTTAATGAAGAATACTGCCTTGGAATCCTTTTCTTATTCTCTTTCAACCTTACTTCTTCATCTAGTTCAGGACACCCGGTCTCAACCGAGTCCCAAAGATCCTAGGACTTTGAACAAAGACTTCATTTTAATGCTCCAGAATTCAAAGCATTCTCTCTTAAAATCTAGAATTGAAGGATGAAACACTTTCACATCACTGCCATTCACTGCCATGAGTTATGCTCCCAGTTCGAAAAGAACCTTGATCTGATACTACAATGTTGGTTTGAAAGCAAAGAACAAAATAGAAAACATAAAACTTGAAAGACAGATAGTTTAAGACTGAATTACTAGTCTTATTGATACAATGAATCAAACACTTAACGTGTAACAAACTAGTAGACTTGACACAAAGAAAGGAAAAAAATTCTGCCACTAAGCTACGTACAACAACCAAGTCAGAATAGAGAAAATCAAGGAACCAAAAAATTAGGAACACAAAAAACAACGTTCAGCATTCTCAATCAAAAAAAATAATTTTAATGCAGTCAGTTAATTACTTTGAATCATTCTCCAACAAAACTTTCATGGTTTGAATTATTTCCTGTACCAAGCTTGTTAACTTGCATGAAGGCGATCCGTGATATATACAGTAACTCTACCATGAAATGCGGATTGGTCTGACAAATATTATTTTCTCAGACACCAAGAGTTTAGAAATAAACAACCAAGTCCATGAACGTTCAACCGTATACAATATATTACTCAAACACATGTCCTGAGAGATAAGAACGACTAGCATACTTGCGTGCAAGTTTACTGAAAATTCAGAAGGGTAGTTTAACCACCGCTTGCTTATATAGAGCAGGATACACTATTCTTGTTCACTTATGTTGGCATTTTCTGTTCAAGGGCATGGCTTCGTTGGTGCTGCTTCTGGAAACTCTACTGAGAGTCCGACAGTGTAATCTTATACCAAATACAGAAGTCCCACAATCCAACTGCAAGACCAGCAACAACTACGGCCGCAGCATTACAAACCACGGGATTGAAGAGGCTGTCTCTAGTTTTGTGGGCGAAGACCAGAGTGTCCATACCTGGAACATGACCGAGGCATACCTCTGACCTTGGAAACAGTATCCGTAAGTACATGTTTACAGTTAGGTATATTAACTAGTATACCTCTCAGTTATCTATACTGTTGTGAATGCAGTAAGGAGATTGACACTGCCATCACAGCTGCAGTAAATGCATTTCCGATCTTAAATAAGAGTTGTAATGGGAGGAAGTTTCTGTATAACCTATCTTTTATGGCCTAATTACTGGAAACTGTTGAGAGTGGAATCTCAATGATATGCAATTCGAATTGTTTCCTGTATATCTTGGCTTTCATAAGACATAATTAGCTTTGTCTTTCCTTAACAAATCCTGCATTAGTCACACAAGCAAGCAAAAGTTGATCGAAAAAGCAACCAAAACTTACATAAGAATGTTGAAAAAGGCAACTTGCAATTGAAAAATTGACCTTTATATTAATATGCTATATATGAAAGCGTACATAAATTAGGTTCCACAGGAGTTAGGTCTATTGCCCCTCTAGAAATTAGCCTTTTTTTTATCAGGATATGCAATCAGCTAGGGCATCATCTCCTTCGGTGGTAGCTTTTCAGTCACTCAATAGCCATGCTGTACCAATTGAAAGAGCAGAAATATAAATTTTCTTTACTCTTGTTTGTGGCAACTAAACAATTGTGCTCTACCTTTGCAAATTATCAGTTAAAAAGATCCAATTATCCAAAGAGACTTACGAGCAATGAATATAGTATATGGGCTTTAAAAAAAAACTAGCTTACAGCTCCAAGTTTGCAACTCCCCTTGAGGTCCAGATTCAAGATGAAGTTACTGTATAGGGCCTGACCCGGAAATATTTGCCTAAATCATATCTTATGTTGGACTTTCACAACAAGGCCTAGAGCTGCTATGGAAATTTGAATGGAGCCCAGAGATGGTACGGAGTTGGGTAGATGAATCCGTTTTCTTGCAAGGCAGGAACTCTCGTTACAAGGCCTTTCTCCAGAACCTTTTCAGAGAAGATAACTGTCCACAAAACACTCAAGACCTTTTGTTTTAAATCGTGGAATCCTTTTCTGAGCAACATAAGTCAACCCAACGTAAGCAGTGACTCCATTGTTCGTAAAAGTTACTCATTGAGGGTCACAGTAACTCTCTCTCTCTTTTTTCGTTTTCCAACAATCCCCACTTAAAACCGTTTACTTGGAGTTTACTAACCAATTTGCGCTATTGCGTCTAGAAAACTACGTGTAAAGATGTCCCTACTGTTGCTGCTACTAGTCGTCTTGATTAGTTGCCTACTCATTATTGTTGTTACTTCCAATCCTGATTATTTGACGAAGCAGATGAATGGAATGGAAAAACATGGGAATCGAAACGTCTTCTAGATTTTCTTAAAAAATATTATTCTACATACATAGCTGTTTTGATAATGCTTTTAAGACCGTCTTGTCTAAGAAACCTTATAACATTCAACTCATCAATACAACTTTTTACCATATTCGTTAAATATTTAAAAATTAAAAAAGGAAATAATTTATATGATAATAAAAAATCTACATTTACTTTCAATTTTGGTTCAATACTCACTCTCTTTGAATTGATGTAACTTATCTATAGATTCTCATAATTTGAGGGGAAAAAAATTTAGAATGAACAGAAAAAAAAAAGTATGCGTAGAAGCAAACTCATTTGACTTTGTTAACTTTTCTAGTTAACTAGGCTGTCATGTCTAGTTGTTCACATTGCAGCAGTTGGAGTAGACAATTCATCACGTACAGCAATTGTTGATCATTCATTAGAACTTAGTTACAAGACATTTTCTTCATATATCTTCACACTTTGAAATTTCGAGTTAAGAGCATTTGTTTCAAGAGTTGCGGCAGCTAGTGCTTGTGAGTCGAGGAAGCCTGTGTCACCAACCCTTTGAAATCTCATCAAAATAGTCGACAATCCTTTCATTTCATCAGATTAACTATGGTTGCACGGAATTACATGTACATGTGGCCCTCTAATGGTTAAACCAATGGGAGTTTCCTACTTGAAAAATTGGGGATGAGATTGGCCAGAGATAAATGGATACTCTTTGTGTAAAATATGGACCCTAAACCAAACTCAGAAGTCAGAACGTCAATGCTTTTCGTACCAATAAGCAATATAAACTGATAGGCTTGCAGCAGGCAGCAGCCGGAAAAGTTACTTTCACATGCTATCCCTTTTATTTAATCGATATGTTATGCCGTACCTTTTATCATTACATGAAAATTGATGCTGATGCTGATGCTGAACAGCCAGGGTAGTTCAAATGGGCGGGAGGTCGCCTGTTTTGGATTGTTCTGTGTACTTCCTGTGCTAACTTCTCCCATCACCATACTTTACTCTCCCAACATTAGATCCAGAGTTCAAAATCGCACAAACTCTTTAATCTCTTTAAACATTTTGAATTTTAAGTATAGTTAATTTTATCCAATAATTTATTTAAAATAACTAAATATTTAAAAATTTTAATTAATACATGCTTGAAGTATAAATTTTCATATTATAAAAAAATGCAATTAAACAAGAATGCTTGCTTCTGAAGTAAAAAACGTTCCATTTATTCCTAAATACTTTCTTTTAAAAGGGTTTCCCCTTTTCTAATAAATATTTTGGTAGAAGATATGATTTCTTGAAACTACGGTTTATTCGATTTTCAATTGGTAAGTAACTCAATGAGAAATTTTCTTGGCCAATTTCTAATGAATCAAGATAACCATTCTTTCCAGTATAAAAAGTCATTATCTGTTCCTCGACTCTGAGAGGGGCTACTTGAGATTGTTTGAGCAACTCGCGTAATCGTTGACCTCGTACCAACTAATTATGAGTAGCTTTATCAAGATTAGAAGCGAATTGGACAAAGGCTTTTAATTCTACGAATTGGGCCGATTCTAATTTTAATTACCAGCTATTTTAGAATTTATTGAACCTAAGTCGATATAAAATTTGTGGAGCCCATAAGGTCGTAGGCCTGAGCATTTGAGATATGAAGAAAAACCATGGAACTAGTTAATGATATATACAAAAGTCAATTGTTTTTTATTTTATTTTTTACCACATTATGGAATATTCAGAGTCTAAAAGCTACAACACTACCTTAAAAAGGCAACTAGAAGTGCAAGCTTTGTTAAAGTTTTAAAAGACAAAATCAAAGGTTATTATTTTTAAGACATAGTCGTAGAATGTTGAAAGAGCGAGAGACACGATGCGTGACGCAACCGAATAACATGTCACATGAGCTGTTGCTGTAGAAACCAAATGTTCTCCTCATTCCATAAATTCTCCATTTCATACCATCCCAAAGAGATCGGGTCAAAAGTCGATCCGTTTTGAGTGTCGTCTGAATTATATCCTCCTACTCCTGCCCGGTTATTATTCCGACAATCATTCGGATCGGATATCTGAGTATCCAAGGAGTCATCGGACATCTCGGGTACCAATATCGGGTCAATCAATTCGGATACGGGTTCACTGACATTAGAGACTTGATTAGGTAGGCAATAATACTGTTCATCGTCAGAGTGAATAGCCGTCGCCACTGTGGTGGGTTGAGCTGTTGAAGCTCCGGCATCCGCTGCCCGTATGCGTTCGATCAAACGGGGCATCCACACGTGACGCATGGAGTCTCTAAACTCTTTGCTGTTGACGTCACATTTGAGTTGTTTTGCCAGCTTCTGTACTCTGGTTCTCCAGTAGTTTTTTATCTCATTGTCTGTTCTGCCCGGTAAGGACTGTGCTATTTTTGACCATCTGAACCAAAGGCACACAAATTTAAGAAGGAGGATTCCATAAACTGAAAAACTTTGTAGGAAGAAATTAACGTATCAAGGAAAAGAGGAGCATTAGTACAGTACCTGTTGCCCCAACGAGAATGGAGTTCAAGAATCAAGAGCTGTTCTTGGAGGGTTATGTTCCCTCGTCGAAGATTCGGGCGTAAATAGTTCAACCATCTTAATCTGCAGCTTTTGCCAGTCCGTTTCAGTCCTGTATTCATACATCAACACCATAATATGTTAAGAACAAGAACTCACAGAAAATAACAAATTAAATTTCTCAAACGCGATCTCTGAAAATCCTTCAGGTTGATACGGATTTACGGCGGGTGTAATTAAGCTGACCTGCATAGAGAGCCGCCGCGTTCCAGCGGCCTTCACCGTGGACGGTGACATAATCTGTAAGTAGGGCGTCCTCTTCAACAGTCCATGGACCTTTTCTTACGCTCGAATCCTCCTCGGAATGAAAACTTGCGCAACCATAGTCTCTTACTTGAGCATCCATTCCTCTTATGGTAAGCAACACAGGGATAAGACAAGGGAAAGATTAAATTGGATTTGTACAAGAAGAGAGACGGTGGTTGGTGTTAGTCTTGAAAATTAGATAGAGAAGATGGAAGTGTATATATAGCGAGGCAAGAGAATAAGCATATCTAAGTGGGTATGAAGTAGTTTTCTATAGCCACAAGTTAATTATGCCGCTACTGAGCAGAAAGCTTTGCACGAAGTAATAGTTTAATAACTTTGGGGGCTTTAACTTTATGTTCGAAGTTTGACCCTTTGACTTTTCAAGGTTTCAAAGGCACGCACACGGACACGCACACTGGTATAAGAGGTGAAGACTTTGGTCTTCGCGTGCCCGTTCCTTTTGCATATGAACAAATTAAAAAAATGAAGCACCCAAAGAGTGGATTAATCGTTAGTTTTTTAATGGGTTTGAACGCCATGTGAAGATGGTGAGTGAGTACGTTAGAGGTCGAGGATTCAACGAGGTTTATATGCTTGGTTAGCTCTTTATATAAATTGTACCGACCCACCAACGTATCAAGTCAGCTCCCCAACAGATTCAAATTCATAAGTTGGGTCGGGAATGAAATAGTTTAATTTTTTTAAATATCTAATAACAACAATAAATTTTTTATTTAAGGTGGAATTGGCTTTAATATTGAAATGACAAAAATTGAAGTTTTTGTTTATTAAATTAATTCACTCTCATAATGTTTTTTATTGAGATTTGTTATAAAAATTGAAAACAAAAACTTGTTTTTGTTAAAATTGTAATAAAAACTAAAAAATATTTTATCCTCAAATTTTTTATTTTGTTTTATTAAATTAATTCACTCTCATAATTAATAAACATAAAATATGGATATTTAATATAATTAAGTTAATTAATTCTATACTTAAGGAGTACATAATCAACTAATTTATTGATTTCCTTCGTTAGCATGATTTATTTGGTCAATGAGATGGTCTCTTTGATTTGATTTGATTTTCTTAACATGTCCTTTATGCTATGTTTGGAGAGCGGTTAGTAATGAAATAGAATAGAATGTAAAATTATTTCATTGTTTGGGAGGAGGATTTATAATGAAATTGAATGAAATAGGATAGAAGGGGAGGATTTCACATTATATCCTACCTCCCCTTCCATCTTAAACATTATAAATGAGTTACCTCTGATTTGAAAAGTTTATGATAGAATGTAAAATGATAAATATGTATTACCTAATATACCCTCAATAATTTTTATAATACAAATTATATCCTTAACCTTGATAACAAGCAGCAAGACAATACATCTCATTATTTCTATGAAGGGTAGAATAGTCATTAATTATTATTATACATACATTTCATTTCATTCCATTCCATCTATCTTCCAAATAATATTTCACTATATTAAATTATGAACCCTTCCATCCTTTTTAAATAACAATTTTCTAATATTACATCCATTTACAGAGGAGAGTATAAATTAAAAACAGATGGATAATAAGAAATCCAATGAAAAGTTATCTTCTTCTTCTTCTCCCTCTTGTTTTCCAACTACCAAGTGTATAAAAATACATCATCTTTCTCCTATATGTGAAGTTTTTCTCATGTATTCTCTCATTTTGTTTATTTTGCAGTAAATTAGTGAGAAATCCCTTAAAAGGCATAGAACTTCACCTAGCTAAAACTTTTCCAACAGCAAATTCTATGCCTTTTATTTGTGATTTTTAATCATCCTAAACTAGTTTTAGTTGAAAAGTATACAGTGATTGTTTGGGACAATAATTTGAAATCATAGGAAAAATAAAAATGGAGAAAAGGTGGCTAGAACATGAGAAAAAGAGGGGTTAGGAGAAGAGGAGGGTAAAGAAGAAGAAAATTTAAGATATATTAAGGGGCAAAATAGAAAATATAAAACTTAAGGGTAAAATTAAAATTTAATTCCCAGAAGGGTATTTTGTAATTATGGTTATATTAAGAGGAAAAATAGGAAATGTAAAAATTTAAGGGTAAAATCTGAAAGGTATTTTTGTAAATATGGTGGTTAGATAAAGTAAGGATATTTTAATAATTAAGAATAAAGTGAACAAAGAATAATTTTGGATTATTAAGTGTAATTAGGTTGAAATTTTTTCCTAAACAAGTCTACTATAATTTTATATTGTCTATGTCTAAAGGACGGATTAAGGAGTTGATTGGACTTATAAATAGTTGAATCAAAAAATGAGGTAAAGATAACTTTAGATTGTACTCTTAGAATAATGTATAGTTCATAGTACTTTGATTTTTTATTAATAAATTATTTTATCAAGAATCATATTTTGAATTAGTCATTAATTAAATTAATAATTGATAATTATATATATGGATTTCTAAAATATATTAATTGTGTCTATTTATTACATAAATAATTAACAAAGAATAAAATGTTCCATATTTATATTTTCTTACGCATTATGAGGTGGATCGCTTGATAAATCAGTGAAAAATGATAATTAAAATTTTCAGTTCTGTATGAGTCTAATTAAAAATGTTTGGGTAAATAAATCACGTTGATGAAATTAAACAAAGACTAGGTTATAATAGGTCGAGAATAAATTGTATAAATTATGAATCTATGGCTTGCCTAAGATAAGTTATATTTGAAGGTTACAAATTAATGAGTTGTTTAAATATGAATGAGCGATGGCTAGATATCTGTCTGTGGAGCAAGTATTGGGCCATCCTAAGGCTTGAGGACTTTCTTTGTTGACCACTAGGCACTGGAGTGGTTCCAGGATGTTCTAAGTCTTAAGGATATCCCGTGTCGATGGCTAGGTATTGGAGTGGTACTGAGGTACCAGATTAAATTAAGAAATTGAGATATCGTGTGTCGATATGTATACTTCTCATTATGTTTTCACTTAGTAATTGATTATAATGAGTAAAGATGAGTTGATAGACCATTGAATGCAAACTTATTAGATTAAGCAGGGCTTAGACAATTCAGTTAATAATAAGATAAAACATAAATGACAATAATAAAATAATATTAGTATTAATTATTACTAATGATAAAATTTTAGATTTTTATTAGGTGTTTGGATAGGCTAAGTATTGTTTTTGTAGTTTAGTATTATATGTAAGTTTTAATCATTTGATTAATTTTTATTTATATTAATTTATTTAATTTTAAGGGTACAGTCAGTTACCCTTATTAAGCAAATAGCTCACCCTTTGTTGCTATATTTTCTCAAGAGATAGAGAGATTTCCAATAACCTCAGTGCACATGATTGATAGGGTGAAGTCTAGGTAGGGCCAGTAGATTAAATTGAGTAAAGTTGTTTAGTTTATATACTTTTGAATGTGATAGTTCAGATAGTTATGTTTGTATAGATAATTTTTACGACTGATGAATATAATATTTGGAACTAACAAGGATTTGGTATTTAATGATATAATTGGGGAATAATTTGGATAAATTGGGGTTTCAAATTAGCAGAACATCACCGAGTTTACATTTTTAAAGACAGAGTAAGTGAAAAAACTAATAATATGTTCTTATCTTATTTAGGATAGTTTTAGGACATCATACTGCTGCACAGAGTTGACTGGGAAATCGTGTAATTTGATCCATTCTCTAGATGTGCCTAATTAAGGAATGGGCATAGCAGATCGAATAGGAGGAGAGATGCTAGTGCCACCTAAGATGATATTGTTCTTTCAGATGATGCAATAAGTTATTGCTATGACTCTAGCCAAGGTGATTCTGGAATGGACCATAACTATAAATAGATATGTAAGATGGGTTTAATAGAGTTTCGAGGTACTATTGATCGTGAGGAGGCTGAGGCATGGTGGGAACAGAGAGAGTTAGTTTTAGACCGTTTCAAGTGTACTTTGGAAAGAATTTTATAGTATACAGTTTCATTATTTTAGGGTAAGCATTGACTTGGTGGAAGTTAGTGAAGAGATCTTATGAGGCGTAAGATATGACTTGGCAAGACTTCCAGAGAGAGTTTAGAGACAAATACACTATGCGGATATATCGAGATAGAAAGAAAATGGAGTTTATGAGTTTGCTTCAGATAGAGGAGACGTTAGTGATAGAGAATAAGGCTTTGTGGCTTTGTCTAAGTATGCATTAGAAGCTATGGAAAATCTAAAGGAAAAATGTTAGCGATTGAGTAGGATTTAACCGCTACTTCTGATTTCAAGAAGTTATTAAAGATTGCATTCATAGTAGAGGATGTGATAGAAAGGCAAAAGGAGAGGAGAGCTGAAGAGGCGAACAAAGAGTCATTATAAAAAGGGGAGTTAGTTTATTAAGAGGGGAGCTAGTTATTCATGATCTACTGATGAAGGGGGATCTAGGAGAGCTAATGCTACATCAAGAAGGAGTGGTACTTTCTACTGGTTTGGTGGAGATTAAGGAGTTAGCAGCGATTTAAAACAACATAGTATTATTAGTTCACCATCTTTTGGATTAGATACTGGGGTTAGTTACAAGTTCAGATGCCCTTTTATTAGAGGAGTTGAAGGGTTACAGAGTTATGCTATCTGCGAGAGAGTTCACAGATGACCATATCGGGGACCTACTAGGATCAGTCATGCGTGTTATATTTTTTAAGAGTATGGGAATTCATAAAGAAGTTGTTTGATAGTAGGGAGAAGTTTAAGAGTGAGGCAGAGGAGACAATATATCATCAGAGTGGTGCCTTTGGTTTAGGTAAAGGTTCAGGTAGAATTGACAGTAGGGGTGATGATTGAGGAGTTGGACACGGACCATTAGTGGGTACAAGTACTAGTGGGACATCCTTAACACAAGGTCAAACTTAAGTGAGGATATACCTTATAATAAGGGAAGAGGAACTTATATTTAACAATGTTATTTTTGGTATGATTTTATTATTTGATATTAAGGCTTATGTGTTAATAGACCCAGGCTCTACACATTCTTACATTTCTTAAGAAATTGATTCAAAAGTTTTAGGGGAGGTCAGTCCATTAGGATATGACTTAAGAGTGTGGTTGCTAATAGGAGACTGTATGGTAGTAAATAATGTAAAAAGGGGGATGCCAGTGAGGATTAGTGGAGTGGAGCTATCAGCTAACTTGATAGTGATGGATTTAAGGGAGTTTGATGTAATTCTCGAGATGGATTGATTGACATAACATCAGGTTATAATGGATTGTTATACAAAAAGAGGTGATGATAGAGTCCTTGGATAAATAGAAGTTAATAATTGTAGGGGATCGTAAAGTGGTTACAGTATGTGTGATCTCGGCCATGATTACTAGATGATTGATATTCGATGGATGTGAGACATGTCTAGCTCACATTATAGATATGAGAGAGGTGAGTCCTGGGTTAGAGGATATTCTTATAGTGAGGGAATTTTCAAAGGTATTCTTAGATGATTTATTAAGATTATTGCCTCAATTGGAATAAATTTCACCATTAAAACTATGCCCAGAGTTGCATTATATCCATTTCACTTTACAAGATGGCTATTTTCGAGTTGTATGAGTTAAAAAAATAGTTAGAGGAGTTGTTGAAAAAAGGACTTTATTAGAACGAAGCATCACCTTGGGGAGCTCTGGTATTGTTTGTGAAGAAAAAAGATGGTAGTATGAGACTTTGCATGGATTATTGACAATTAAATAGGTTAACAGTGAAGAATAAATACCTTTTCCTAAGGATATATGATCTTTTAGATCAAACGAGGGGAGTTGCTATATTTTTCAAGATTGACTTGAGATCATGATACTGACATTTAAGGATAGCTAAGTCAATTATTCCCAAGATAGCGTTTTGTACTCGATATAGCCACTATGAGTTCCTAGTGATGCTTTTCGTGTTAAATGATGCACCAGTTGCATTTATGACAATGATGAACATGATTTTGAGGACTATCTAGGTCATTTTGTGATATTGTTCATTGATAATATATTGGTGCATTTAAGGAGTAAAGAGGAGAACGAACAACATTTGAGGATTGTGTTACACATTTTAAAGGAGAGATAATTGTATGCCAAGTTGAGTAAGTGGGAGTTTTAGATGGAGCGGATAATTTTCCTTAGATATGTGGTGTCTTGAGAGGCAGTGATGCCTAAACCTTCTAATGTAAAGGAAATTATGAAGTGATAGCCGCCTAGAAATACATCAAAGGTGAGGAGTTTTCTAGGACTTGCTAGACATTATCAGAGATTTGTAGAAGGATTTCTTACGATAACTAGCTCGTTGACAAGCTACTGAAGAAAGGAGTTCATTTATAGTGGATTAATCAGTATTAAGAGAGTGTTTAGGAGCTTAAGAGCAGACTAATTTCTAGCTTAATTTTGGTGCTACCATCGAGTGGTGGAGGTTTTGGGGTATATAATGATGCTTTTAAGGTAGGTTTAAGGTGTGTATTAATATAACATGGGAAAGTCATACCTTATCTCTCTTTTGAATTGAGATCACATAAGTTAAATTATCCCACCCATAATATGGAATTACCTGTGATTGTGCATGCTCTTAAAATTTGGAGACATTATTTGTATAAGGAGACATTTCGAATCCTTATAGGATATCTTGACTTAGAGGTTGCTAAACTTAAGGCAGAGAAGATGGGTCGAGTTATTGAAGGATTATGATTGTACTATTGATCACCATTTAGGGAAGGCTAACATAGTGACAGATGAGTTGAGTAGAAAAAGCTCAGGCATGATGATTAGTTTGAGCGGACACAGTATGATATCAATAGTGGAGTTAAAAGCATTAGTTACGAGATTAGAGATTGATTATTTGAGTGGTTCATCTGTGATATTACAAATTAAACCACATTTAGAAGATAAGATCAGAGAAGCACAAGCTTGGGATTCTTATCTGATGCAAACAAGAGAGAGAGAGATTGTAATAAAGTAGGAGGACAAACTTTTCCGTGGGAGTAGATGGAGTGTTGGTGGATGGGAGAAGAGTTTATGTGTCAGATACAGATGCATTATGAGAGGAGATTGTGAAGGAAGCTCATAATGCACTACATGCTATACATCTTGGTATTACAAAAATGTATCGGAACTTGAGACCTTATTACTAGTGGTCGATGATGAAGAAAGATGTAGTAGAGTTTGTGTCAAGGTGTTTGACCCATTAGTAGGTCAAGGTAGAGCATCAGGAACTGGTAAGGAAATTAAGACCATTAGCCATTCCGTCTGCAAGTGAGATAAGATTACGATGGATTCTATGGTAGCATTATTAAGGACTAAATGTAGACATGATTCAATTTGGGTGGTTATAGATCTGTTAACTAAATTAACTCATTTCTTACTTGTACAACAGACAGACTCCTTAGACAAGCTTGCCAAGTTGTATACTACTGACATTATGATGTTACATGAGATTCTAGTGTCTATTGTAATAGATTGAGATCTATGATTTACTTTCTGATTCTGGTTGAGTTTACAGACAACTTTAGAGACTTGGTTGAATTTGATTATTGCATTTCAACCTCAGTTAGATGGACAGTCAGAGCATACGATTCAGACATTGGAGGACATGATAAGAGCATGTATGCTGAACTTTGAGGGTGATCAGGAAAGATAATAATAGTTTTGATGGAGATTGTGTATACTAATAGTTATAAATTTAGCATTGATTTGGCACCATTTGATATATTGGGATATAGAAGGTGCCAGATTGTTGGACAGGAGTTATTTTAGGAGACGATATAAAGATGGTAAGGTGATGCTTAAAGGCAACTCAGGATTGATAAAGAATTGTGTTGTTCAACATTTTTGGAGATGGAGTACAATGTTAGAGAGATGGTATTTCTACTGGTATCATCTAAGAGGGGAATTTTGAGGTTTGGTAAGAGATACATCGGGTCAAATGAAATATTATAACATGTGAGGCTATTAGCTTATAGATTAGCCTTATCTTTAGAGTTATCATAGATTCATGATGTGTTCTATGGATCGATGTTGAGATAGTATCGATCGGATCCTACGTATGTTATATCGAGTCCTAAGATTCTATGTTATATCGAGACCCAAGATTGAAGTTACAAATGATATAACTTATAAAGAGGAGCCTATGGATATATTGGATAGACAGCTTAGGAAATTAAGGAGATGGGAGATTCTGATGATGCAAGTTTTGTAGAACCATCATCATTATCCAAGAGAGGCTACTTAGGAGGTAGAGGACGAAGTTTGACGTTAGTATTCCTCATTTGTTTGGATCCTCAAGAATGTAATTTAATTTTAAGGATGAAATTTTATTAAGGAGGGAGGAACTGTAAACACCTCCCTATAAAAGAGAGAGTCTAACTTCAACAAAATGAACATAATCCAAAAAAAATAAAAAAGCAGAGAGTATAAATTAATAAGATAGCAGATGGGTAATAAGAAACCTAACGAAAAACTATCTTCTTCTTCTTCTTCTCCCTTTTGTTTTCCAGCTGATAAGCGTATAAAAATACACCATCTTTCTCTTGCATGTGAAGTTTTTCTCATGTATTCCCTCATTTTATTTGTTTTTCGGTAAATTAGCGAGAAAATTGTAGAGATTAATAACCAAAAAATCCGTTAGAAAGGCATAGAACTTTTCATAGGTAAAACTTTTCCATCAACAATTCTATGCCTTTTATTTGTGATTTTTAATCATCCTAAACTAGTTTTAGTTGGAACTTATACTGTGATTATTTGGGACAATAATTTTGAAGTCATGGAAAAATAAAAATAAAGAAAAGAGGTTGAAAAATGAGGAAAAGAGGAGATAGGAGAAGAGGAGAGGGTGAAGAAGAAGACAATTTAAGAAAATTTAAGATATATTAAGGGACAGGATAGGAAATGTAAAAATTTGAGGGTAAAATTAGAATTAATTCTTATAAGGACATTTTTGTAATTATGATGATTAGGTAAAGTAAAAATATTTTAGTAATTAAGAATAAAGTGGAAAATGAAATAATTTTGGATTATTAAGTGTAATTGAGTTGAAAATTTTTCTTTTTTTTCCCCAAAATTAATAGGATGAAAATTTTTCTTAAATGAGTCTAATAAAATTTTATAATCTAGGTCCGAATGATGAATTAATGAGTAGATTGAACTTATTAATTAGTTGAGTTTGAAAATCAGGTTAGGATAACCTTAGACTATACTGTTCAAATAATGTATGGTTTATAAAACTTTTAATTTTGTTCTTAAAAAATTATTTTATAGTGAATCATATTTTGAATTAGTCACTAATTAAATTAATAATTAAATATATGGATTTCTAAAAATATGAATTATGTTTATTTATTACATAAACAATTAACAAAGTACAAATGTTCCATATTTATATTTTCTTATGTAATATAAGGTATATCGGTGAAAATTTTGATAATTAAAATTTTCAGTTGTGCAAGAGTATACTTAAGAATATTAGGGTAAGTAAATTATACTCATGAAATTAAGTAGAGATTGGCTTATAATACATCGAGAATAAATTGTATTAATTCTAAATCTATGGCTTTACTCTGATATATTATATTCGATGGTTATAGATGGATGAGTAGTTTAAATATAAGTGAGCAATGACTACGTACTTGTTCATGGAGCAGGTGCCAAAGTATCTTGAGTCACTGAAAAGTCCTGTACTGATAGCTAAGTACTGGAATGATACTAAGATATCTTGTGCTAGTAGCTAAGTATTGAAGTGATACCACGTTACCAGATTTGATTGAAGAATTGAGATACCCTATGTTGATATTTATACATCTAATTGCGTTTCCGCTTAATGAGTGACTATAATCAGTAGAGATGCGTTGACAAACCACTGGATGTAAGCTTACTAGATTAAGCAAATCCTGGACAATTCAGTTAATAATAGCGTAAAACATAAATTATAGTAGTAAAATAATATTAGTACTAATAATTACTAATTATAAATTTTTTGATGTTTGTTGGGTGTTTGGATAGATTGAGTATTGTTGTTTTACATTAGTATTATATGTATGTTTTAATCTTTTGACTAATTTCTATCTTTATTAAGTTATTTGATTTTAAAGGTATAGTTAGTTGCGTTTACTTAATAGACAACTCATACATTATCGTTATACTTTTTTAGTAGACAAAGAGATTGTTGATAACCCTAATGCATGTAATTGATATAGTAGAGTCTAGGTTGGGTACTTAGCAGATTAAATTGAGCAAAGTTATTTTATTATATATATTTTTGAATATGACAATTCAGATAGTTGTACTTGTATAAATAGTTTTTGTAATTGACGAACATCATTTTTAGAACTAACGAAGAATTTGGTAATTAATGATATAATTGGGAAAAATTTTGGATAAATTGTGCTTTAAGAATTAATAGAGCATCAAAGTCACTGATGTTGTTATAAAACAATCATAGAGGTTATGAAAGAGAGAAGCCAATGTTTCAGAGAATTAAAAGTCAAGTGAGTCCTATAGTTATTGATATATAGATAAATAAATAGCTTCTAAACCAGACCAAGACACTGTTAATTGTTTCCTTTAATAATAGTAAATACAATTAGCTTCCAAAAATAAACAAAAGCTAGTGGTTCTTCTTGCAATTAGTAGGATAGCCTGCCTAGTTGAAGTCACTAAACGCATAAAGCGAATTAGTGCGAAAAAACTAATAAACCTAATTTACAACATGAGAGTGGTATCCACAGGATTTGAGAATTGAGAATGGGGCACTTTCAAGTATCTTTATCTTAAGCAACAATAATTAATATATTTATGTTGTCTAAGAAAAATGCCACCAACAAGCTATTTTAATTTCATGCAAGTTTCCATGCGTTGTTATACCTTAAGACTTGTAATTCTTTACGCACGACTCCTGAACCACATGGATCCTTCATAGAAAAATTTATTGTTTTTGGTTCTTAAGGCAGTAAGGTTGACAATACTATTGTAGCAAGTGGCATAATATTTCAAATAGGGAGGTGGCCTTTGAACTTGTGGAGGTAAAGATGTGCTTGATTGCTGTTGATAATTTGTTTGCCGAGTTGATGACAAGAGTCTTTGTAGTTAAATAATCCATTTAAATAGTTGCCCTGAAATTATTTTTGAAAGATTCTTATGAATTTGACTGATGAGAAGACCTCTGTTGATCTAAATATTACATTTTTCAACATCAAAATCTGAAGAAGATCCCTCAATGGTTGGCACTAATTGGGAGTCTATTAAAGATTTTGGAGTGACAAGAGTTTCCATATTGAGCTAATTTTCTCCATCACTAGTTTGTTAAGAAGATTGAGCTATGATGGTTATTTCCATATCTTGCACAATTTGATCATTTTGATGACTTAGAGAATTCTGTAAATATCCTGCACCATAATTGTTATTGCAATAAGAAGAAAACAGTAAACTTTGAAATTTTATTCTTTTTCTTATTTTGAAAGGTTTTTCTAATTCATTATCTTGTATATATTTAACAAAAGTATAAAATTTTGAGTTTTTTTCCTAATTTTTTAGGTTTAAATAGAAAGACATTATCATCAAAAACCATATTCTATTGATGTATATACTTTTTTTAATTCAGGTTTTAAACATATGTACCCTTTATGAATTGAACTATATCTACATCAGGCACAAGGATACGTTTTCTTCGCAAGTTTTGAACCACCTTAATGCGTTAATACAGGGAAACACGGGTGTTTAGTACTCATACTCTATGATAATTTGGATGATGATTCTAGAGATTAAAAAATGGACATACATCCTTTAAAGTAGAGAAAGGAAGTAGGTTTATTAAGAAGCTAGTCACGAGAAACACTTCTAAGTCACAAGGTCAAAGGCAAGCTTATGATGAATAACTCGGTTAGTGAAATTTATATATTATATGGAGATGGTTTCTTTATGCCACTCCATTTTGTTGAGATGTACTTAGACATGATACATGAAACTCAACA
Organism: Erythroxylum suave; assembly: GCA_027563595.1. Classification (NCBI taxonomy): domain Eukaryota; kingdom Viridiplantae; phylum Streptophyta; class Magnoliopsida; order Malpighiales; family Erythroxylaceae; genus Erythroxylum; species Erythroxylum suave. The sequence continues at coordinate 5,850,988 of JAOSBN010000004.1, read as the reverse complement.
CCACTAAGTTGAATATGTTTAAGAAATTGGCTAGATGTAAACTCGTCATTAATGTTACACTGAAATATATTAACTTTTTGATAAAATTAAATTTAAGTCAAATTTTAAAATTGGTTAAAAATTAGATTTTCTTTTCAATGGATAGGATATGCATGAGATATCCATAATTTTCTTAATTAGTTTGCTTGATTTGAATAACAAATTACCTCACAATTTTTAGATGGATAAGGTCTAACTTATGTTTGTGTGCCAGTCCATGTCTTATATGGATTAAGTGTATAAGAGACACAGTCTAGAATATGGTTCGGAGAGAGACCGTACGGCGCTGAAGAACCATGTTAGAGATCTGTGATAATAATAAGAGAAATAGAAGGATCCATAATGTGAGGGTAGGTGCATGCAAAGATCATGTGCTAATTACAATATAATTATGAAGATACATGGATTAAGGACATAAGCATGTTATAGAGCATATCTCTTCCCTAGAGGAAACATGAAGATCCACAGTTTGAGGAACAATTGTGGTTTAGGTCATGTCCAAGGGCATAAAAACATATATAAAGCATATAATCCTAATTTTCTGAAGACTTTTAAAGAATGTTGGTCCCTATAAGCATGCAAGAGGAGAGGGTGAATTGGGTGTTTGTAAATTAAAACAAATATTTCTTATTTAATGAATGGAATTGAAAAAAAAATATATGATGAAAATATCCTAATGTAAATCAATTATACATTCAAACAGTAATTTAAAGAGTATAAAGAAGAAGAAAGAAAAACTGTATAGAGAAGAAGAAAGACAAACTAATTTATAGTGATTCGACAAGGTATTTTTGCCTACGTCCATTCACCAAGATATTTTTTCGAATTTTCTCTAAGTCTTTTCTATCAGTAAGGAGAAGAGGAACCTTTTTACAAAAATCTTGCTTTTCAAGAGTAAAGAGCAACTCTTCCTACAATCTTTCTTTAAAGTGAAAAGTAATCCCACTTATAAAAGGATTTACAACTAATATGACCTTGGATGATCACTTTTATATACTTAAAGACTCACTCACTTCAAAATGCAACAACAAATGTACACAGAACCTAATTGGACTTGTCAATTGATTCATAACCTTTTGAAGACAACCATATTTATTTGAACTCTTTTTACTTGTAGGATTGCATCTTAGATTTGTTGATTATGTTATGGTCAGAGTCCTACTCATGGCGACTTGGTGGAATTGGGAGAAACTGTAGGTATTATTGCATTAGAGAGCCGAGTACTCAATTAATGTTAAGAAAGTTTCATACTAGAGGAGTATTCACAGGTAATATTGCAGAACATGTACAAGCTCCCTCTAGTGGAAAAATAAAATTTTATGAGGATTTGGTTCATCCCACACATAAACATCATAAGCATCTTGCTTTTCTATATTCTATAGACTTGTATGTAACTATTGAGAGTCAAGATATTTTACATAATGTGAGTATTTCATCAAAAAGTCTTTTTTTTAGTTCAAAATGATCGACATGCAGAATCAAATCAAGTGATTGTTGAAATTCGTGCTGGAGCACACTTGTAACACTTATTAAAATATGTTTATATGATATCCAAATAATTTTCATGTTTAAACCAATAAAAATAAGATATTTTGTTCCTAATCACTAGTTACTATGTAGTGGTTGATTAGTCTAACATATTAGTTGACTAATATGCATTAAATGTGTAGATTCACCAGCCACTGGGACATTGCTTGACTAATGTTATATATTGGTTGATCAATGTAGTACATTAGTATCAAGCAAAGCATCAACCAATGTAAAAACTTTGTCACATTGGTCAATGAATGCAGTATATTGGTATCAACGAATATATAAACTAATATTCCCATAAAATCTCAGTATATAAGATTTAATAATTTTAACCTAGATTGATCAACCACCAACCTATATTGGTTTAATAATACTCTAGAAATCATCATTTTAACATTTTCAAATACATAAATTTAATTTTCTTGTTACAAAATTGACTTAGACACTTTTCTAGATCTTCTCCAAAGAATGTTTTAAGGATTAAATAAATTTCTTTTTGATATCAAAACTTTATTTCTTGATTATTGAAAAGACTATGCAATGAGTTAAAAACAATTATGCGTTTATACATGAAAAATCTCTAAAATATCAAAGTAACCAAGTAGTAATACAACAAATATTATATATTTATTTATAACTTTGTTGTGCCTTGTTTGTTTTTGCTCTTGATTTTGTTCTTCAATTGAAAATGACCTGATTTCTAACTTTTCTCTAATTTCTTGATAAGATTTATCTTGATTTGTGCATGACCATTATTGCTTTCATATTTCTTTTATATAAGTAAAAACTCATTAGTAGTACTTTTTTTTAATCATCATAATATAGATTATAACTTCCTTTAGTTCAACAATTTTTCCATTTTTAATGAAGATAAACTATTTTACAATATTAGATAAAAATGGTAAAATCAAACATATACGTTTTATTATTTTAAGGCAATATGAGTACTTAGCTTCCCTCAATTTCATGCATCATAAAAAAACCTTATAAGTTAAATCTACTTTAAGCATAAATTAACCATTATAGAAGGATTACTAAGATGTTGAAATTAATCACTTGTTTTGAATATAATATCACGAATTTTCGCAAGACTACACTAAAATTAATCACTCCCCCTTAGTTTAATATCACTAAATTTTTCTCTTCATTTTTAGAAAAATAAAAGTGTCAATTATTTAAAGATTACTAAAGTAATATTAAACATTAAGCAAATAAGAAAGTAAATAAACAATAATCTAAATCAAATTTAAGTGTCTATAAAGATCCTTTTCAAATAGAATTCCTATCTAGCATGCTTAGTTCTCCCTTAATCATGCAAGATCTATTCTCATTTATTGATTTAGTGAATATACTGGCTAACTGATGTAATGTATCAATGAATTCTAGCTCAATATCACTTGTTTGCACATGAAGTTTAATGAAATGACAGTTAATTTCTATATTCTTGGTTTTAGAGTATTGAATAGGGGGTTTGTTGTGAGACAAATAACACTAGTGTTATCATACCTAATTAATATCCTTTTATCGTTCCTGTAATAGTCTCTAATTTGTTTCCTAAGCCATAAACATTGTGCACAACAACTAATGGTTGCTATATATTTTGCTTTTGAAGTTGATAAAGCAATTGATTTTTATTGGTTATTAAACTATGAAACTAATGCATTGCCTAGAAATTGACAAGTATTTGATGTGCTTTTCCTATCTAAAAGACTACCTGTACAATATGCATATGAAAAATCTATTTAATTAAAAATTACATCTTTACGACACTAAAATCATGATGAATGGTAGCATATAAGTATCTAAGTATATGCTTAAAAGCTAAAAGATGAGATTTGGGATTTGTTAAAATCTAGCGAGACATTTTTGGATTTATTTAATATCTCAAATTCACTCTTCATGTACTTAAAAAATTATGTGCACATGCGTAAATTAACAACACAAAAGATAATATCAACATAAATTTGAATAATCATCTCACATATCCTTTTTAATGAATGAAGTTGTATCAAAATTTCCTTTTGTAAAATTATTTTCAAAAGGAATGTACTTAACATATCATACTGAGCTCTATAAGCTTGTTTATGCTATACAATATTTTGGATAATTTATACATGTGATTAGGTGTATCATGATTTTAAAAACCAGGTGGTTGAACAGTATAAACTTCTTTTTAATAAAATCATTTAAAAAAAACCCTTTAACATCCATTTGAATCAATTTAAACATATAAGATGCAAATATAAGTAATGACATAATAAATTCTAATCTAGCTACCAATACAAAATATTCCTCAAAGTATATGCCTTCTTTTTTATTATACTTTTTAGCTACCAATCTAGCTTTATTTCATACTATGATACCCGACTCATCTAATTTGTCTATAAATATCCATTTAATATCTATGATTTAGTAGTTTCTAGGTCTAGATATTGAATACAAACCTTATTTCCCTCAAATTATTTTGATTCTTCATTCATAACAAGAATCCAACTTTTATCATTAAATGGCTTCTTTTATACTTTTAGGCTCAATCTGAGAAATAAATGAAAGATTTAATATATTTCTAAAATGAGATCAAACAGTTCCCCTTATTGAACATCTCATATTATTTAATTTAGAGGATGATTCCTTTCGAATTTTCAATCTATTAGATGCTTCTCATCCTTCTTATCATCTTCATTCAGTTTAAAAATTTGCTCTTCTAGCATGTCTCAGTGATCATTATTGTTGTCATTAAGGGATACTTTATTCAAATTCTTAAATAGTCCTTCATCATCATATTTGATGCTTTCTTGAGGCAAGATGGTTAAATTCATAAAAAATGCACGAATTGTTTAATAGCAAGAGTCTTTTTACTTAAAATCTATATGCTTTACTAATTAAGGAATAACCTAAGAAAATTCCTTTTCTTTGAGACCTACATAACAAAATAATTAATGTGTTTTAGGTAACTAACTGAGCTTGAGTCCTTGATTTAGTCTCCTTCTTTTTAAACTATATTTTTAAAGGTTTTACTTAAGGAAAAAAATATCAATATATCTATATTTACCACAAAAATGGTATATCATGTTTTATGAATGATATGAATTGGTGTCGTAGTGATGCTGATGCATACATACATACATTACTTGATCTTCTGTGTGTACATGCATTATAAGGATCCACCCTTTGGATATTGATTATTCCTTTTGGGTAGAGTGATGGCCTAGAAAAATTATTTATGTGATACTAGTTATGGATATAAGCTTGATGCTTATTTCTGAGTTGATGATGTGGTCTAAAGAAATGTGATTAAGATTATATGCTATCATATATCTTTTCATATAAATTATGCTTTTTCTTTCCTTGAGAATATTAAGCTCTATACCTAGGTTTAAATGCATATTAATGCATATGGTTTGCTTTTATGGGAAGTTATAGAAGTTATAACATATGTATCTGATGTATGTGTTTGCTTATGAGTAGATACATCATGTTTGTTTGCCATTTTAGGAAAGAGTTCTCTACTTTGCAAATGTTTTCCCTTAGCAAATGTAGTTTTGATATTGAATTTAATTTCGTAGTTACATCCAATCTTATATCTATTATTTACACTTATTTAAACTTCCATCATAATTTTGAGTTTATCATTCCCCATATTAAATTTGGAAAGTGAATCTTTAAGATTATCAACCTTTTTCAATATCTGTATTTTCATCTTTTAAAGCATATAACATATGATTGTCATTAATGATCACACTTTTGGATGTTTTGAAGTTATGTAATTCACTCTTTATTTTTTTCATAGATACATACATCTAAATACTACCAAACCTCTTTGATTTTGCAAGATATCTTACTGATAATTTCTAGAATTTATATTTCATCATATTACAAAATCACTATCACTATCACTATCACTATCACTATCATAAGAGTTAGAGTTGGAGTGAACCTCATCATCACATATTTTCATGAAGCACATGTGAGCCACTTCTCCTTCTGATTGTTCACTTTTAGAGTCAATTAAGTCATCCCAAGTTCATGCTTTGAAAGCTTTCTTCTTCTTCTTATCCATCTTCTCATTCTTGACATTTATTTCATTAACTTAATTATTACAATCATGAGCGACTTCAAGTGTATGGAAAATTTAGTAAGTGACTTCATATATAAAATTATAAATATCTTATTTAATTAATATTTACCTAGTGCACTAAATAATATATCAATGTATTTGCTATTTAAAGGAATAGGTCTCTAATCTTATAAATATCAATCTTCCTTAAGTTTAGAAACTTTTTTTATCATTAACAACTTTCATAAGAGTGAAAGAGCTATTTTAAATTATTTCTCATAAGTCAAAACTTTTGACCATCAAGTAGAACTTCACTTAAGTTTTCTAATAGAGATAGTCATTACCATCAAAGAAGGGAGCTCTACTAAGGTTTTGTCCCTTTTGGTTGGATGATGATGATGACGATTCTCCTAAGTATGCCATTATAGTCTTTATTATAGGATTTTTTTTTGAAATGATAGCCAAATAAACCTACTCTAATACCACTTATTTGCCCATAATTGCACTCAAGAAGGGAGCGAACTCAATGTTGGTAAATTTAAAAAACCATTGCTTATCTAATGATGTAACTAAATAAGAACCAATATATGGTAAAAAAAAGCTTAATTTAAATTAGTAATACCATCAAAAAATAATATAAAAATTATAGGAAAGAGGGAAGCAAAACCAATTTATAGTGGTTTGGAAAGTAACCCTTTCTTATATCCACTCTCCAAGATGCTTCTTGGAGTTTTCATTAAGTTTCTTCTTTAAAAAGGAGAAGAAGAACCTTCTTAAAAACAATTATGATTTTCACAAGCAAAGAACAAATTTTCTACAATCTTTCTCTAAGGTGAATTGTAACCGTACTCATAAAAAAATTTATATCACCTTGGTAGCCTTAAAAGGCTCACTTACTTTAAAATAAAACAATAAATGCACACAAGACCTTTGTAAAACTCTTTAAAATAAGTTTATGTAATACCTAAGTATTATTCCATGTATAAACTAACAAAAATCCATGTATCTATGTTTAGAATCAAACTGGCCATTAGAAATAAGAACTAGTTGTTCTCAATCACTAGTTGTCTTGTAGTGATCGACCAGTAAAACACATTGGTTCACTAATATGTTTTGAATGCATAGACTTAATAGTTGTTAGAATATTGGTCAACCAATGCAATATATTAGTCATGTCAATATAGCACATTGGTCGATTAATATATTAACTGTTGTCACTACAAACTCTTAACGTACAAAATTTGACAATTTAACCTACATTTATCAACCACTAACTTATATACGTTTACCAATGTAACTAAAATCATGATTATGATATCTTCAAATGCTTAAACTTAATTTTCTTAGTGCAAAATTGACTTAAACTTCTCCAAGTTTTCCTAAAGAATGTTTTTAGGAATAAGAGGACTTTCTTTGAGATTAAAGCCTTAATTACTATTAATGAATGCAAATTCCCATGTAATGAAAACCCTCAAGAGGTCAATTCTAAGGCTATTTTCATTAAAAAAAAATCTAGAACTAAACATATATCTTAACAAATTAAGCTATAAGCAAAACCAAGATTTTCATCTAGATTTATTTCTATCATGTTTTCCCTATTTTTTCTAATGCTTTGGTTGTTTTTACTATAATTTGTGGCTAAATAATTTTCAATTTTTAGATAGGTAAAACCTTATTTTTTATTTTTATATGTATTTGTTTATTTTAATTTATGAAATTAGATATATTTATATGAGTTGCCTTTGATTATTCTAATCGATAATTTAGTTATAATAGTGGTTAAATCTGATTATAATTCATTTATGGATGCTTTGAGAGAGTATACCTATGGATGGACGACAATATAGATAAAAGGGGTTGAATAAGGTGATTGAAAGAGATCTACGTGATCTTTCTAATGTTAGGGTGAAACCTTTTGTGGAATTTCACAAATCTCATTGCATTCAAAGGGTGTTAACTTAGTAAAGATATGAGTTAACCAACTGAAGAGTAGATAACTATTGCTCGAGATAGAGCAATTTTAATGTTTTGAAGATTCTACTAGTCTAGTTAAATATATCTATTCTACGTTATTAGGATTGTGAATTCAAAAGTCATAATAGAGAAAATACTTGTCTAAACCTTGGTATTAGATTACATTATCTTTTGATAATTTACCTTGTTATTGATTTTCCTAGTTACCAATTTAGGTTTTGTCTTATCCTATTGGTTTATTCAAAATCATTAACATCAATCTTTTTATTACTTTGGTTTAGAATAGTTAGTAGTTGTAAATTTTTTAATCCATATTGTTTCTTCAAGGAATCTTCTTCTACTTACTATTATATTTGTTACTAACAATAGTTGTACTTACCTTAATAGTGGGTAATAGAAAAACTTATAAATACATAAAACTATAGGATACAATCATATGAATTTGTTGAAGTCGCCAATGAAAACTACATAATATCAAAGCGTTCTATTAAGGTCATAGGGACATGTCCTCAAAGATCAGAATATAATTTCTTAAGGACAAATTTTAGACCTTTATTATTTTTCTTAAATGGAAACCTGCAACTTTTTATTTCTTAAAAAAGCATACAAATATTAGTTATTCCAATTTGAAACATCAAAAAAAAATTTTCTCCTTTAAGAAAGACAAAATCTTAGCGTTAAGATATCTCATTCTTTGATGCTAAATAGGTGATGAAGTGTTATTATTCCTTATTACACTAAAAGCTTCGTAAAAATATTATTAATAGCATAAATATGTCCCTTCTTATGGCCCTTATTATCATGTTCTTTTTTTGATCCTTAACAACAAATTAAAAGAGGTAAACTTAAAATTACATAAGTTAGCACTTGTAAATTTACCAATAAAAGGCTTATTCTTTTTTAATTTTGGTACCATTATTTTAATATTCTTCTTTTTAGTGGAAGCATAAGCATCTCCTATATGTGAGTTAAGAAAACCATTTCTATACCCAATATATTTCATATTAGTTCCATTATATTTTTCTACAAAGGACAACATATTTGCATCATTTGTTATAAGAGTTATAATACCAAAGTCAACATAAACAAATGAATCATTTTCATTGTTTAGGTTAAGAGCAATAAGTGCTTGCGGTAGATTGATATGAGTAATCAAATCTATACCAATAATAAAGAGAAAGTTGGTTAGTTTTACCATAAATTTGGTAAGGAGCCTTATTAATGTGATTATTTTTTGCTACAGTTACTCTTGAATATTTCCTCCTTGCCTTTGTGATCAGCCCAAACTATTATTACTTTGATTGTGGTTTTTGTTTGGTTTAAAAACTATATTTTATCCTCCATTATAATGAACAATTGATATGAATTCTCTACTATAAGAATTAAACTTGCCATCTTCTCTTCAATTGCATATACATCCTCCTTTTTGACTGAAAAAATGCTTGGGCATATAATATTTATTTCTTCTCCTCTTCTCAATTTGATTGTTTGCTAATGCCCTTGTAGAGAAAGAAGAAACCATTCGAAAGATGATAGTGGTGGCTTATATAGCATTATAGTTTAAAAAGCTGTGTAATGATTTCTAAGACCACTTACAAATTAAAGAACTTTGTCCATATCAAATATATTTTCTAATTTATAGTAAGATTGTCACATATTTTCTTTAATTGTTCGAAATATTCATCAATTGAACGACAACCTTTCTTAATCCCCATTAAGGGATGTTTCAGATTGCTCTCCTTTTCCAATAGGATAAATAATAGATTGCACAAAAGTACCATATATAGACAAAGTTGTTTGTGCTTTACTCATGTCCAAACTTAAGATGTCCTCATTCATAGTTCTTAACAACCATGAACTGAGAAGTCCATCATCAGCTTTCCAAGTTTGGAGGCGAGTATTCTTCACTTTTTTTCTTTCATTTTTATTTCTTTTTCTAGGTTTTTATCCATAACAAACCAAGACTTTGATCTAATAAGAAAATTTGTGATTGTCATATTAAAAAGGTAATTATATTATGTTTGATGGATACAAAACTTGAATATTGATTAAAAAGCACTATAACAGAACATTCTTTTAGTGACAAAAAATTCATTACTAAAATTCCTAAAATCATCGCTAATAGTCAATAGCGAAGCTTATAAATTGTCGCCAAATCCTAGCTACTATAGGCTACATTTTCCTATAATCATCCCTGATCATTTTTGGCGATGCTTATTTAGCTACATTTTTGGAATTTAACCAAAAACTTTTAGCTATGTTTCTGAACTGAAAATGAAGCCAAAAACTTTTAGTTACGTTTTTTAAAATGCAGTCAAGTTTTTAATATACATTTTACCTAAATATTATACGATGTTAATTATAATTATTCGTGGAATTTTTAATCCATATTATTGTAAAAAATATTTAAAATTTTTTGGTTAATTTATTAGACACAAATAATTGAAAATTTGAAGCTTGTGTTTAAAAAAATAAAATATCATTAAATTTGATCACGTACAAGATTTTAGTTACTACTTCAAAACTACTTACGTACAAAAAAAAAAATACAAAGATTAGTTTAATCACTCAAACTCAATTTCAACTTTGTTACTTACATAATCTGGGCCAAGTAATTTTCTTAAGGACTTTATATGCTTGGCTAACCTTTTTTTTATGCAACTTGTTTTTCCTTTTCAAGACACTGAATGGTTCATGGTCTTGAAGAGGGTGGAACAGTTGGCTTAGGGCCAAACCCAAGCCCTTTGATGTATCTAGATAGTGTACCAAGGATCTTATTGTAAATGTCATCTACATTTGGCTCATTTCTATCATATATTGATGTTTACAATAACTTCTGTATCTTATTTTAAAAATTTGAAAACAAAATCAATATTTAATTCAAATATTATTAATTAGTACTACGTAAATAAATAAACATAAAACTTAAAAAAAATTTATACTTACATAGTTAATGTGCATTTTTTCAAACATCCACTTTTCACTTTCCTCATAGTGTGTTAGTTTGTAGAGTGTGATTCTATCACACTCTTCTCCATGTAGTTTCTTCTAATTCTATTTTGTGGAAAAAATAGAAAACATGATAAATAATATTGCGTTTATTGATATAATTATAAATTCTTAACAAAGAACTTATATATTCATTTCGTAGGACAACAAATGCTTTGAAGCCTTAGTTGTGAGGAGTTTTCATTTTTCCTCTGTTCACCTTAGCTTTCTCACAATTTTCCTAAATAAAGAAAAGAAATAGTGTAACAAGATTAACAAAAGCATATGTGAAGAGAAGGAAAACAAAATTGAATATTGGGAGAAGCCCAATAATCACACAACTTGCTCCAATTTTCTAGAGACATCGATTCGGGAACATGTCTCCTTTTCGCTTCATGTGAAGGAAAAGATTTGCATCATTGATACAACCGATCCCTGGTCTTTTGTTTCAACAGTGGAGTCACGCAGTTTGAAACATCAAAATTGTCAAGATCGACGATATTCAAATTTATTTATGAACAACAAGTAAAAATGAAATTAATCTTTAAATAGGTAAAACAATATTGCATATAATTAAATAAATTGAAATTTTAATGAAACTTTATCCAAAGCATTCTTTAGAAAGTTGTCTTCCTTCAACTGTTTGGCATGCTTTAGGCAAGGCAATTCAGTTCTGGTAATTATGCCCAACTCATTAGACAATTTTGTTGATTGAATCTTGTTTAGAGGACAACCATGTGAGGTATCAATATGTAGAGACAACTTGCTGTTCATTGCAACATTCGTTCGTTGCAACTCACAACCTTTAGTTATACATTTACCTCTTTTTTCGACATTGATATTGAAACTAGACAATAAATAAATAATGTTAAGAAAATACGCATTAAACATGTAATTACATATTTGAGCATACGTTTACTTGTAGGTGTTAAAATTAACAAACCTGCAGATCTCTCTGTACTAGTTGAGGCAGATGGAGGTTGTTGCTGATTGGGTTCATTGGTGGATAAAGTCAATTGTTGTTGTTAGTTAGAATTTGATTGATCTGGTTGTTGTGGGGGACGAACAACCTTGATACTTACCATCTTCTTCCCCTTATTTCTACTAGGTGTTATTATATTGGATATATATAACTCAAATATCAATGATCTGCAATAACATAACTCAAACATCAATAATCTACATTAACATAACTCTAACATCAACAATCCGCATAAACATAAGTCAAACATCAACAATCTAAATAAACACAAGTCAAACATTAACAATTTGCATAAACATAACTTAAACATCAATAATACTCATAAACATAACTCAAATATCAACAATACGCATAAACATAACTCAAATATCAACAACCCACATAAACATAACTCAAACATCAACAATATGCATAAACATAACTCAAACATCAATAATATATTTCAAACAATATAAACAACATTTTTATTACCTTCAATTATCATGATTAAGATTTTCAAAATCATAATCACTAATTACATTATGATTCAACTCTTCATCACTATTATTTTCAACCAAAGTATCATCATTGTTATATAAGTCATCCTCAATATAGTCTTCTTCTCTTTCTATAACAAGCTTGGCTTATACTTCATCCACTTGCACTATAATTCATCCATTTGCTTCTTCTATGTTCCAGGTAATGATGATGTCCCATCTAACAAATTTTACTTCATAGCCTCATTAAATGAATGTGATGGATACATACAAGATAGACTATATACCTTTTAGATTCCATCCAGACAAATCCTCATAAGTTGGAAAATCATTTATTGTCTACAAAATAGTCGCATGCATTATAATTGTTTCACCTTTAACAACATCATAAGTTTCTAATCTAACTTCATAGAGATGGTTTAAGTCATAAATTAGTGGTTGCATGTATACATTGATATCCTTACTTGGAGCAGTAGGTCCTTGAATAAGTAAAGACAATAACATTAAAGTCTCCTTCATACACTTCCTGTGAGATTCCATATCAGTTGGATAGGAGAATGAAGTAGGCCTTAAAAGGGTAAGGGTACCCCTTCCCCACAGACACTTTTTGTTTGGGTGTGGGAAGAGCAAAACCGTGAGGGCCTTACCTCAATGGGCAACCCAAAGTGGACCATATATGTGGGCGGATGGTTTGGGTTGTTACAAATGATATTAGAGCCAGTTCCTAACCTATTGTACTAGTGAAGACGCTGGGCCTTAAGGGGGTGGATTGTGAGGTCCTACATCTGTTGGAGAGGAGAACAAAGTACACTTTATAAGGGTACAGATACCTCTTCCCCATTGATAAATTTTTTTGGGTGCGAGAAGAGCAAAATTGTAGGGGCCTTGGCCCGATAGGCAACTCAAAGCAGACAATATTTGTAGGTGGGTGGTCTGAGCTATTACACTTCAATAGAGGTAAATTGTATGGCACTATAATTACTGGCCACACGTTGTAAGAAGCACTCATATTATTGAATGGATTAAATCCACCTAAGGCTAAATGAAGTTGAACATTACGACAATCCTCTACAAACCATGGAAACTTTCGACCAAACTCTTTCCAGGCCATTGAATCTATTAGATGACACATAATGTTATCATCAATGCATTTCTCTATATGTCACCTCATATCTATGACTGTTTTTATTGACATAAAAAGACTTTGTTGTCGTGGTTTAATAAGGAAGTATCTCAAGATTTTATACAGTATCTTTTTCCTTTTATCATCATCCACTCGCCACCTGGATGTACCATAAATAGGACATTCTTCAAGATCTTTACTATCATTCCAAATTATAACGCAATCATACTTATAAGCATGTATTTATATATATCCTAATCTAAGGTCCCTTAATAATTTCTTTGCATTATAGTAAGATTTGAGCAATTTGTGTCCATTAGATAATGCATCATTAAGTAACTTAACTAATATATTAAAAGATTTGTTACCCCATTTATTATATATCTTCAAATGCAACAACTTCACAACAAAAGATACCCTGGATATAATTCTTCTTGTACAAGTTTTAGTAACCTCCCAAAATTATCTTTTGTAATACTAACAATTATGTTAGGCAAACTGATTTCATTCATATTCTCCATATAATTCCCATAATCCTCTAACATCTTGCCAATCCCATCATCACTATTGTCATTAATATCACAATCTTCTACATCACTATTGTTACTATCATCAACATCTATATCAACACTTTTACTACAACTTGCTTCTAAAAGTTCGCCATAATAAAGCCATAGAGTATAGAATTTATATATGCCTTGGATTAACAAGTGATTATGTGCCACATCTTGGCTTTGAAAGTTCACATTTAAGCAATCTATGCATGGACAATGAATACAACATTCAACATCCATTTGATCTTTTACAAATTGCGTGAAACCCTTAGCTCCCTTTTAAGTATATAGTGGTCCATTTTTTATGAGACATCTAACTTTTGTCCATCTAGCTATATAATTAAAAGTAAATTACTAAATGCAATTTAAGTTCTAAATAACATAATGATAAATCAATACAAATTCATATACTGATAAATCAATACAACTTCACATACTAAGTTTGAATTCAAATAAACAATATGGTATGTGGCATATTGTTAGACCATATGAAATGAGAAAGGATCTTCTTGCTATGACTCCTAGGCTCGTGGAATATTTCATCGATAAGCCTCATCAAAGGTTCATCATAGGTTTCCAACCTATATACCATCCTAGGGGTTTATCATACCTCCGATCATCTATAATTATAGGTGCATTTCTTATGTTACTAGTTCGAAAATATGAGTTGTATTTGACATATTATGTTTCAAATCATAACATAACTAATGTATGTGGCATTGTTAGATCACATGAATCGAGCAAAGGGTATTCTTGTTATGACTCCTAGGCTCGTGGAATATTTCATCGGTAAGCCTCATCAGAGTTGCATCATGGGTTTCTAGCCTATAACCATCCTAGGAGTTTATTATGCCTCTGATCATCCATAAGAGATCAAACTCATTCTAGATATAGTAAATACTTATGTAATTCATATGTCTAGTCATCAATGATTGAAAGAATAATCCAAACAATAGCACAAAACTGAGACTTTTGTTGTATTCACCCAAAACCCAAACACAAATACTTAAGCTATTAAAGCAAAACATAAAAAATAAATAAAATTTGGACAACTTACCTGAACAAATGGACAGAGATGACGATTTTGTATTTAATATAATACACTCGTTCAATATCAATATGAACATACACTAACAAACGCTATAGAATGCAAAAACAATTTTCGTGAAGGATAAGTAATTATATAGTGGAACTATTCCTAAATCATTGCATAAACATATGAAAATTTTTAAATATATTAAAAATCACACGTTGAGTATAACTTCTAGTTGTACTCGATAAGGATATGAAAGAAATTTTCAATAACTTTTAGGTATGAATAAGGAAGAACATTACTAATTTAAAAGTATTTAGAAAAGAGATGGTGTAGACATGTTTTGGTTAGAAGTTGAAAGAGTGAACTATTTTCAAGCAATCCTATATAATCTTTGAATGTATACTTGATTAATACAAGGTAAAAATTGATTTTAACTAACTTGGAAGTTATGAGAATAGAAATTATAAAAAGATTCCATTAAAAGACTTAGTATGAAATTGATACATTGACTAAGTATGAAATTGGCCTGAAATATTTGAGAATATACTTATTATGATTTGGTACATTGAGAACTTAAGTTAAATTCCAAATAAAAATATAAGGCCCATAACTATAATTAAATAGTTGTAAATGATATAAACGCTTCATAGTATTACAAAATTATCCCTAATATAGCTTTCATCGAATACTTTGTAGGCTTCAAAAATTCATCCTTAATTAATAACAAAACCACTGTCTTTTTCCATTCTTCACCAACATTAACACAAAAAATGAACAATGAACAATTAATAGTTCCAATCAACGCAGACAACATCAACCAAATCAACAAAATTGACAAACATAAAAGCATTTCACAACAACAATGAAAGCAGAAAAAAGCCCAATAGCAAAGCATGAGCAGCTATCCTTAACGGACGATTAACCGAAGACAACAGAATCAGACAATGGAAGAATATAGTGGAAGAACAACTGAAGAAGATGAACAACTATGATTAAGGAAGAAAATGACAGAAGAATTATCAACGAAGACAAAATGAGAAGAGGAGCGGGGCTTCAGGTTTTCGTTTAAAATAAAACAACAAATGACGTCGTTTGTTGTTTCAATTTAAACGAAAAAAATGGAACACAATAACAGCAAAAGACTTCATTTTCTACTCTATTTAAATGAAAAATAGTAGCCAATAAATATTGTTGTTTTTTTTTGTTTTTTTAAATGTTACAACATATGGCTATGATTTCAGAAAATGTCGATTGGCGATGATTTTCAATAATCGTCGCTAATGTAAACGCCCTTTAGTGACAATCTTATGGAATCGTCACTAAATGGATATATTTGGTGACAATTTTACAAAATCGTTGCCAATATTTTTCATATTTATGGTAAACGCCCTTTAATGACAATCTTATGGAATTGTCACTAAATGGATATATTTGGTGGCAATTTTAAAAAATCCCAATATTTTTCATATTTATGGTAATTTTTTATTTAGCAAATTTTTTGTAGTGTATCATTCATATAAAATAGTATATAATTTATATATAATAAAATACTATTTTGTGACAACTAATAAAATTTTCAAATCATATATTTTAAAAGAGATTGATAAAAATTATAAATTAATGTAATATAAATTAATTTTGTGTTTTTAGTTATATAAATTCAGTACTGCTATATAAAATGTATATATTCTACATAATTTCGTCGCCAAAGGTCAACTCAAATGGATATGGGTTACCATTTGGTGACGGTTTTCTAAATTGTTGCCAAATTGAATATATCTTCTAAATTAATTAAAAACGGTGTTGTTTTGTTTAATGACAAATGATGTCATTTTCTACTATATTATTAACATCAAAACAAAGCACTCTTTATTTTTCCTATTAGCCATAATATTTCCTCTTGATTCACCATTGAAGAAGCATCGTCTCCTCTATTGTGGTCATCTCCTGTGTTGTGGTTGTCACTGTCAAAGAAACGTTGTGTCCTGTGTTGGTATTGTTTTTCTTTTCTGTTTTCAATAACCCTCCTTGTGTTGTGCTCTATTTTTCTGTTATGTTTTGGAGTTTATGCAGGTTTTATGTTCTACTTATTGTGTATGAGTTTTGTTTGTGTTTGTGATTGGAAGATCGTGAATTGTGTTTCTGTGTTGATGTGTATTGGTTGATGTTTTTTCCACCTTCCATGCTTCTTTGAGGAAAACATGTTAATTGTTTGATGAAAGTTTTATTAAAGTATTTAACTTATACAAGGGTTGTTTATGTACTTCATTATGTTTTCAAAATTTAGTCGGTTCTCTTCTCCTATGTTCCTCCTATCTTCCTCATCCTATTTTAAACTATAACACAACAGATAAGGATGCTTAAATAAAAAATTTGGCTTGTTATAAAATAAAAGGAAAAAGGTTATGACTTAAATGAGCTAACATGGTATATAAAATTGGGGTTGGTTTTTCAGTTAAATGTTCTAAAACAATGGAAGTCTTTTTTTTATTCTTATAGCCTTTTTTATTCTTATAAATGCATATATCAATTAGGTCTTGAAATGTTCCATGAAAGTTCTAGAGAAATATTATAATATAAGACAATACACTTCAAAGAAAATACATATTTTCTTAAAAATTTCAATCTTTTGTGGATCAAAATCTTAAAATTTATTTCAAATCAGTTCAACTTTGCACGATGCCGTATCATTTGATCATCAAAATTTATAAAAGTGCATAACACTAGCTAATTTAAGCCTTCGACATATTTTTACTCTTATTCCTAAAAGACCAAATCTTTTAGCATACACACATTTGAATTTACTCGTAATATATTTGATGAAACCACATAATAGACTGTCCAAATGTCAATGTGGCGACTAGTTTCCGATAGCAAAAATGAGTTCTATTGGAAGGAATATGGCAAAATTCTCTCTAATGAAGAACAACAGGATGTATAACATATCTTCTCATCAAACACTAATCATCCATTGTCTTCCATATCCAATCTTTTTCTTTAAGGTTTTTAGTATCATTTGAATTACCTCTCTTTTTTATTATCTGTATCTCATTTTCTGTAACAAAATTATCAGAGGAATGTTTAATTACAAAATTTTGTTGTAGCCAAGAATGGATATATGATTGTCAGTTGTTTCTTGGGAAGCAAAGAACGAGGTGAAGACATATTGAAATAGCTGAAAGCGTTAAACAATCTAAACCAATATTATGAATATTATGCTATACTAGTTAAAAACTAGCGCAAAATTGCTTTTTGCTATACCAAATTACTGTACCGACTTGTATTGGCCATAC
Source organism: Erythroxylum suave (assembly GCA_027563595.1). Classification (NCBI taxonomy): domain Eukaryota; kingdom Viridiplantae; phylum Streptophyta; class Magnoliopsida; order Malpighiales; family Erythroxylaceae; genus Erythroxylum; species Erythroxylum suave. Next base: position 5,832,933 of record JAOSBN010000004.1, on the reverse strand, counting down.
TAGTTGGTACAAAATATTAAAAATATATTGTATCTTTTAATTTTAATTATAACAAAGGACAAACTTTAAATAACATAAAATTGAAGAAATATTTTATAATTTTAAAAGAATTAATTCGAAATAGTATTTAGTATTAACGTGTACTATTACTATACTATACCAATACTAAATCGCTACAAGTTATATTCACAAATTTTTAATACTCAAACTCCATATTAAATGCTCATTGACTACTTTTATCCTTCAAAATTTTATACATATATTATTTATTTTATTTTCAAGTTTTTCCTATTTATTTGTCAACATTTATTTGCTTTGACTACAGAATATAGGCATGTAGATTTTATTTAGTTATAAATGAATAAAAAGAAATAGTGATGTAATTATTAAGAGTCCACCCTTATTTTTAATTTTTAATTTTCTTGAAAATTAAAAAAATATTTAATTAATTTTTAAAATTTTATTCCTATTTCATAATGTATATAAAGTCATTTTAGTTTTAATAACCTACTACTACTACTACTACTACTATTACTACTACTACTACTAGTAATAGTAGTAGTAGTAGTAGTAGTACTAATAATAATAATAATAATAATAATAATAATAACTATTTGCATATTTAATATTAACTAGTAATAAAAGTTAAATGATAGTTATATAAATTGTTGTTAATGTAAAGATCTTTAGAAGAACTTCACATACTTTTAACCTTCTAAAAGATAAATTTTATAATTAAGAACTAAAATTTAATTATATAATTTTTAAAAATATTCAAGATAATATCCTATTAATATAAGTTCTAATATGGCATTTATAACATTAATCTAAACAGCACAAAGAGCAAATGTAGGTTCTTTAGCTTTCCGTTGAATATTAACTATATTACATATCATACGCACATAATTATAAGGATTTCTAGGTAAAAAATAAACATACATCCCAAATTTGAAAAGCAAATAATTGACTAATTTCTTGATTTATTTCGCAAAGCTTGATTTACTTTAATTTGATCAACGGAGTCTTAAGTTTAATAATAAAAAAGCTTCATTTATGCAATATGATATAATTTAAACAAAAACTATAACTATGATTAGTTAGCTTGAATTTTTTTTTTTCGATTTTTTGTTCCTTATGAAGGTTTGTCGAGTGTCATTTCCAATATTTTGTCTGGACGATAGACTTTTTCCACAATTTCATTCAATTTAGGAAAAGGGGTCATCAAAAGCTTTGAAGTACCAATTTTCATACGTTATGCCAGAATTCATTTATGTCACATCTCACAATATTGCCATTTAATCGTGCAATAACGTTACATCAGTATGGGTTTTCATTTCTCTTGGTTTGTATAACAATGAAAGCGAATACTCTGAAGCTTCAAGTTAGGCCGGCTAGTTAGCTTTCTTGGATTTTCTACCATACTGAGCCATGAACTGCATGCAAAAACAATTTAAAGGAATATTAGAAAGTTGATGAACTTTAGATAATATAGTCAAATAAAATCATCAAGAATGATTCTTTAACCCCAGATGGGAGACTGGAATGAAAGAAGACCAAGAAAGTCATGCACAAATGCTCTTCTTTTTTACAGGTACGAATAACCTTTTTCTTGTGCTGATGAAGTTAATAGTGCCCTAATGCTGATCCAGGTCACATGGTGTTGGAATTTCTTCTTCGTCAAAAGGAGAAAAAGGTAAGAAGAAATTCCAACGCCATGTGATCCGGATCAGCATTGGGGCATTAATAACTTCATCAGCACGTTATCGGTAAGTGGAAAGTTTTGTTGGTTGTTATTAAAGTTAAATCAGATTGACATGTCAAGTTACTAAATCAAGAAACCCAATTATAAGTTAATTCATTTTTTACTGAATTATTGGATTTTTAATTATTTAAAAATATGTAGTATAAAAATAATTAATTGTTTTCTATTATTTTTTTAATTGTATAGATTTTTTAAATTTTATATTTGATATGATTATTATCAAAATTAAAATGACAACAAAATCTGTTTGAAATATATTCAATTTTTATCATATAATTATATAATAAGATTTTATTATGAAAATAGCAGTCAAATTAATTTCAATTTTATACTTCTACACTCACTCAATAAGTAAGTTATAAATAATTAATACTTTACTTGTTATCATGATAAATGTATTAATTCTTAGAAGTAAAAACTTAACTAAAATTTGTAAACATATTTTGACTACCCTAGTTCTCCAACCTATAAATAAATCAGTGTCTGATAACCTACTTCGTTAAATTTAAACTCGAATATAATTCGAGTGTGTTTGCTAAGGCTTCATTTACTACTCCAGTTAATTAAGGTAAAGGCCAGTTTGCTTTCATACATAGCATATAGTAATTAATTGATTAAAAAATCCAACTAATTCGATCGAATTAATTGTAAAAGTTTTAAACCGGTTAATTTTTTAGTTTGATGTATCATAATAATCTTTGTTACTAAAAATCGACTAATTTATTAATTAATCATTTAATTTTCATAAACTAACTTGATTTTAATAAACCAGTTATTTTTCATTTAACTGTTTCTTTTAATTAAACTTCAAAATTTTTAATGGGTAAGGATAGTCTATTTCTTTAATTTTATTTAAAATTCTTCGATTTTGTTTAATATTTATTATATAATAATTTATAGACAATTTAATACTAGTTAAACCTTTAAGTATTAAACCTCTTATCTTATTATTTTAATTTCTAGTTCAAATTTTGAAACATTAATTAATATTTGAAAATATTTTGGAATGCTAAGCGACATGATGCTTTCAATTAATTGAGTCACCAGAAGTGGACAAATCCTAATTAACACATTTACTTAGTTACAAGCAAAACCACTGTGGTTGAATAAGTATTGAAATTGAATTTGCAATGTTAATTTAGTTATGTATCCCTTATGTTGAAAATGATAATATTAAAAGATAATAACTTAGTTCTAATTTAAATCTACTAATAAGTTGATTGATTTTTTTTAGTAATGACAAAATCACACTTGACTTTTTAAACATGAAAAAAATTAATTGAGAAAAAATTGAAAATTTCAAGTTTAATAATAAAGATAGCTGATCAAGAAGAAAGAATGGATAGAAACCTTGCATTACGTATGGAGCATGAAGGAAGAAACATAGGAGATTCCATATATCAAAGATTACTCATCTATCGGTGTTGGAATAAATCCGAAGACCAGTTGGGGGGAGACCGGGAGACACTACCCTTTTAGTCAAAAAGAAGGTACCAGTTGGTCTCAGGCCACTGCGTGTTTCATGAAATGCAAGTAGTTAAAAGAAGAATCCTTGGTTCTGGATTATATTATTTGTCGGTATGTTGGATTTTCTTGCTTGTACATGCTCAACACTCAAATAGACTTCATCTTTGATCGTGGTTCCTTTTTTCTATTTTCCTTGCAAGTAATGTTTTTTTTCTTAAAGGAAAACCTTACTTGTCTTTACTACCTACACCGATTATTTTAAAAATCTGGACGAGAATCTCAAAAGGTACTCATCCTTTTAACCTATGCCTTCCTGGGTAGTCCATATTCATAATACTTTGAAAATTCGAAGGGACGTGGTTTTCTAAAAATTATAGTTCGGCAATAATTGTTTCTAACACAAGTGAAAGTAGAAAGATTAATCACAAAATAATAAATCAACGCTAGAAATTTGTAGACGTAGTTTGACATATTTTGTCTATGCCTGTGGCTCCATGATTCAATTTAATAATTTCATTAATGATAATAGTTTTATACAAAGTTATATTGAGCCGACCCACTCAATTCTTAATACTATCACTCTTCCTCATAATCCATGAAAGTAATTCATAGTCAATAGCACGATCAATTCATGTTAATCTCTGCAGAAGAATTTCTTAACAACGTTTCATGATAAAGATAATAAATAAACAACTCAAATGATTAAAACAGTAATGAACAAAAAAATACACTTAAGAGAACAAGATCAACTCTCCTAATAATTCTAGCTTCTTCATGAAAGATCGGAAGTTGTTCACTCAGAAATATGCAACCAAAATAAATGTTTCTTCACCAAAACGTTACAAATATTGAAGCTGTGAAATTCACAACGGCTGTTAGAGTTTTTCATACACCACCACCATATCAACAACCATCATAAATACATACAAGATTAACACCCAATCAGCCCAACAAAAATCACACAATCGACCAAGAACAACAGTTACTAAAATCACGAAATCTTCTACAATTTTTGTATACCACAAATCACAAATGACAACCACAAAATCAACACTCCATGACAATGAACAACACAATCAGAATCACCAATAAATTAGAAATATCAGCTGCCAAATTACACACATTCATTCACCAAGACAGCCCACAATAGTAGGTCAAAAGGTGGAGAATAAGTAGCTGCAAAATTAAATGCCAATCACCATAAAATCAGCCACAATATCATCCAAGATAGCCCTAAATTTCCACCCACCAAGTCACCAGTTACCTGTCCTTTTTTTCACACAAAAACAACAACCATTCAACCCACATATCGTGTGAAACACAGCCAATGATAGCTACAATAGTCAAAACAAATCTCCAAAGATATTGTTACCTTAAATAGTCATTATTTTCAAAATAAGCTATATATTAATTCTCTGAGAATTTTAAGGCTGATTAACCTTATCTTGAAAGAGTCCCACATAAGTTCAATTTCAAATAATATCCAAAATTACACAATAAGATATCATAACATATATATTAAAAAATGTAAAAGACAATAAAATTTTTTGTTCCCACAGTATTCTGATAATGTGAATAATGTACACGATTCATGACAAGAACTGAATGATGGTTGATTGAATTATACCTACGAGGGATAGTTTTACATTTAAGCCAACGTAATTTTTATTAAAAATTGTTATTTAAACTAAAATTGATTGATTCTAATATCATGCATATATGGTTAATTAATCCAAAATTAAAATACAATTATTTATAGGATTTTATCCAAATTTTCAAATAATTCAGAGGAATCTATGGATTATAAGTAGTAAAAATTTAGTTGCTATTTTTTTCATTAATATGTTGTTCTTTTTATTTTAAAATATTTAAGAAGTATTTGTTATATTAAGAATTAAAAATCTTTAAATTAATTTTTTGAATTATTTTAATAAAATTGTTACTAAATTAGGTCAGAGAAATTATATAAGTTTTATCATTTACATAAAAGTCACTCATACAATAATTTTATTAACATAACTTTTAATATTGTTAATATTTTTAAAATTATAAGATATTTCTTAGTCATTTATAATAATAATAATAATAATATTATTATTATTATTATTGTTATTATTATTATTATTATGCCTCTTCTTATCCAATCTCGGTATCCTCTTGATGGTGAATAGATTCTCTGTTTCAGTTATAATATTTTTACTATATTTTATTAATTCTCTTCCTCATATTTATGCAAAGTTCACGTAAAATTAAATAACATAAAATTGGAATACTATTTCATGTGCTCTTTGTACCCCCCTAAAACTTCTGTACATTGCTTATTTTCACTTTAATATTGTTAGTCGATCCTCCATTTATCTCGGTTGTCAACACACCCTGTTTGCTGTTTGCTGTTGGCTACTATTACCCCCGCACGCAGCCTTTTTGGCCAACCAAAAAAAGTCATCCCGATAGCTATAGCAAGCAGATGTTATGATAAGTCATAATTTAGTTCCTAGTCGATCCCTATCTTCGAAAAGAGCCATCACATTCCAAAGTACAGAAACTGACACCAATAGGTGCTACGGCCTTTGCTCTTTCTTGGGTCATGGGTGTCCATTTTCTGCTATGTGCTTCTCTTTTGATTCCCGATTATAATGGAAACCAATAATGACATAGGAATTTGATAGCACATCGTGAGGTTGCTAACATGTCTCAATGCTTTGCGTGTCGAATTTCCTAACTTTGCGGACTATATCGTAAAATTAATAACAATGTAGTAAAAAGGAATCCAATTTCAATGGCGCATACATAAGAGAAAGATTATGTTCTCTTGACTCAGAGCAAAGATGGATCGGTAAAGAGTTAAAGAGTGGCTTACGTCTACTTTAGGGTCTGGACTAGGACAGGAAATGTCAATTTGTCAAATGGATACATGCTTTTAGAAGATTGTGGAAAAAGGAGAGATGATGTTGTTAACAGTGAAGAGATCTCCTTGCTTTAATACTTCGTTTACTTGTTGCATGCATCGACACTTGTAATGTCTGTTCCAAGTTGATGCTTAAACCACATTTTGATAGTTGACAAAGAGTACACAAGTAACAGAGGAACGTAGAAAATATAGGAAAAGGATTAAAAAAAATTCTTTCTTTTTCCTTTTGAACGTTATATATGAGTGCATAAACTTCTTCTTTTTATTATTATTATTATCGTCATATTCTTTTTTCTAGGTCATTCGAAAACCATCTTTTTATTTGTTAGAGGTAAAGTTGTACATACTGGACCTCTCTAAATTTTGCATTTAGTAAAATTTTTATTGAGTTGTTATTGTTATATATGAGCACATAAACCACCATTCTTATATCTTGACATATCGCTCTCGAATTAATATTCTATAAATATACAAAAGAATTCTTAAATAGAAAAATAGGGTTAGAATTTATTTTTGAAGTTATATTTGACTTTTTATTTTACTAAACATATATTTCGATAATTCATATTGCATAGCATAATTTACATTAGATATATGTGTTCTATATATGGTATGCTTACTTTCATTTTATTCAATTCTTCTTTTATCATTGAGAAGTGGTTACTAAACATTCCAATTTTAGTTAAGAAAGCAAAGCATGTTAGAAGGATATCTTCTCCATTATCCACCTCAAGAATGATGCAGCGTCTTAGAACTACCTTTAAATTTAAAGTAATTAGCCCGATGAAAAGATTTGAGAAAATAATACTTAGAGATTGTAAGAAAAAAAAAAGAAAGGTTTTTTTAAACTTAAGGGAAGTAATCAAGAATAATATGATTTTGCTGAAATCTACCAAAGATATGGTTTTTAATAGAAAACTTTGGTATATTATGATATGGATAAAAGATCTCACTTAAAGAGTGTTTTTTTTTGTTTTCTTAAGTTTTTTAAACGTTTCATTCGTTTATTACTACTACTACTACTACTTAGTACATCCTCCTAGTTATTTAGCTAAGCGATGTCTTATTTAGTCTAATTATTGTCTTGTAATATAGCTGACTTAACATATTTTATATTTGTCTTTTTCCTGATTTGTGTATTTAATATTTATTATGTTCTATATGTATTGTATTATGTATTTAATTACATCTTTTATTATTTTATATTGATGTATTTATTTATATTTTGTATTATCATTTTTTAGTGTTATACGTGGGTTTGTTGAAAATTTTCTTTGTATGTTAAGGTTAAGATTGTGTATTATTAGATATCTTTAGACCCTGCAACTCTCACATGGCGTTGTTGTTTTGTAAAAAGTTATTACATGGGAGAAAATCAAAAGAGTTATGATCAAACAATAAATATCTTTCTAAAGTCTATGGTACAAACTTTTGAATACATCTTATATGAGAGTTGCTTTTTAATCCTTATCTTCACGGTTGGAAATTGAACTCTTTATCTAACAGATGAAAATATGAATAAATGGGATTTACCTAAAAGCACTGAAGGATACTTATACTAATAACTGACATCATTTTCTTTTTACTAAAAATTATATATGAGTTATTTTAATTTTTATGTTTATATATTTCCCAAAAACAAAGAGAGACCTGGCCTGACACGAGTATTGGTTTTTGTACTGTTAATAAATGGGCTTGAACTGGGGAACTGATTGACCGCTGAACCCAAGGTGGCTGATGATTTGGAATTGCTTTCAAACTGAAGCCCATTAGCCTAAGTTAATTATATCGACGACCAGTGACGTCGAAAGTGTGACGACAACCACTGACGATAATGGCGGCTTCAACAGATATGATTGAAAGTTTTGTGGACAGAAAGAAGCGAAGGATAAGAAGAGTTAGTAACGTTGAATTGATTCTTTAAGTAGCGTGTGGAAGTGCACACTTTGGTAGCAAACGTTGAACAAGCCTTTAGTTACTTTTGAAAGCTCATAGATTCATTTGCGTTTAAGTGGAGCAATCAAACTAGAAGTTTGAAGCTGACCGTCAACGAGCTACATCTGGTCAATAAAGAATCCTACACCCAAAAAAAAAAAAAAAAAACTAATTTCATACTTCACATCTCTCCTAAAGAATTATGTTCATTGAATTAGCTTTAAGCAAATTGATTATTCCATCTTTTGCCAATGGCAATATAAAATTCTACTGGATCCAGTAAAAAGGAAGTTGTAAAACCAAGTAACACAAGAGTTGAATAAATGCTTTTCACAATGAGGGTAAATGTGCTCGGGTCAAAATGGAAAGCTACCTGCACTAAAATCTCAACCTCGTCTCTAGCATCAGATTCTGTTCACACCATTTCTAGGCAATCATCAACGTATATAGGCATCCAAGATACAAAATAGGAACGTGGTGTATCTGAGAGACCTCAAACGTTCTGCCTCGTTCGACCATGTCAAATTCCAAGTTCCTTGAACAAATTAGCGAGGGAAGAATATTGTGAACGAGTATCATTGTCTATGCAACTCATCATATCAGACTGCAGAAGATGCAATTTGTTACGTATAGTCCACTTTTGACAATCCAAAAATTAAGTTCCTGTCGATTTTTAAACCAAAAAACACATTAATTTTGTGCACGCCGTAGTAGTTGACTAAAATTGTTTCCCTCTTAAACAAATGTTTCACTGCATTTCCCTCTTAAGCTTCTAATTTTTCCATAATTAATTTATAAAACACAATAAATATTGAGTACCAATCACCTCCAATCTCTCAACTTTTTTTCCAATAATTAGAAAATTAGACAATAAATCATATTTACTCGAAAAAGATCATAAACTGAATTATTGACATAAAAGTTTCTATTCTTTAATTATATAATAAAAAAAAAATTAAATTTTAAATAATTTTCTCAAACGAAAAATCCAAAAAATATTACTATTTTATACAAAATTATTAAAAATATATTCTCTTCTTTAACTGGCTTGAAATATATTATAAAAAAAATGATATGATATCCTTTTAGTCAAGCCTTGGTAACAATAATAATACAAAAATTAGGGAAAATTCTTTAAAATAAAATATATAATTAGATAATCTATTTTTTGTGAAATTAAAATCTCTTATAAACAAAATATTGACATAGCCTTCTCTCTTAAAACTAAAAATTAACGTAGAAATTTAATTTCAAAAGATATTAAGAATATTATGTATCAAAGTAATAATACAATTAATTTCATAGATCACAAATCTCTATAATAGAGAAAATATTAGAAAAATCTTATTATTTTTATAGCTTTATAAAATTACATATTGGTCCCCCAAAAATTGAAAAATTACATTAAATCCCTTAACTTTTAACAGGTTGTAAATAAGTCCTTATATATATAAACTTTTCAAATTAAGCTTTCTAAGTGTCCAATAAGTCTATAAATCATGATTAATCACCTATAAGGCATTAAACACATTTAACTTGGCCACCATGGCTATATCCATTCAATGGAATAGATTTTACACATTTAGAAGCTTATATGTCAGAAAGCTCTAAGATTTCACATACCTATGAACTCTAAGTTCATGTAAGGACATATAACATTATATAGCACTGTCATATATATTGAAAGGATTCAAATATATTTTTGAACTCAATACAACCATGTATATATGGATATACAATAGTATCTCTAAGTACAAACCAATAAAAAAGGCTCAAAGAGTCCAGTGTTACAAACAAAGATTGTCTAAGAGTTACTTTTTATTTAAACAAAGATTATTGTAAGGATGTTCCTCTTCACTTAGTTGAAAGAAGATTTCGGTGGATTCCTAAAAGAGATTTGGGGAGTGGACATAGATAAGGATTGATTATCGAATTATGAATTAGTTTGTAATTTCTTTTTCGTACGTTGTTTATATTATTCTTATTCATTTGACTGAAATTTCCTATATTTTTGTTTAATACCATCATTCAACTTGAAATCAATAAAGTTTTATTTTTAAGTTGAAAAAGTGTTAGTGTCATTGTTATTCATTTTTAATATTTAATTCCTCTATTATTATGGGTCAATGTCCTTAATTTTGTGTAATTTCATTTTTTTGACAATTAGGACTTGATACAGGTTGCGGTTAGAGTTTAAGCAAGAGTTTAAGTTCAAATAGGAAGTTGGAAGTTGTAGAAGCAGACTAACTGTGGACACATTTAATGAAAATGACTAGTAGAAGAACTTGATTCGGAAGTTTTCTAACACTATCAACAAATATTTTTGTAAATATCTCTTAGAGATATGATGGGAAACTTGTGGTAGTGTAGTTAAAATGGATTAGATATACTATTCAAAAAAATTTTATTTTATTTTTTAAAAGAAGAAAAGTTGGGGGGGGGGGGTGTTTGGCCTGGTTTAGGAAGAATACATTATCTTTTAATTTTAGAAAATGCAAAACTAGTATTTTGTTTTCTTCTTTTGGAACACGGTCATAGTTGAGAATGACTTTGTAAGGCTTAACGCCTTACTTGGTTTAAAGAAGTCAAAATTATTGAACTATGTATTTATGAGACTCTAGTTCTTAATGAAATTTCTTTAGCTATTCAATATTAAATATTTGTCTACTTTATTTAAATGATTGTGTTAATTAATAGCTAAGTGATTATTTATTAATTTAATCTATAGCTAGATTGGAAAAATTGTGTTCAATATTTCTAATTAGAAGTAGATATTAGGATTATTGTACTACATTAGGAACTAGAATTCTAAGAAGAATAGTTGTCTAGGTTAAATATATGTAGTACATGTGTTATCTTGTTTATCGATTTTCTTTATTCTTAATAATAGTTATTAATTAAATCTAAGATCGTATCTAGGTTGTTAATTAAAAATAATTAATAAAATAGATGTTTTTAATTACTTACCCATATAAGAAAATTGGTAGAGATACCCTGATGAAAACTTGTTGGTAAACTAAATTTAACTTGAGTTGAGGACCAATACCAATTCAATATTGGATGTCATCGTAGACCAAGGATTTTTTAAATTAATTTTATTTTATTTACTGTGATTTAACTTACTTTTGTTCTTCTTAACCTTGTTTAGTTAAATCCACTTTCATTGTTTACTTCATTTAGTGTGACTACTACCTGTCAGGCTCCTTGTAGGAATGATCCAACTCTCTACATGTTACATTTATCTTGTAAAAGTTGGTTTTAATTTAGTTCTACGCGACAACATTACTAAATTTTGACACTGTGTTGGGGAATTTTTGACAATGTATGTATCACACAATTAACAAAATTGAAAAATTTGCTATTAAATCCTAAGATATAAAAGACAACTTAGCAAATAATGAAGAAGATAGAGCAAGAAGTGTAGCACAGAATGAAGAAAACATGGGTGCAAATCACACACTATATGATCTGGATGCTCTTGCTGATGAACAATAACCCCATTGTAGTACTTTTATAAATTTGGGCCACAACAATACATTTGAGCTAAATTTAGGGCTAATTTACTTATTGACCACTTTTTAGGGTACACTGAGACAAGATCCTTACAAGCACTTAGAATGAATTTTATGTGGTTTACATAGGGATAAAGCTTTTACAAATGCCACTAAAGAGCAAGTTGAGTTAAAAATTTGATAGCAAATATGACCTCCAACACTCAACAATTTAGAATTTGTTTTGAACATATCTCAAGGCATATGAATGAGGTGAATGTATCATCATTGGAGAAAAGATTGAAGGATTTGATTTTTTTAGTGCGACAATGCACAGTGATAAAGAAGAATGAGGCTAAAGGTTATGAAATTTGTTCAATGGTTGCTTATCCCACTAACCCATATCTTACTTTAAAAGAAAATTATGAAGAATAATCCAATTTTATATGTGGTTTTCCTTGACAATCCTAAAGGAAATATGACTCGTCTTTAGATATTTATAATTCAGGTTAGCATGACCACCCAAATTTGCATTATGGGAAATTCTAAAGACAATATGCAACCTCAAATTTCTAACTGTACAAGAAATCATATATGCCTAAACATCATTAACTGATGCAAAGTTTTGAAGGTATCACTTTTTTGAAGGATATAGTTAAGTCTTTGGCCACTATCACTTTCAAATTTCAGCATGATACTTAAGCTAGTGTCTAAAACCTTAAAAATCAATAAAAGTTATTAATTTGTTGGAAGCACAACATTTTGGAAAGATTCCTGCTTATACTGTGGTAAATCCTAAGAAAAGTGTTGAGGCTGTAGTGCTACAAAGTGGCAAGAAATTAAAGGAACTAGTCTTAAAGGTTTCTAGGAGAGAAATTAAAGAGAAAATGGACAAATAAGTACCAAAATAGCCATAAAAGAGGAGAAGACATAATAGAATTATAACCTACCAAAAATGGTTATGCGACCCCCTTTTCCAAATCCTTTTACCAAATTAAGGAAAGAGGATTAAGAAAAAGAGATCTTAGACACTTTTTGAAAAGTGCAGTTAAACATTGGAAAATTTCTTAAAGCTAAGTGGTAATGAAAAAGTGCATTTAGGAGAGGATGCGCTTGATTTGCTTCAAAAGAAGTTGTCACTGAAGTGTCAAGACCTATGTATCTTCACTTTCCCTTAAATTTAGATGCATCAATTAATGTCATGCCCCACTTAGTTTAAGAGTCTTTGAACGTAGGGATTTTGGAAGAAATTGATGTAATAATTCAATAAGTTGATCTATCAAATGTTTATCCTAAGGGAGTGCTAGAAATTTTTTTGGTTTAAGTGAATAATATGTTTTTCCAACTGATTTTTTTGTCTTACAAATGGGTAGTAAGAATGTTCCTTCTTTATTTTTAATTTTACTGGTAGGACCATTTTAAAAATCTATTAAACAAAAATTTATGTTTATTATAGATCTTTAACGATAGAGTTTGATGGTGATGTAGTTAAATTCAATATTTTATGATGCCATAAAATTTCTTAATGACGAACAACATGTTGTTTATGTGAATTTCGTTGACACTTTGGTGTAAGATATTTTTTCTTTGCATTAGGCAAATGAGCTTTGTATAATTTTTGATAAAGGGATATATTCATTTACTTAGTAGTAGCTCATTCACACTTTCGCACCCACTATGGAATCAAGTACTAAGGAATCATAAGGAAGCTCTTGGCTAGCCACTGGTTGATTTCAAAGGAATTAATCCATCAATTAAAGTGCACTGGGCTTTACTAGATGATGGAGGTAAAGAGGTAAGACAAACCCGACGGAGGTTAAATCCACCTATAATATATGTGGTTAAAAAGGGGATATTGAAGCTTCTTGATGCTTAGATAATTTTTGCCACTTTGGATAGTAAGTGCATAAGTTCGGTTCAGGTGCTTCCAATGACAATTTGAGTAACTGTAGTAGAGAATAGTGATGGGGAGTTAATACCCACTTGTATTCAAAATGGGTGGAGGGCTTAGATCGATTGTAGGAATTTGAACTCGTTTACTAGAAAAGATCATTTTTCAGTCCCTTTTATTGACTAAATGTTTAAAAAACTACTTGTAAAAGCTCATTATTGATGTCTAGATGGTTGTTTAGGTTATTATCAAATTTTGGTTACATTAGAGGATATAAAAAAAAAGACTACACATGCCCCTTTGGCATTTTTGCTTACCAGAGAATGCCATTCACGTTGTGTGACGTGCTAGCAACATTCCAAAAGTGTATAGTAAGTATCTTTTTTTTAATTATATGGAGGATATCATAGAAGTTTTTATAGATGATCTTACAATTTATGTTGAATCTTTTGAAACATGCCTAGTTAACCTTAAAAAGTTGCCAAAACGTTGCATTGAAAACAATTTGGTTTTGAATTATGAAAAATGCCATTTCATCATTAATCTAGGCATAATTTTAGGTCATATAGTGTTTTCTAAGGGAATTAAAGATGATAAAGCTAAGATAAATATTTTAAAAAAATCTACCTTACCCTATAACAATATAGGAAGTTCGTTTTTTTCTTGTTCATGCATGTTTTTATCAATGTTTTATCAAATATTTTTTTTAAAGATCACTCAACCAAAATATAGGTTGTTATAGAAAGATGCGGATTTTAATTTTTATGAGTCGTGCAAAGTGGCATTTGATGAGCTTAAGGAATAACTTACTGTAGCATTGATAATTCAACCACCAAATTGGGGTTTTCATTTTGAGTTAATGTGTGACATTAACAACTATGCTTTTAGAATCATTTTGGGTCATAGAGTAGAGAAGGTGCCACGTGTCATATGTTATACATCTATGACCCCTAATGACAATAAAAAAGGAGCTTTCTGTAGTAGTTTTTGGGCTGAAAAAAATTTGCTCTTATTTGTTATGCAATAAAGGTGATCGTTTATTCAGACTATATAGCTATGAATTTTTTTTAGCTAAAAAAGGGGCTAAACCAAGATTAACTTGGTGGATCTTACTCCTTTAAGATTTTAATTAAGAGATATATGGCAAAAGTGAAGCTAAAAATCTATTTGTCAATCACCGCAGTTGGATAACTCCTAATGCCACACTTGATGAGCTTTAAAAGAATTTCCATATGAAAGTCTCTTTTTCATCTAATAAGTAATTCCTTGTTATGCTGAAATAATGGATTTCTTAGTTACTAAATCCTTATCCAGTGACTTATTTAAAGTTAACAAAGAAGAAAATCAAAAGAGAGGCAAAATATTATGTATAGGATGAACCTCATTTTTAGAAATTTTATTATGATCAAATTATTAGAAGGTGTGTGTTAGATGAATAACTTCCTTCAATTCTAATTTTTTTTCATTCATTTATATGTTGGGGACATTTTGGTCCAAAGAAGACGACCCAAAAAGTGCTTGAATATAAGATATTTTAGCCTAAGTTATTATATAATGCGTATATGTTTTGTAAGTCTTGTGATCATTTTCAAAGAATAGGTAGCTTGGGACTGAGATCAAATGCTACTCACGAACATTCTGGTATATGATATTTTTTATGCATAGGGAATCAATTTTATGAGTCCTTTTCCTTCTTACTTTAGTAAGAATTACATTATTTTGTGTGCATTAATCATCAAACTAGTTAGAAGATAAGAGTACTCATACTGACAATGCCAAAGTTATAGTGGATTTTGTTAAGTCTAACATTTTTGCTAGGTTTAGAATGCCTCGAGCTATTATTATCAAGCTTGGAATTCAATTGCTTACCATCCACAAGTAAATAGGCAAGTATACGTTTTCAATATATAAATAGAATCAAGAGAAATTGGAATATCCAAATCAAAAAGACTGGAGTTTGCAATTGGAAGATGCATTATAGGCATATCGAATTGCTTATAAGACTCTAATTGGTATATCTTTATATATATTAGTTTTTGGTAAACCTTGCCATTTACTTGTAGAGTTGAAACATAAAGCCATTGGGTTATTAAGCAATATAGCATGGACCTAATTAAGGTTTCTAATACTTAAAAATTGTAAAATTTAGAGCTATAAGTGATTGGTAATAATGCTTATAAAATGTCAGAATTTTTAAGGAGAAAACTAAAGCCTTCCATGGTGACGTGACTTCAATGAAGTAATTTTAAATAGGGTAGAAGGTTTTCCTCTATCATTCAAAGCTTAAATTATTTCCAGGGAAATTTGTGATCTAGATTCCCTAGTCCATTTGTTGTTACTTATGTGTTCTTTGCGAAGTGGAAATATAAAGTTTAGACACTTTTAAAGTGTTCAAAATTAATGGTTATAGGTTAGAACTGTATTATGAGAATTTACAAATGGAAACTATAAAGTAATTTAAGCTTGCTAGTGCAATTAATACTGAGTGGGTTCTAGTTT
Organism: Erythroxylum suave; assembly: GCA_027563595.1. NCBI lineage: Eukaryota > Viridiplantae > Streptophyta > Magnoliopsida > Malpighiales > Erythroxylaceae > Erythroxylum > Erythroxylum suave. The sequence goes on along the minus strand of JAOSBN010000004.1, from coordinate 5,816,977 downwards.
CAATTCCATTTAAGATAATATAAGATAAGATTCAAACCAACCCCTCTTAAAAGAAGAAGTTATATGAAGGGCTTTCCCTTTAATAAGAGACATGGTTCAAAACCAAATTAGAAAAAATTACAATGATTAAAAAATTTCGTTAAATTAATATATGGAGAGTTAATTAGTAATGCATAAAAGGAGAGTTTAAAACTGTGTCACAATATGGGACTAGAAAAATAATTAAAGAATGAAACATTTAAATCTAAAAAATATTTAGGACCTTTTTTCAATAATTTAATGTTTTCTACAAATATACTAGTAAAAATAAGATAAACCTCCTATATGGAAAAATATGTATTTTTAAAATATAGATGAAAACCAAATTATAAAAAATAACAATTTTCTCCTTCTCTTAGCTATAAGAATCTAATATGTGTTATACATGTAGAAGAAAGGGTCATATAATTGAATTGTAAGATTAATACATTACTTCAAAATTTAAGATTCAGGCCAATATTTGGTAAATTACAAGCTTTAATGGTATTTGATTCAAAAAATTTGCGAATAAGAAGAAGAAGAAGAAGAAGTGGTGCTAAAATGTTCCAACTTTTAATTTTTGACAAAAATGGCTCGACGTTAAGTTCTTTGTTAAAGTGGATGATGTAGTGAGTCATGCGAAGTTAGTATTTATGTCATCTAGCTACCACATATTATACTTGTGTCAAATATGAATTTTATCATTTAATATATTAAAAATATCAAACATTTTAAAATACTTATGAAGGAAAACATATGAAACAATGTATATTTAATTTAGGGTTTTTGACATTTTAATTTATTAAATAATAAACTCATATATGGTGCAAATCCAATATGTGGCAGCTACATGAACAAATACTATTCTAATGTGGCTCCACACCATTCATAATAATGGAGAACATAACGTCATGCTATTTTTTGCTAAAAATTAAAAGTTGAACCATTTTAACGTCACTTTTTAAAATTCAGGTCAGTATTGCAAAATTGAGTGAAGGATGATTTTTTTGTAATTAACTTTTATTTATATTACCATAATAAATATTACAATTTGTTATGGATTGTCTTTACATTTGTATAATTTATCCTCTACATTTTTTTACTTGCTGCTATATTTCTACAACTAACATCTAACTTTTACATTCGGTATTTATTATTTGGTTATTAATACTAGTTCTTAGTGAAACACCAACTTATGCTCATATGATTGGTTTAATTCATTTTATGCTTTATTTATCTATCTTATTTTTGTGCTTTATTCATATTGCTACTAATTTTTATTATTCTTTCAAGATCTTTATCAAAACGAGAAATAAAATATTTGAATAAAAAATTTTAGGTTAGGAAGACAATATTTATATTATAAGAAATTATTATCAGAATTAGAAGATAATCATAATTTAAGTTCATAAAAATAAATACTATTAATATAGTAAAATAATAGATAAGAAGATAATTAAATTCGTTTAACAAAAATTGAAAATATTATCTAGACCGTAAAAGATTTGTGACTTTTCCTTAACAAGACAATTACCAAAATTTTTGATAAAAGACTATAATAAAGATTTAGATAATATTAGACAAGAATTTAAAAAATTATTATCACAAGAAAAAACACTAAATATAATTATTCATATTCTTGAAAGATTTATTTTATTGTGAAAATAGTAACATCAAAGTGTTGATCATTATATTTTTATTTAGTAAAATTCAAAATATTGTCCATGCCTTAAAATTAAAGATATGAAAACCTTTCATCTATGACTATACAACTAAAGTTTATTTACTAATCATCTAATTCCCAAAAAATCGTATTGTGTTTCCTCCTCGAAAGATTCTTTATTTGTCTTTTAATAAGACTTTTCTTAAACAATTAAAATCATGCATATCAAAACAGGTGGATTCCAAAATGGGTTAGAGGGAGAAACTCCAACTTTTATCTAAACCTTTTTTTTTGGATTTTGTAATTGGTTAAAAGTTTCAAAGGTAGCAACAATAAGCAAGATTTCTTCTATCTATCCCTTGCTTATGCTTTCTTACTACTTCAGGTAATCCTTTCTATCTGAAGGTTTAACTATTAAGCTTTGAACAAGGCTCTTAGTTGTCTTCCTCCTTTAGAACATGTATGGAAATTCATATGGCAATTCGTGAACCTTAGGTCCCTTTTTGTTCTAAGGCTCCAGGTTCCAAAGCTTATATCCTTACATTTGAGCTAGTTGATTCCCCTTTGTAACCTTCATCTTCACCTCCTTCTGCTACCTCTGTATAGCATTTTTCCATCTCCTAAATCTACTAAGGTTGGTTGTTCTCCTTATTGCTTCCTAGTCATGATACACTTGAAATTGTAAGTTAAAGTTGATGGAAATGCCTCCAATTTCTTGTCTTAGGTGGCTCATTTTTCTCCTCTTATGGTTAACAAACTATCTTAGAGTAAGGTAGTAGGAGACTCATCTACTTTTAAGAAGCCTAGGTACATTCTTCTAAGCTAAATATAACGTCCCACTATTAGAGGTGCTCAAAGCAAGTGATCATAAATTGAAAGCTTTGCTAGTATGTTTCTTTGTAAATAAAAAGGTCCTAATTTCCTTACAACTTTATAATACAAATACTTGGAAGAAGATAAGGATTGAGATTACTTTGATAAATGAAGAGGATTCATTTGTCTTTAAATTTAGTAATGAACATAGTATGAATAAAATCCTACAAGTGGGGCCATATCATGTCATTCAAACTCCCCTCATACTTTAAAAATGGAGACCAAGTTTAGAGATGGTTAAAATAAAAATGGGGAATGCATTTATAAGGATTAATTTTCATGGTGTTCTTTTAAAATATTAGTCAATAAAAGGCTTAAATTAATTGGCAAGTTTAATAGGCAAAATAATTTGCATGGATGAACAAACAACTAATCCAAAGCATACTAGGTATGCTAGAATATGTACTAATGATGGCTTAGACTAGAATTTTCCAGAAAATTGAGAATAATGAAGCTAAATGATGTGGGAGAACTTATAGAAGATGAAATTCATCTGAGTTATCAATGAAGACATCAAATGTCCTCATACAAGGCTCTGAGCAACTCATTCTTGCAAGGAAGTTGCCACTCATTAAGCAGGAAATGAAATTGCTTTTTTAGAGGAACATTGGCAACACTCATCATCTTTTAAACATAGCAAGAATTGCTTTTTAGAGGATATAAACTGAACTTCAAAATGATCCCACCTCCACTGATCATTAGAATTAGGGAAAGCTTGCTATGCAACACTACTCTAATGTACTTGCTTAAGCATATTCACTGATGAAACATAGGTGAATGGTTGAATGGATAAAAGGGGGAGATAGAAATGTAGCTTTTTTTTTATAGAACTATCATCTTTAGGAAAAACAGTAACAAAATTATCTTTTTACATCAAAACAATGAAGAGCTTAAATCTTAAAAATCATTACTACAAGGAATGTTTTAATTACTTTTCCAACACCTTGTAAGCACCCACCAAGGCCACTTCATCTCAGGGTCTTCTGAAAGAGCTTATGCAATTTTGTATTACTCCACAGGAAGCTGAAATGTTAGATAAACACATTACCATTCAAGAGATTGAAGCTTCTTTGAAATCTTTGACCTATAAGGAACTTGGTTCTGATGGATTTAACCCTAATTTTTTTCAACAAACCTTTGCACCTGATCAAGCATACTATGATTGATGTTATTCTAGAATTTTTCAAAAAAGGGAAATTGTTGATTGGAATCAATAACTCATTTGTAATACTCATTCCCAAACATGGTGAGAAAATGAATTTCTCTGACTTTCTCATGCTGCAATACAGTATAAAAAATCATTTCCAATATTTTACCTTAGAGGTTGAAAACTGTGCTTCACAATTACATTGACTTTTCTTAAGGGGCATTTATACTAAGTTATGAGGGACAAAGAGTTTGTAGATCCTATACTAACAATTATCTTTTCTTAAAATCGATATAAACAAAGCATTTGATAGTGTTTATTGGGATTTCATTTTAAATACTCTTAAGGCCTTAGATTTTCCACATATTTTCATTTAGTGGATCTCATAATACGTTACAACTCCATCTTTCAAAATCTTTCTGAATGGACATCCTAGTAAACATTTTAAAAGCTCCAAGTGGATTAGACAAGGGGACCCCATCTCTCTACTTACTTTCATAGAACTTTTAAAAAGGTTGTGGAGAGAACAAAATCTTTTAAATTTCACCCTAAATGTAAATATTAGAGTATTACTAACATTTGTTTTACAGTAGATCTTATACTCCTCTCTAAGGGCTAATCAAATTTCAATCTCTACCCTTAAGAAAGCCTTGAGAATCATCAACAAACTCTTTGGTTTCGAATTCAATTATGCACAAAGTGGATTCTTCTTAGCTAAATCTGCTTTAGAGAATGAATCATTCATTAGCACTATCATTGGTTTCAGGTTAAACTCCTTCCTAATGGTTTATCTAGGCATTCCCGTGTCAACCTTTAGTCATTCCTCAGTTGATTTCGATATCCTAATTGAAAGAATCAAGCAGAATATCATCTTAGAGTTCCAAACCTCTATCTACACCAGAAATGGTAAAGTCACTAACCAATCGTGTAAAAAGCCACTTCAGAACTACTATACCAGAATTTCTTAGACCAAGGCTGTCTGGTTCCAACACCTAGACCCAAAGGCATCTTTTACTTTGTGGTTAGCCATGAAGGATTGACTACCAACTATTAAGAAGTTAAAGAGATTTCTCAACATTCATAATTGGTGCATGCTCTGTCAAAGGACTGAGGAAAGTAATGACCATTTATTTTTTCAATGTGACTTTGTCATTACTAGTTAGAGATCAATTTTGCACAGATGTTACATTGTGAATGCCCCTGTAGATTGGAAATCACATATAAATATACATATAAATCCATAGATTTGATACAAATAGGGGGGATATAAGTATTTAATCCCATAAGGGTTTTCTCTAATGTGGTTTAACATTTAGTGAGAAAAAACAAATTTCTCTGGTATAGTTTAGCATAAAGTTTGAAGAAATCGAGCCTGACAAATGAAAAGATGATACATTTTAGATCATATAGGTATCATCATAGTTTAACACACTCCATTTTCTCATTCATGTTAGTGAGGTATTAGATATGCATGATTGTATTAGATCTGTGTTGCATATGACAAATGGATTTGATATTTTTTCCTATATAGAAAGCCTTATAGGATCGAGTGATGGACTTTCATTATTTTTGGGTCAAAATATTTTTGAAATTAGTTGACCTATACATTGATTTTGCTTAACTACTTTTACTGGTTTTTATTATCGTTACAATTCCTGTAATTAATTTTTATCAAAGGAGGGGAATATTAGTGATTTTCTTAATTTGGAAATTTATTAATTACAATTTTAATAAACTTACAGTTAAGAAAATTAAAATTGATCCCGATTGAAGATAATAAAGAAGCCTAATAAAATATTTGGTTCAATGGGCTGAAGTCCACTTAGAAAAATGGACCCTAATCAATGCGAGTCGGTTATGTATTAGGCCTATGATGAGAAGGCCTAATAAGGTTATTATAAATAGCTACGAACGTCTCCTGTTGTTTGCTGAAGTACGTTTATGGACGTTTAGTTTCTCTGACGTGTTAAGAGGTCTGTGCATTAAGAAAAGCACAAAAAGACATTAACAACACGCAGATAAACAACTTTCATAAAGGTTTTTTAAAAGTTTGAAGAGCTTGTTCATATGTCTAGGAGCTTTTCAAGTTGTTAAGTAGCTTAGTCATCGGCAATGGATAGGAAAACAAATATTTTGTCACATTTTCTCCGTTAATACAAGTTTATGGTTGATCCTGGGTTCATAATTAAAGTTTATATTATATCTAACAATTTAATCCTTACTTCTATGTGATCGTCGGCGAATTATGTTCTTCAAAGCGGCGTAAGTTTCTTGCTCAATTACTTCTAAAAATAGAATATGTTATTACGTAATCGACTAGTTGCAACAGCAAAAAAAAAATATAAAAAAGCACGCTAGTTTGGGACAATTGTAGGGAAAATATATGAGAAGCCTATCAACAAATGCAGATGTCGCTGATCTACGAACAACTCCCTAAGTCTCAGGTATGATTTCGATATATGATAATCCCAATATTAGTTTTGTTAGAAATTCACGAGGGAAGTAATCCTCTATCAAGAAAATACACAAATTATACACAAAAATAGGATTAATAGCCCATTATTTTAAAGATTTAGGTTGAAAAACAATGTTTTAATTGTATATGCACTAACTTGAACATGATCTAATTTATTTTCAAGCTCCCTCAAAACCCTTTATTAGTGTGAGGGAGAGATGATAGAAATTCATAAATGGAGCAACCATCCAAGCAGCTACAGTTTTTGAAATTAAGCAGGAGATTGATTGTCTGTTGCCAACTGAGCTCAGATAGCAGCGTCTCAGGAACTTGCTTCAAGCTAAAATGGTCAGAGCATGCGTAGCAGCGATGCCTTCCTTAAAATGATATCAACCTCAGTTCTTTGGGGTTTCCTTGCTTTTATGACAATTGAAAGTTTACCTGGTAACCGATTCTGGGAAAGGATATTACTTATTTACTTCACTACACCGAGTAACTAAGAACTCCAAAATTTTTCACTCGTATGCTTCCTTCTTCCTCGTATTTAAAGCATCTTTCATTTCTTGCAGTCCTTGAAGAGTGTCATCCTACTTTGTACCATTTTCCGGACAAGCTATTTGCCAGTATATTTTGGTCTCATTTGGGTACCAGTAGCCAGGATCATGCTTCCTTCGATGATCACGTTATTAGTTCCAACACATCTTCAAGACTTGGATGCAACACAGTACGAGGAGTCCTTAATCTTGCAACATTATGAATACCTCTTGTATACTATCAAGATACACGCATTTGTTCACTTCATTTACACAAAATCTCTGTTGATCACGTTTATAGGAGATGGAGTTGGCGGCTGGAGTTAGTTTTCAGGGAAATGGCGAAATGTTAGACGAGTTTATCACCAGAAGCAGAGGATAGACCGGACCTATAAGCAAGTCCTAAAGTCCAAAATTATCATACACCTACAGTCCTCGAGTGGGTGAGCTGAAAGGTGAGAGAAGTCCTAAGCCTAATGGGAGAAGCCCTAACAGTCCAATGGCTGGAGAATCAAGACTGTCCAATCCTGGGAAAAGCCCATCAAGTTCAGCAAAATATTAGTACGGTAAAATATTGTTTGAAATATTAAGTTTATTTTCGTACCCAGTAATTAGCTTTAAGACATCTTGCAGTTGTTTGTATGTCTGTTATTTTAGTCGGAACTGTTTGTAAGGATTTCTTTTTTTTTTTCCTGAAATATGTAAAGTACTTTGGACTTTTTCCTAACTTGTAACAAGATATAGTGACAGCTACAGAGTACTTACCACTGTAGAACTGAAAGAAATGACAACTAATTCTCATATTACAAGATCCCCTCGAATATCGTCCAATAATTAAAAAAGAAAGGAAAAAGATAGAGATACCGAACACATAATATAGTTCAATAATCATATCTACATTGGATACAAAAATATATGTTTTTCTTTAATCTTACATGTCATATATGTAATATAACTCTTAGTGCTTAGAGACTATTGACATAGCTGTAGAGAGGAGAGGAGGGAGGTGAGCATAAATAAGGGAGGGAGGGAGAAGAGGGAAGAAGAAATAGAAAGGTTAGGAAAGATAAGATACGGTAAAAGATAAAAATATCCCATGTAGTTAGGAAATTAAAAAAAAAAACTATGGTCTGAAATTTAATTTAAACTTGTCTAGAAAAATTCTCTACAATTGACTTCTATTAAAAAAAATAAATGAAACTTTTGATGTATTAAAATTAGCTTATATGAACCAATCAAAATTAGGTTACATGGACCCAATATTTAATCAAACTTAACTTTATAATCCGACCCCGACCCTAATATGAATTTAACCCAACCTCTTCCAAAGTTCTCCAAAATTAGGTATTCACCTCCTAAACCTAATTTCCTCCCCCCTACCCTAACCTAAAGAAAATGTAGCTTTAACGTAATGCAATTGATCTTAAGGGTATGCCTTTCTTTATTCATAGTTTGATATTCTAGTATCCTAGGTGTAGAGGAACCACACCAATCTATCTCAAACTTGGTGGTTAAACTCTTCACTTTATCCTAAATCGACTTCATAGTCTATAATTGATAAGATGATCAAGAATCACTTCAAGTTTTTTTCCGTTACACTAGAAGAATAAGTAAAACAAATGAATTAAACATGTTGTAAGAAGTTCTAATAGCTATAAATCCCATGCTTGAGGGGAAAATCATTTCAAATTGGTGAGTCTGGTTCTTAGTACTTGTTAACCTTGCTTCAATCCAACTTTGGCTTTTATGAAGGTATAAGAATTGATTCTTTCTATAAAATGGAACTTGAAAACATAATGTTGGTAACTACTACAATTAGGCATTATAATCCTCTAAGTATAAAATATGATTTTCTCTTTTTTAGTTTGTTTCATCTGCTTTGCTTTGTTTGTATGTTTTTTCACTAGCTATTGTATTAAGCTTTTTTATGGGACCATTATCATGTCTTTTACAAATTGTAACAAGTATGGACTATGTTGCTGTTTCTTAGGCACTTGTTTTTTGTCCTGATTATGACAATATCTAATGTCTTCTATAGCTAATGCAGGAGTTCATTATTCAGTATGCATGTCCTAGGGAAGTGGTATGTGTTTTTACGTACATTATCATTCCTATTTAGGATTTGTAACAAAGATAGTATGATTAGTTCACTGGTAGTAATTGTCTCTCAGATTCTAAGTCAACTTTCCAAACTTTAAAAGCAAAATCTCTTATAGTTTTAGTAATAAGATCACTTTCATATTAAACACAAAGTATGGACTGCTTGTTACCTAATACCTAAGCGAAATTTTAAGTTTACAGTCCTAAGTGAAAGTTTAAGTTTACAGCATCCAAATACTTACCTTGTTTCGATTATGCCTTTTTTAGTTGCTCGAGATTATTTAGTTCCCCATCATACTTCCTAGTAGTCCTTTTGATTGTCCATATGTCTCAGTAGGACCAAGTTTTATTTTGTTCTGTTTCTCTTACTTTAATATTTGGTTCAAGAATTAATTATAGTCAAAGCAAAATGTTCAATTTTTTTGTTTGTAATTGGAATAAGCTTCAAAGTTTGATTTTTGTTGTCTCATTGTTAAATCACAATTTTAGGTCGTTAGGTCAAGCAATTTGAAATGGCATTGTAAATACTCATGCCTATGGCTCAATTTTTAATATGAGATTTCTCAATAGAATATCAATTGTTAGTTTTGTACTTCTTTAAAAGGAGTGTAATTCCTTCGCTGATTAGGAGCTCATTTCCTATAAAGGTCAAATCCTGACTCTCACTTACAATATTTCATGATTCAGTTGTGACTTTTGTTTATAGACAAGTATAAAGTTTATGGTTGTCATTTCTACTTTTTGCAACAATAAGAAAAAAAATACTTGTCGTACTGTCAAGTTGTAATGGTGTTTTCAATAATAATATACAGTTTTCAACCTTAGTTAGGAGGCTGTAGTTAACAGAGAATATGAAATTTGATCTCAAATCTACTTCTTATATGAACTTGTTATTACTATCTTCTTTCTTTACTCTTGAAAAGTCTCATATTATCTTCTTCATATTAACTTGTTCTGTACAACTTCGTGTTTTACTTTCATTAAATGTTGTTCTTGCAATTTCCTTTAATTTCTTGCTTTATTATTATTATTGGTGCCTTCTCTTTTAAATTTGTTGCTTGCCTCATGCTTACTTATTTGTCTTTATTTATGGTTTGAAATGCTTTACAAAAACCGATGTAATTCGCTCATTTGCATGAAATCCCTTTAGATTTTTAATTGATGTTAGAAATGCTAACATAAAAAATAGGTTATATAATGTACACACAATAACATAGAAATAAGAAGGAAAAATAACATGACTGTTGCTCCTAACTACTTCCTTTCTTCTAAAAAAAAGGTTTAACTCAGTGTATCTTGTTTATGGAGATTCAATTTCAACTTTTCCAATTAGTTCCTATTTTCTTTAGTGTTTTTAAGATTGATAAACCTATTGATACCATAAAGTTACTTTAGAAATCTGACCAATAGAATCTTTCCCTTAGAATTAGAGAGGTAGTAAAGTTTCCCAATAGTTATCATTCTCATTCATGAATTTGGTGTGAAACAAGGAATTGGAAATATACCATTTCCACTCCCAAGTTATGGATATATTTTCAAATTAAAAAAAATTCTTCACTATAGTCTAGGATTTAAAGGAGGTAAATATCAACTACTACAAACAAGTTACTTTCTCATATATTAGGATGGTACACTTATACTATTCCTATTCATTAATGTAGTAGTGCCAACATTCAAAATACAAGTAATTTCTTACTTTCAATTAGTTAGGTATTTTGATTCCAAACCCTTTTACTTAGGAGAACAACATTACTATGGTACTAGACCATTTCTCTACTTATTTATATGAGAGAAGACGAGGTCGAAATTTCTACTTCTTATCAATAGTTCTATGGTTAACTCAGTAGACTTTTTGAATGGTCTACTCAAATACTGTTTAACTCATCTTTTTCTCATTGTCCCTTATAGATACAAATATAGGATTTGCCTTCCAACTGCTTTACTCTAAATGTTAGAGAAATAATTTGGTAACAATTTTTTCTACCTCCATGCTGCAAGTTAAAAAAATTATGCTTTTCTTTAATCAACCTTGGCAAGACTTAATTTCAGCCCAAAACATGCCATAAACTAGCATGAAATGTAAGAATTTGTAATAAGTTTCCCAATATTCCCAGTTTCAATTTGGCTAAGGAGACAATCTTACTAGGCTAGTGTTTGAAGTTTCTCCTGTAGGTTTATATCATAATAAACTTTTATTCTTGTCATAGTTCATGTTTACGGTTTGTTGCTAATGATTTGTTGGAAAGTCTTATGGCTTTGTTGCAAGGTCGATTTTTGGTTCTAGTACTCACTTATTTTCTCAATTAAGGAAATGAAAATAGCATGTTCGTCTAGTAGTATAGCCAATGAGATTGAAACCCATTTACATTATTATTATAATTGTGGATTGATAGTATATATAAGGACTTTTTAGTCCAAGTTCAACCCAAGAAGGTGATTTTATGGATGTACTCAATTTAGGATAAAATTTAAATATAAATTTACTTTTTAAAATTTTGATTTTATATGAATGGATTGCTAAATTTGTCTTATATATGTTATTTGTAAAGAAAATGTGATTACTTTACATGGCATGACAAAAAATTCATAAGAATAGTGTAGATATTATCAATTAGCTTGGGAGATCAACAACAAATTAAAGAATCAACGAGACTACTTATGATTAAGAAGGTTGCTGATTTGTGATTGGGTCATCTTTATTGTAGTTGTTAGGTGTTATATAGCAATGTGTTTATAAGAAATACATTTATCATACTAATGTATGGATTAGTGTATTAGTATTATCTTATCTAGAAAGGGCTACGATGTTTTTTCTTTCTCCTTCAATTTATATAGTTATATGCTTTATTAGTTAGGAATAATGGATAATATGAGCAAGTTGTGTGGAATAGTAAAAATTTCAAAAAGAAAAAAGATAGCAATTTCCATCTTCCTTGGAGAAAAAAGGTCCAACTAGGATGCTAATTTCATGAAACTGGATCAATTAACTTAAGCTATAATTTCCATCCAAAAGGACATGGATATTAACTTGATGGATTTCTACAATTAAAAGCATGAGCAAAAGGATGTAGATACTAAATAAGCCCAAATAAAAGCCTTCTAACACTTAAGTTATAATTTCCAACCACTAAGGTAATGATGGCCTTTAGGCCAACTTATGTCAATATGTTTTTCTATTACAAGTTCCACCAATACTATGCCAAACGAATAAATATTAGCTTTATCTATTACTTGGAATTTCTAATCACAAGATCAATGGATCAACAACAATTTAAAGTATATACATAAACTAGAATTCATCATTCGAGTAAGCTTTAAATACAAAAATAACTAGCTATAATAAACACAATATACAAAAAGTTTCTATCTAAAATAAGATCCATATACATAAATAGATATTCTTAGGGTGTGCTTGTTTAGTGGGTAAGAAAAAAGGAGAATAGGTATGGAATGAAAGATTGAGTTTGGTAAGGGACTATGATTATAAAGTCATTATTTTGATTACCCATTTTTAGGTAATACCCCATTCCTCTCCTAATCTAGAGGAATGGGTATCATTCTTCTAGAGGAATAGATATCATTATTAATTAAATAACTACATTATAATTAATTAAAATATAATTATTCATTAATTAAAATATTGTAATTAATTAATTAAAATATTATTAATAATTAATTAACTAATATAATTAATTAATTAGTTCCAATATAATTAATTAAAATTAATTACAATATTTTAATTAATCAATATATTGTATTAATAATAATTAACTACAATATAATTAATTAAAATATAATTCATTCATTAATTATTGTAATTAATTAATTAATTATAATATAATTAACTAAAATATTATTAATTAATTAATTAAAATTAATTACAAAATTTTAACTAATCAATATATTGTAATTGATTAATTACAATATAATTAATTTAAAAATATAATCAATTAATTAATTAATTATAATAATTTTTTATTTCTCAATATTTTTTACAAACCAACCACTGTCAATGGTAATGGTAATCATTCCTTCTTCTTAACCAACCATCATAATTATAATGATAAAATCCATTCTCATTCCTCACTATATTTATTCTCATTCCTATTACCATTCCTTTGTGAGAACCAACCGCCCTCTTAATATGCACCATATACAAAAATAAAGTTAGTTATTCTTTTATTTCTCCTCTATGCTTGTTTTTTTGTCGACTGGATAGTTTGACTATCATGTATTCTCTTAAAACATGTTTTTACATTGTGACTATATTGCTTGCGTATTTCACATAACATCTCAAGTCCTTTCTGAGTAGTTTTATGTAGGTTTTGTGCCTCTCTTAACTCCTTACCCCTTTCCTTTTTTGGTCCTAGAGCCCTTCTCATGTATTATGGTGGATATATTTTAGAGCTATGAATCTTGCTCGAGTTTGGTCATAAATCATTACCAGGAATTGGAAAAATATAACATGTATAAACAACAATAATTTTTTCTTTTCTATGCATCAAATTAATTGCAGCACAAATATGTTAACAAAGAATTCTACTTAAATCTCATCTCTTGAATGTGCAAGTCTTGTTACCTAAATCAACAACATGTTGTTTAAAATTTATACGCTTAACTTTAAACCATCTCCCACAACTAAGGTATGGCATCCAGTTATTGAAAAGTCGTTTAAACTTCTCCTAACTTTTTTTAATCCTAGAACAAATGCATCTATTATGTTTCTCCATCCCTTCTTTTTTCTTATTAAGTCACTTTGTCATTGCTCTTCTATCATCTTAAGTATTATAACAATTGGTTTTTCCCTAGCTTCCTTGATGTAAGCATTGAAGTTTTCAAAGTAATTGTTCAACAACATGTCATATTTCAGCTCAACACTAAGAGTTTTCCTGCACCACCTATTTGTTTGTAACATCCCCTTTTCCCATGTGTCTTGAAAATTAAGTTGGTGTGTTTAATTAGTGACTAAAATTTTTTGGTGAAAATTTAGGAAAATTCTAAAATTGTTGGTATTTTTGGGACTAGGAAAAATGTCAAGTGGCAAGACAATAGATAAATAGTAGTTGAAATAAGTATTAAGTGGTAGTAGAAATTTTGATAAATGACATTAGGATTGTGTCATTGAAAATTGGGAGCCAATTGGAGTAGAAATTGGAGTTAAATGGACTAGTTAGTAAAAGAGACCAAGGGAGAACTATAAGGTGGTGACATGTGGTAAGTGACAAGTGTCACTTACCATACCACACACCACACTCACGACATTTTTATATTTGAAAGACCATCTTTTGGTCTTTTATTTTATTCCTTTGGTTAAATGCCCTCGCTTCATTGCTCTTCTTCTTCTTTATTTCTTTTTCTCCATTTATGGCACTTTTTGCTCTCTCCAATGTGATCCTTATTCTCTCACCTTTCATTTACTACTCTCCTTTTTGTTATCTTCTCCATCTTGTCACTAAAACCTAACCCTACCACCTTTGAAAGATGATGGTTGTGGGATGCAAGGAGGAAGCTAGGGTTATGAAATTTTGAAGAATATTAGAGTTTAAATCAAGTAACATATTACTTTTCATGATTTGTTACATGAAACATGTTTGATGATAGTCAAATGATCATGAAATGGTAATACATATATGCTGAAATGTGAATGAGAAAATCTAGGTATGTTCTTGTCTTGCTTTTACATATAATATGATGATTGATAATTCATAAGATGTTGTAATGATGATTTAGAGATAGAAAGATCATCAAAATGATGTAGAAATTGTACCAAAATTTCATGAAGAGATGATAGGTTCATGTTCTATTTTTACTGCTTAATCATATAAATTTTTGGGTAGTTGTAATATGGATGAACTAGAATGATTTTGAGGTTAAAGAAAGAGCTAATGTGGTGTCTTGAAATGAGGTAAAATAGAATGATAAGTTAGAAGTCAAATGAAGGTGGAAATGAAGTTAAAACATGTGCAGAAAATTAAAGATAAATATGTTCTATTTTTGGTGTGTAATAATGTGAATGTTAGTAATTGTAATAGAGATGAAGTAGAGTGAGTTAAAAGATAAAGAAAGGGAAAGTATAGTGTCTTGAAGTGAGAAGAATTAGCATGATAGCTTTTAGATAAAGGGAAGGTGACAATAGAGTTAAATGTGTGCTGAAATATTGAAGAATGTACAGAAATGGTTGATGTTTAGTTTTTATGATTATGATCAACAATTTTGTATGATGTGTTTTGTGGACGTTTTGAATTGGAATGGAGGTGAGAATGAGGAGAAATTAAGCTAGAAATGATAGATATGCATAAGATAGGTTAGCTGTAACTTGTAGGAGTTAGAAATCTAGAAATTGGCTAGTAAATTTTCGTTGGGTGAACATTCTCTGGAATTTCAGCATTCCAGCTCTGTTCATGAATGTTTGGAGGGACATCATGTCCGCTGGGCGAATATTATCTAGACACTTACAAAAATATAAAAATTTGACCCTTTAGATGGCAAAATCTCTCTTTGGGGTCTTCACGAAAGTTGTAGAACTCGAAGCCCTCTTCGAAAGAGTACTTGAGTGACTTTAATATGATATTCATAGAGAAAGTTATACCTTTTGTCCCAAAACCATATATATATAAATTATTGACTTATCAATGCTTTCCTATGATGCTTTTAGGCTTGAATGAAGATTAAAATGAGCTTAGTTTGATGATGGAATAAATGATATGTTTAGGGTGATGATTAAGCATATAAATATAGGAATCAATTGTTGAATATCAAGTGTTCAAATATGAAATTTTGGGATGTTATGAGAATGAAGGTGAACCTATGATAATTAATGTGATTCAAAGAAGATGGATGATGTATATTAAGTAAAAGTGAATGATAAATTGAATATTTTGGGATATTTAAATTTTAGAATGACCTTGATGAGTGATGAAATGATGAACTAAATGAGGTGTAAACCTATGTCCAATTCAGACATATATGAAATTTGAAGTATGAATGATCTTAGATGTGAATTAAAGAAATATACCCGGAATAGTCAAATTAAGCATGCATTATACATTACACATATACATATATGTATAATTGAATGTGAATATAATTGTGCAATTAATAATGTATGTGCAATATGTGTATAGGATGATGTTGATATATAGGATAGAACGTCAGCATCCAAACGTTTCTGGATTTTGGAATCTAATGCTAATCTGGACCATACTATGAGTAACCTAGATAGTCTCACATGATTGCTTGTTTGTTTTAAATTCTGTATTAAATTATTATGATAACTGTGAATGTGTTAATTCTGGACATTATATGTCTAAGGCGTTTGATGCATGTAAAACTTATTAGAAATGCTCATTGAATGTGAATTTAACTGAATAAGTGATTCTCAACTTAAATGTTGAAAATGTGATAATTAACTGAATTAGGTTTAAAATGTGAATACCTAATTTTGGAGGAACTTTCGCAATCAGGTCAGTTGGGGGTTGAGTTATTTTCACATTAAAGGTGTGTTATTTTCATACTAACGTCGAGTTAGGATCAATATAAAGTTGGGTCATGTTAAATTTTAGGTCCATGTCACTTTATTTTGATTGGTTTATGTAGACCAATTTTGATATGTCAGAAGTTCTATTACTTTTTTTTAATGGAAGTCAACTTTGGAGGATTTTTCAGGACAACTTTAAACTAAGTGGAATTTTTTGATAATTTCAAATGATAGGAAGTTTTTCCAAAATTTTCCTAAATACATGAGGTATTCTTTTTCTTTTAACCATATGATAATTAACTCATCATAGATAGTCATTACATATATTCACCATTTTAACATAATTCAGTTAAGTTAGGATAACTCAGCGCTCTAACATATTCTAACACACAAAATAAAAGTAACTGCTTAGTTATGATCAAAAAAATTTAATTGGCTTATGAGCTATCCTCCTTGATTCCCTAAACTGTTGGATCTTTAATTGTGATCATTACGCCTGTAACATCATCCTCACTATCTAAAAAATTATTATCCTCAAGGTTCAAATGAGGAAAATCTTACTAGAACTATTTAAAAGGCTCCCAAGTAGCTTTTGAAGGAAATTAGGATTGCTAGTAAAAAAAATTAATGACAATGACCCAAAATTTTCTCTAGTATAAGGAGTGGCTGTGAACTATGAAAAGGTAGAGGAAGGGAGATTGATGAGGTGGAAAGATCTCCATCACATTTCTTTAGAAGAGAAATATGGAAGACTTTATGAATTCAGTCTTCTAAGGAAGGTCTAGTTTGTAAGCTACTGGACCAATGCAAGCTAGCACTTTGAAGGGACCAAAATACCTTTTAGATAGTTTGTTAGATTAAAGATGAGCAATTCAAAATTAACATTATGTTTTAAATTTCACAAACATCCAATTTTCCATTTCAAACTGAACATATGTTTAATAAAGATAAACCGGAATTTTCATACGTAATTGAACCCAATTAGGGTTGGCTTGCAGTTGAGCAATAACAAAAAAATTCATCCATAAAAGCTACCCCAGAGAAACCTAAAATGTAATCACACAGTGAGGGAAAACCATGAACATAAATTGCTTCAAATGGAGTGTGTTTAATAGAAGAATGCCAAAAAAATGTTGTAATTCCATTCATCCTAATAAAGGTATTATACTCACATTTTTGGTTAGTCAATGATAAAGAATTGTAAATAATCCTCACGACAATGATTTACAATCTCAGTTTGGATATTAGATGTGGATGGTAAGAGCTAGTTATAAAGAAAGAGATAACTTGGAATTTAAATGAACCTTGCCCAAAAAGAACTCATAAATAGAGGATCACGATTAAAGACTATATTAAAGGGAAATCTATGTAGATGATAAATTTATTTAACAAATATATCAGTAAGCTAGTGAGTAGTTATATAGAGGATTAAAACATAAAAATGAGCATATTTAAAAAGACAATAAAAGACTACCAAAATTATTTTTTTAAACCAAAAACTCCTAGGCTAATTAGTATATATAGAGGCTAGACATGTCAATGTGCATTGAATGACAACATGACCCACCAATATGGAACCTTGAGAAAAGGATAAGGTGAAATATGTTAGAATAAATATTATGTTTTTATAGAAGACTAATCCATCTTTAATAGAGTAATTAGGTGATTCCTAAAGAACTTGAATGAAGTATAAAACAGCAGAGGCTTAGGATTATATCAAAACAAATTCCTCAAGAAATGAGAATAGGG
Source organism: Erythroxylum suave (assembly GCA_027563595.1). Classification (NCBI taxonomy): domain Eukaryota; kingdom Viridiplantae; phylum Streptophyta; class Magnoliopsida; order Malpighiales; family Erythroxylaceae; genus Erythroxylum; species Erythroxylum suave. Next base: position 5,798,962 of record JAOSBN010000004.1, on the reverse strand, counting down.
CAATTGCTAGCTTCGAAATTGCTTACAAAAAATGATAAATACCACCAGGACAATGTGAGAGGGCATTAAAGGTTATATTATCATAGTTAGATTTATAAACAATCTCAAAATTAAAGCCCAACAATTGGGTTAACCATTACCTAGTACTCTAGATTTTACAATGTTTGATGTGCTTTAGATTTTACATATTTTGATTAAGCAAAGACTAAAGTCTTTGATAATAAATTTGGATAATAAATAGGGCCCCCTAAAAGATATTATTGTCATTTTTTAATAGCTTTTATGGTCACAAGCATTTAACAAGCATAAGTAAAAGAGGTTTGTAATTTAGGATATAGTGGTTTATTGAAAAAGGCAATATCATAATTCTGTTGAGATAAGATAGCACCAATTCCAAGTTTAGAAGCATCAATTTAAAGGAAGAAGGGCTTAACAGAATTAGGAAAAGCCAAGATTAAAGTTTATGTAAAACCATATTTAAGCTTATCAAAAGTTTCAATAATATGATCTATAAAAATTAAAAGCATATTTTTAAAGGAGCTATATGAGAGGTGTGCCCATAGAAGCATAATGTGCAACAAATCACCGATAATATCTAGTTAGGTCAAAAAATTATCATAAATCTTTAATTGATTTTGGTAACAGAAAGTCCATAATAGTCATACTTTTCTCAACACCCACTAAGACACCATTAATGGAAATGAAATATAAGGGGCATTGTAAAGCTCAAAAGGCATTTTGGGAAATTCATGATGATTATGGTGTGTTTAAAATGTTTTCATCTTTTTGTCATCATTTTCTATCTTGGTCTAATGATACTCTACCTATAAGTTCAACTTAGAAAATACCTTTGCATCATGGATAGTCTAAAATTTTTTCATGGTAGGAATTATGAAACAATCTATGATCATCACAACATTTAAGGCACAATAGTAAACACAAAAGCATTAAGAGCCATCTTTTTTCTTCAGTAGCATCACAATAAACAAGAAAAGTGTATTATTTAACCAAATAATGGTCTTGTTAAGATTTTCTTGTATTAAATGCTCCATTTTTATTTTTGGTATATATATAACAATTAACCTTAATGACAGTTATGCCTGATACTAAAAAGATGGCATGGTTATAAGGGCAAAATCCTTGGGTTCAAAAAAAGCATGAATAAAGCAATCAAGTAAGATTTGTAAATTGAGAATTATATAGTGAGATGAGGCTGAAATAAATGGTGGTGTGAATTATAAATATAAGTGAACCATCTCGATCTAGGAAAGGGAGATGATGACCTCAATTTTGTCCTCGTGTTTGAATTAATTCATATACACATAATAGTTTCATACTTTGTAAATTAACTTGGCCCCCCTCATAGTTTAATTTCATAAACAAATTTTAATATTCAAAGACGAATTTACCTAAATCCTAACGATGGATCCCCAAGATCAAATCTACTAGATAAACCGAGAAATAGGTATCAGCCAAATATAGAAGAAAAAAAACTTAGGAACAAAGTTCCCCAAGATCAAATCTACTAGATAAATTGAGAAATAGGTATCAGCCAAATATTGAAGAAAAAAAATTAGGAACAAAGGCCTATATAGTAAAAAGAATCAATATTACATACAATGACATTTAAGTGAGGAGAAGGATAACCCAAATGTTGGGCCATATGAATCTGATTAAAGTTGTCGGTTGATTTGCTATCGACTAAAATGACAACCATTTGATCAGATATGGCATTTTATCCAAACCCAACCTAGTCCAAGTTGAATAAATTTCAAACCAAAGTCAAGCTTTTTTTTAAAAAAAAATGGCTTCAAGTTAGGTTCAAGCTCTGGTTGCCCAATTTGGATCGAAGTTTGAATATCTTAAATATGCCTTATTGAAACGATGTTATTTTACTAATTAAAATTTTTAAAAAGCTTAGTATTAAACTCGATCAAGTTTAGGCTCAAGCCATAAATTTTGGGCCTCTACCCCAAACTTAAATTTTATCAACCCAATGTCAAGTTTACATTTGACCTGAGATGGTTCCTTCCAAATGAAGGGTTATACAAATAAGCCTCCCCTGAAGTGCATGAAGTGAGATCACCGAGAGGTCTATTGAGGCAGTCGATGGCATGTTTTCGATCACTAGTATGGGAAGAGTTGAAGACTCAAAGGAGGGATCTAAAATAGATGAAGAAATTTTCTAACCATCTTCGTCTAATAAACATTAAAATGTGGCAATTTACAATGATTCCTAGGTAGGAATATCTCATTATAGTTAAAGTATAGTTGCTTTTTGCAATAAGTCACCATATCTATTAAACTTAAATGCTTAATCAAGAGACAGTTGGTTTGAAATGAGAGGTCTTATAATAAAGAGGAAGTCATGGTAGACGATAAAGAAGAGAAACATAAGATGGAGATAAAAGATGAAAATGAATGAGTTGTCACCACTTTATCCTTGATTAATTTCTCTATGCCCACTTTAGGTATGGTTGATGGTTTAATTAAAAAGAATTCACACTTGATTTCCTCTTGTAGACTTAAAATAAAACAATTCAAAAGGTTGACCTTGGGGAGGCTAATAGGGATTTAAACGCCAATATTTAAGATCTTATATTGGTTATTTTTTGGAGTTTAAATAAAGTAGCCTTATGATTTTGAAAAGAAGAAGGACCAAAACAAAATTCTAAAGCATAGGAAAAAGTTTCCCAAGTCATAAGTCATCAAGTTAAATACATCTCCTAAAACTAGTCAAGAGCTAACCTTGGCATATAAAAGGAAACAATATTAAATCATTGATATAATATTGTGTTTTGAAAAAAAATATTTGAAACTAACCTAGAACATTATCACTAGAAAATAAAGGTATTTTCATTCTTAGTAGAAATGGATTATGGATGGAGGTGGTTTCAATAGAGAGATAATTAGATGAAGATGTGGTGGAACAGGACAGAAAATGGAGGGGAACAGATGGAGCAAAGTGCCAAAGAAAAAGCAGTGGAGTATGAAAAAGAGGAGGTAGTGTAGGTTATTTTTCAAGGAAAAAATGTTTTTGCATTTTGTGGGCTAAAACAATTTATTAAGTTAAGAAGGATTTTTTATTCCCTTTATCAAAGGAGAAGTTTTTGGCAGTGACTTGCTTCATAGTGGGAAGGATGATATCAAACTAAGGGGAAGTGTTAGTATGAGTTTAGAGCTAGTCATAAACCTTGAAAAGAGTTTCTTTAATAACCTGGTAACGAGTGATCATTCTAACCATGATAAAATTAGTGAAAATACCAGTGTAACATAGCTCTTAGTGCTAGGAGTTTAATAAAATAGTAACATAGAGACATAAAAGGAGGGAGGTGGGTACAAATAAGATAAGCGAAGAGATAATAAAGATTAAGGAAGATTAATAATCTTTATACATATAGTTAAATTAAGACATCTTGACAATTTAGCATATTTCATCCTTATTTTTAATAAATATAATAAAATAGTAGTTTAGGCATAATCAAAAACTTTAATGTACTCATAAACTATCCTTCAATTTCTTAATTTGATTAAATTCTTAATTATGATCATTAGATTTGCAACATCATATTAATAGGAAAAGGATCAATATACCAATTATAACAAATTAATTACATAATAATGAAATATTTACTCTTGAAAATTTTAATTGCACTTACATTTAGAGAAATAAAAATATAAAAAATTTTGTTTAAAGGAATATCATTTGTAGTATATCATAAATCATGCATGCTCAATAGAAATGCACATAAATTTTTAATTTTAATTTATTGTAGAATATACTAACTTAACTTAAGTTAAAATTCAACAATCGTCAAAGTTATCAACAGATGAGATCGTTTGGCATAAAAAATGAAATCCATTGTTGTGGAACAGAAAGAAATAGGTGGTTGAGATCCTCTAACTCAAAGTAGAAACTAGATTCTTGACACAGAGGATCTCATCTAAGTTATCAAAGAGTTGAATCATCAAAGTTATCAAAGACACAAAATTCCTGGTTACAACATCAAAGATCATTCAACAGTGTGGATTGTAACCTAACTCTCTTATCATATTTTAACGAAATGATAAAGATTAAAAAAAACTATGATCATCAATTTTCTATTTTTTGCAAAAAAATATTTCGGTATGGACCAAGCTTGGACATCCTGGCCTAAGGTGTGATTTTTGAAAAAATTATGTCTGAGGCTTGACCTGAAACCCTATCAAGTCAGGTCTGATCCATTGATCTCTTGGAGTTTGGTCTAGGCCCAATTGTCAACCCCAAATACGAAGGCGATAACATGTTTCAAAACCAAAAGTAGTAAAATTATGATCAAAAAGCCCACAAAAATAAAACTCAAAAACTTTGTCTATAAGAAGAAGTGAGATACACGTGAAGAAAAAATATTACTTATATAATTGCTCAAATAGTATTGAAAGCTATAGCACTAATTCATCAATTATTTAGCTTAAACTAATAAAAATTGAGTTAATAAATCACGTGATTTTTCTTGATAATTTGAGACTCTTGTCATGAATTGAAATGTGAGAAGAACAACTTTTAGAGGTTCATATGGCCATTGTTCTGAAATCTTAAAACCTTAACATTTTGGCTGCTTAATGCTTATATAATCTTCGTTCTAAACATTTACTAGTGAAATATAGTACTCTACTTTCTTTATATATTACTATACAACCAAGAAAAATTATGGAAAGAATCGTGAATTTTGTTAAAATAATAATCATATAATTGAATTCAAAAAAATAAATATTACCAAGAAAAGTTTGCATGAAACATTATGTTAGAGTAGTGCCCTAAAGGCAATCCCCTTTAGCGCATTTTGTTCATAGTCATGTACAGACTTTATGAATAAATAAAGCAAAGGCATATTTCATTTATTTGATATTCATTTT
>JAOSBN010000004.1:5776554-5793966 GCA_027563595.1 Erythroxylum suave | reverse complement strand
TCTTCAACTTGATTGCCATTGCAATATCTTCAATCAGCTTCAGTAATTCTGGTTTCACAAAACAATCAACTCCAACATTAATACGTTAAAATTTAATTTGTGAGTGTTTAATAAAAAATCTAATATTAATATTGAAATATTAAGGATTTTTTATTGAATTCAGAACGTTAAATATTTATTTATATCATTTTTTTAATCATGTTGCATCTGGCTTTCTTGCACTTACTAATAAGTTACCATATGATAATTTTCTTTTGGAAAAAAGAGAATAAGTAAATTCTAAAACTAAAACAAAAAGCAAGAAGTGACACAGAACAATTCTAAATATGTACTTTTATATCAAACAAGATAAGATCGGGCTTGTGGCCACCCTGGTACTCTGTTTTACTCGTTAAATTTCTGTACAAGCTTGGTATTCTACGCTAATGTTGGAGATGGCATATAAATTGAACATTTTGAAATGCATATACATGAGCATCCCTTCGCGATGCATGAGCAAAGGCTACTACAAATCTAGACGATATTCCAAAAACATTTGCAATGACAGCAAAGAAGAGCTTGACATCAGAGCACAACAGCAGATCTCAACCAGAAATTCCAAAACTGATGGCTTGTTAGAATTCCTGTATCATTCAAGGAAGCTTCAAAATTCTTCATTTTGCTGGCTGTCACCAAAAGAAAGATGTACGAACTAGCAACTAAGATCCTAAGTGACATTGTACATGTTTTGTCATCTTTTTTTTTAAGCATTTCGTTTGTTACTGATATATTTGGTTAGTACATTGATATTTCGTCTGAATTTTTTCATTCTAAAGCTTAGCTATGGGTCTAGAGGACACAAGATTCATCATTCTGGACCATTGCTAGTTTCTTCAGGGAATATTGTTAGAATTATCGTTAGTTAACCATTCAATTAGTTGTTCACAGTTCAGTTAGTTCTTCATGCTTCATATGTGCATTATAAATATTCTTCATTTGGATGAAATAAAATAGACTTTAATTCTCTCTCAATTTTGATTTTCTTATATGGTATCAGAGCAAAACTTTCCGCTATTCTGAGTTTGTCTGGGTTCTTTATACAACATCCAGATTTTCTTGATTTTTCATTCTTTACGTCCAAGAAACGTTATCGTTTCTTTATTGGTATTCTTTTCTTCCTTTTCCTTAAGTTCACTGTGTTACTATGGCCAGCTTCAATGCTTGGAATGCTACTCACACCTCTGGTTTGACATCTAAACCAGAGGATAATCCATCCAGTCCGTATTTTCTTCATGTTAATGAGAATCCGTCGTTGGTTTTCGTATCTTTGGTTCTCATAGGATCGAATTATCACCAATGGCAACGAGCTATGAAAATGTCATTTCTTTCCAAGAATAAACTTAGTTTTGTTGATGGTTCTATTTTGCAGCCACTGCGCACTGATCCGTTGTTCGTTCCTTGGGAGAGATGCAACAATCTGGTTATCTCTTGGCTTATTCACTCTGTTTCCCCTTCCATTGCACAGTCGATCATCTGGTTAGATTCAACTTATGAAATATGGAATGATCTCAAAGCAAGATTTGCTCAAAGCAATTCTTTTCGTATTTGCGACCTTCAACTTGAAATTTACACTTTTCAATGAGGTAGTTTGTCAGTTTATGAGTATTTTAGTAAACTTAAAATCTTGTGGGATGAATTACAAATCTTGCGTCCTCTCCCATCTTGCTCCTATTCTCCTCAGTGCTCTTGTGGGCTGTCCAAGAATATTAGAGATTTTCATGAACATGACCAGGTCATGGTTTTCATTGAAGGTATAAATGAGTCGTATTCGAATGTAAAGTCACAGATCTTGTTAGTGGATCCTTTGCCTTCTTTGAACAAACCATTCTCTTTGGTTATTCAGCAAGAAAGTCCTTTGGTTTCTGATATTAATACTTTACCTGTTAAAGGCGTCAATGCTCCTGCACCTAAAAGGCACTTCAGTAATTTCATCCCACCAAACTGCATTCACTGTGGCAAGGAAGGTCATACCATTGACAGATGTTACAAGAAACATGGTTATCCTCCCAACATGAAGACTTCCAAGAAATTTACCAGTCATCCTTATACTAATGTTGTTGATGTTGATTCCCCTACTTCAGCTGCAGATCATCATCCTTCTGCACCGACAGAGGAACCAGGTTCCAATTTTCAATTTACTAAAGGTCAATATGATCAATTATTACAATTGCTTCAAGGTCTTTCTTCTACCTCTCATCATGTAAATTCAGTGACTCTACCGAATTCTATTCAGCCAACTTTTGCTTCAAGTTTGCCTTCTTCGAATGATGAGATAATTTCTCACATCTCTTTAAATATTTCTACTGTTCATACTTTTCATTGCAATGAATGGATTGTTGATACCGGTGCTACAAATCATATAGCATGTTCTTTATCTCTTTTCCATTCTTATAAATCAGTTTCTAATGTTTATGTCACTCTTCCTAACAAATGCAAGGTTCGAGTTACACATGTTGGTACTGTTCATTTAAATAGCCACCTACAACTTTTTAATGTTTTATGCGTGCCTGAGTTTACTTTCAATCTTGTTTCTATTAGTAAGTTAGTTCGTGACCTCTCTTGTTGTTTAATTGTTTCACCTTCTCATTGTATAATTAAGAGTATCTAGCCATGGAGGATGATTGGGGTTGCTAAGCATTCTCATGGACTGTGCATATTCAATTCCAGTGTCGTTTTACATGCTTCACCTGATATTGTTGCTAATTTTGTCTTCTGTAATAAAGAACCTACTTTACTTTGGCATGCTAGGCTGGGCCATCTTTCTTTTTCTCGTTTAAGATCAATAGTTCCTTCTATTTCTCATCATGAACTCTGTGATGTTTGTCACATGTCAAGGCAAAAATGCTTGCCTTTTTCGGTCAGTACTTCTGTTAGCAATGCTGTGTTTGATCTGATTCATATTGATATATGGGGAGACAATTATGCTCCCACTTTTAAAGGACATCGATATTTTCTTACTCTTGTTGACGATTTTAGTAGATTTACTTAATGCAACACAAATTAGAGGCTAGGACAATTATGTAAAATTTTGTCTCTTATGTTTCTATTCAATTTAATTCCACTGTTAAATGTATCAGAAGTGATAATGGCCAAGAGTTCAATGTTCCAGAATTTTACAACTCCAAAGGTATTATTCATCAACGATCTTGCGTTAAAACTCCTCAACAGAATAGTGTTGTGGAACACAAACATCAACATATTCTCAATGTTGCATGAGTTTTATGTTTTCATGTAAAGTTACCTATTTCCTTCTAGGGTGAGTGTGTATTGCATGCCATTTACTTGATTAATCATACCCTCACCCCTGTTCTTCGTAACATATCACCTTTTGAAGTATTATACTCTACACCACCTACTTACACTAATTTAAGTGTTTTTGGTTGTCTTGCTTTTGCTTCAAATCATTCCAACATCAGAAATAAATTTAATTCCCGTAGTATCAAATCTGTTTTTCTGGGTTTTTCTCTAGGTGTTAAGGGTTATAAACTATATGATATTAATACTCATAAGTTTATTTCATGGGATGTTTCTTTCTGTGAGCATATCTTTCCTTTCTCCACACTAACCTCTGATATGCAACTCTCTGATGGCTTCAGCACTCATAATTTAATTCTCCCTTCCTCTTCGGTTCAATTGACCTATGAAAGATTTCCTCCTGCTCTTAGTGTATCCATATCACCAGTATCAGATGTCACTTTCGCTCCTTCTAATTTACTGACCTCAGATGGTCCTACTTCCATGACTCCACTCGACATTTAGCTTCAAATCTCACTCCCATTCAATAGCAACCACCTCAATCTTAGCAAAGAAGCACCAGAATGAAGTCCCTGCCATAATACCTAGCTGACTATCAGTGCATGGCTATTCAACGAACTAGTCCTCATCAACTTTCTCATTTCTTTTCTTATTCCCATCTTACTCCTAAACATTATGTTTTTACAGCTGTTGTGGATCAGGATTGTGAGCCTCAAGCTTATGACCAAGCAGTCCAGATTGATGCTTGGAGACAAGCCATGCAGGCGGAATTTGATGCACTTCAGCAGAATCACACTTAGTAGCTCGTCGACTTACCACATGGGAAGAAAGCGATCAGATGCAAGTGGGTTTTTTGTATTAAGTGAAAGGTTGATGGATCCGTTGAACGTTATAAGGCTCGGCTTATTGCTAAGGGTTATACCCACGAGAAGGTGTTAATTTTCTGGACACTTTTAACCCAGTTGCCAAGATGACGACAATCTGATTGCTTCTTGCTTTAGTGGCGGTCAAAGGGTGGTATCTTCATCAATTGGACATCAATAATGTGTTCCTTCATGATGATCTCGATGAACAGGTATAGATGCAACTTCCTCAGGGTTGTGCAAGTAATTGCAACAAAGTATGCCGCTTGGTTAAATCTCTTTATGGTTTACGTCAAGCAAGTCGTCAATGGAATGCGAAATGGACTTCGGCCTTACTTCAATATGGGTTCACGTAAGCCACATCTGATCAGACGTTGTTCATTAAAAATGGGAGTGATGGTTTCATGGCCCTTTTGGTGTACGTCAATGATGTCTCTTTGGCAAGTGATAATATGCAGGCAATCCATAGCATTAAACAACATTTGCATGATGCATTTACCATTAAAGATCTTGGTGAGCTAAAGTTTTTTCTTGGACTGGAAGTGGCCAGAACTACAAGCGGTATTAATATTTGTCAGAAGAAGTACACTCTTGATTTGCTCAGGGCTACTCAATTTTTAGAGTCTAAACCTGTCCCTATGCCTATTCTACCAAAAACTAAGCTGTCTAAAGATGGGGGGCATGCCGTTGGAGGATGTTACATCATATAGAATGATAGTTGGTAAACTTCAGTATCTGATTACGACCCGACTTGATATTTCTTTTATTGTTCAGCAGTTGGTGCAATTCCTTGCTTCTCCTACGACAACTCACTTGGTTGTTACGCATATAATTCTTCGTTATTTAAAAGGTTATATTGGGCAAGGCCTTTTCTTTCCTTCTGATAGTGACCTAAGCTCATAGCCTTCTCTGATTCTGATTGGGGTAATTGTCCAGACACACGGTGCTCTTTTACAAGGTACTGTGTATTTCTTGGTTCTTCTCTTATTTCTTAGAAAACCAAGAACCAAAACACTGTTAGTCGGAGTTCTTTGGACGCTGAGTATCGAGCGTTGGCGACAACGACTTGTGAGGTGCAGTGGTTACATTATCTTCTTGGTGAACTGCGGTTGTCTCCCATCGTTCCAACGCCAATATTTTGTGACAACCAATCTGCTTTATATTTGGCATAGAATCTTGTTTTCCACGAACGTACTAAACATATTGACATCGATTGTCGAGTGGTTCGGGAAAAACTTCAATCTGGTGTCGTTGTTTTACTTCCAGTTTCTTCCAAGAATCAGCTTGCTGATTGCTTCACAAAAGGGCTTTCTTCATCCATTTTTATCGATTCTTTTCGCAAACTGCGAGTACATAATATATACTCTCCAGTTTAGGGGGATGATAGAATTATCGTTAGTTAATAGTTCAGTTAGTTGTTCACAGTTCAGTTAGTTCTTCATGCTTCATATGTACAGTATAAATATTCTTCATTCGGATGAAATAAAATAGATTTTAATTATCTCTCAATTTTGATTTTCTGATAAATATGGATCACATGCTGAAAGATCATGACCAACATATCCAAGAATGCATGGTTAGACCAACTGAAAGTTGGAGGATATTGAGCTGAAGGAAATTCAAATCGGACCAAGTAGAACGATACTGAGAGTAAGAAGTTGGATGGGGTTTTTCTTTATATGTGGGTTGTTCGTAGATAGATAGTTTTAGTGATCTTTCTGTATCTGCAAATTACCGCATGTATTTTAGGGCTAGTTTTTAGATTCTTTTGAAGTATGACATTATATTTCAATAGGGGTATCAAGTAGGAAATTGTTGCATCGACCACACTCCAGGTGCCCCCTATTCAGAGATGCTTCTTCTGTTAGGATAATGATAAGGATAAAATCAAGTTAGTTGTTATATGATACAAAATCTCTATCTGTTGTATCTAACTGATAGCATTTCATGTAACAAACTTCTTTATATAAATCAATTGAACCCACCGTGAATGTTTTTGGAAAAACCAAACTTACATGGTATAGAGCAATCTACGATCCTAGGCCTCCCTTTCTTCTAGTTTTTTGTCTTTTAAATGGATGCTACCCTCCTTTCTCTGTCTTTTTCCTCTTCCTCTTCCTCCTCCCTAATTCCTCAAGTGTTTTATGTAAATATCTTAGATTTTGTATATGAAAAGTTAGATATGACAAAGCTTCTCACCTGGTCCTACCTTTTCAATCTAGTCATTGACATATTTGATCTCTTTGATCATATTTCACCATCACCTTAGTCTCCCTATGAAACTATTCTCTCATCCAATGGCAAGAAAACCACCATGAACCCAGCCTATACCTTGTGGTACAAAGTGGATCACCTCATCCATAGTTGGATTAATGTCAACGTCAAAAAAGAAGATCCACCTCTTTTATATCACTCTAAAATAGCCTTTGAAGTAAGGAATTCTTTGTTTTCTCATTTTCTGGATAAATTTATTACTAGGGAACTTCAATTGAAGCTTGCACTAAATAAACTCAACAAGGGTCCTTTATCTATTGATGCCTATTGTCAAAGATTTCAGGAACTTGTTGATTTTTTAGCTGCAATTCAATTACCTCTCTCTGATCGTGAAAAAGTTAGTCGTGTTCTCCAGGGGCTCCCTCAATTGTATGAGTCATTGGTCACTATTGCCTCCAATCAAAAACTACCACCAACTTTTGTTAAGCTTTGGATGATATTGTTGAATCACGAGGCTCGACTTGGCAACATTGATTATGTTTCTACTACTGCTTTAGCCCCTCAAATTGCTCTTGTCTCTACTGTTGTGATGTCTCAGCAATCCTCTTCTCGTTCTACCTCATCACCTCAACCTTCTGGTTCTTGTGGTCTACACGGTGGTGGAAGAGGGTGCTCTCGAGTTGGTTACTCATGTAGTCGTGGAGCTCATGGTTTAGTATTTTATATCGGACTTGCTTCTCTTTCTCAAGCTTCAGCTAGCCGTACTTCCTTTACTGGTTACTGCTATAATTGTGGTAAGTATGGTCACATGGCTTCTATTTTTCCAACTCAATATGGTCACACAGCTTCTACCTATCCAACCCATGTTCTTGCAAATGACACCGCTAGTCAGTTTGCTAGTCCAAGTCTAGAAGACTCTTTTGATCTAACTTGGTGTCTTGACACTGGTGTCACCTCACACATGACACATTCACCTAGTATGCAGTTTTCTTTTGCCCCATATTCTGGCTCTACATCTATTGCTACAGGAAATGGTGAAATTATTGGCAATTTTATCTGTTAGTGATACGGTGCTACCTTCTAATACTCACTCCTTCAACTCTAATAATACTTTACATGTCCCTCTTTTACATAAGAATCTAATTTCTGTTCAAAAGTTCATTGCTGATAACAAATGCTTTATTGAATTTCATTCGCGGGATTGTCTAGTGAAGGACTAAAAAACAAGGATAATACTTCATCACATTAGTCGCTCCTCTATGCTATATCCTTTTCAAAGCACTATTACCGCATCCAGTGATCCTGAAGCACTATTTTCTGTTATCGCTCTTTTTGATGTTTGGCATGCTTGTCTTGGGCATCCTTATGCGACTACCTTACAACGTCTTAAGAATAGTTTTCCAATCTCTGCAAATAAGGCATCTTCTGTCACTCATTGTTCTTCCTGTTTGCAATCCAAAGACTGTAATCTACCATTTTCTCGTAGTACTACTATATCTGCAGGATTTTGAGATTTAATTCATTGTGAAGTATGGACATCCCATTTTCTTCTGTTTTTGGTTTAAATATTACATTATTTTTGTTGATGACTTCACAAGGTTTTCGTGGTTTTACCCTATGCATTATAAATCTGATGTTGTACAGTGTTGTCAAACGTTTAAAGTTCATGTTGAAAATCTTGGCTCTGGTAAAATCAAGTTTTTCCCCTTTGACAATGGCAGTGAGTTTATTAGTGGGGCCTTCAACCAGTTTCTCAAATCTCATGACATTTTTTTCAGTTCTCTTGCCCTCATACACCTGAGCACATGGTTTTGCATATCGTTTTGTGCTGACCAGACGGCACCGTACTGGCCACAAAATGGAACGATATTAACGTCTTTAGTACCAGGTGTAAATACTGATCAGTACTAGTTTATTTTGTCCAGTACTGGCTGGTATTATAGATACCAACCAATATCGAAAATTTTGAAAAACATAGGGACCTTTTTGCAAAATTTTCAAAAAGGTATTGTAGATACCAACCAGTATCGAAAATTTTGAAAAATATAGGCACCTTTTTGCAAAATTTTCAAAATATTTTAAAAAATATTCTCTGCCTCTCTCTCTCCCTCCCCCTTCTTTTTTTCAAAGTTTTTATAATTAATTATTTAGTTAAACTTTTATTGTGATTTTTTAGTTTTAAAATTTAAAATAAAATAAATATTTTTATTACTAATAATAATTATACATTAAATTAAACTTAAAATAAATTATTTTATTTAAATTTATTTTAATTTTTATATAATATTTATTAATAAAGTATTAATAAAAATATTTTATTTTTTAAAATAAATAATTTAAAAATTATTATTTATAAACTAATATTTATGTATATGTTTTTAATTATTAAATCAAATTTTAATTGACATTTATATATTTTAAAATATAATTATATTTATTAATAATTATTAAATTAAGATATTTATAATTTTATTAATAATTAATTTTAATTAATTAAATATATAATATATTTAATTGATAGTAAATTAAATAATATGTTTTTGTTTCATGTTTCAATTCTACTTAGTTGTTTCCTTATCAGGAACTCTTGTTATAAATTGTAATAATTTGAGAATTAAGGATATTTATTGTTTTTCTTATTGGAATTTTTGACATAATTATTATTTATTAGATAATGAAAATTTAAATTGTAATATTTTAAATACTTTGTATTGTTTTTAATTTTATATTTGTATGATGATGATTGTCTTTCTTTCATAAAAATTGTGGTTATTATTTATATATGAAATATCTGAAAATTATTGTTATTTCATATTAATTCTGATTATTATTTATTGTTATGATTTTTTGAAACAAAGTTAAAAATATGCAGTAAAACAGTACAATATGACAGTAGACTATTTTACAAATTTTAAAAAAATTCAAGAAAATTTCATAAATTTAAAAAACTACTTGAAACGGTACCCGATATTAAGTTTGGCACAATATTTGTAACATTGCCTAAGCAAAACAACGTGATTGAGCGTAAGCTTCGTTATATTGTAGAAATCGGTATAGTACTATACCAAAATTCAATTCGGTACTAAGTCCGGTACGACATTCGTAACATTACCTAAGCAAAATAGTGTGATTGAGCATAAGCATTATTATATTGTAGAAATGGGTCGTACTTTTCTCAAATATGCCTCGGTGCCGTCTTTTTTTTTGAATTGAAGCTTTTCTAACAGTTATCTACATCATCAACAAGCTCCCCACTCATATACTTGAGCATAAATCACCATTTGATAAACTTTTAAATCAACGACCAGATTACTCTTTTTTTGTGTTTTTGGCTGCCTCTGCTATCTAAATTTACACCCTTATGGCAAAAATAAACTCGAGCCTCAAAGTCTCCTATGTATTTTTCTTGGCTATAGCCCAAATCAGAAGGATTATCGTTGTCTGCATTGAGCCTCTGGGAGAATCTATATCAGTCACTATGTTACATTCATTGAGACAAAATTTCCTTTTGTAGAACCAAATTGACGTCGATCCAACTCCAATGCAGCATTTGAACTCCACTAAACAACATCGACCATTACCAACCTTGTGAAACAATATCATTCAACCTCAATCCATAATTCAAAACCCACCATCACATGATGACGTTCCATTAATCACACCATCATGCCAAATTCCAAAAAACACTACCACCTTACCACAAAATGCCCAACACCCATCTTCCTCTTCAAACGAGCACTCTGTATCTTCAAATTCCCCTTCCATTCCAGTAAATCATCACCCTATGCAAAAACGAGGCAAGTGTAACATCCACAAATGCAAACCCCAACTTTCCCTGATCACTCACACTACATGTCCATTACCACAAGAACCCTCCATTGTAACCGAGGCTCTTAGAAATGTTCACTGGAAACAAGTGGCTAAAAGCCCAAATTAGGGCTTAACCTTTTTGAGTTTGATCAGTTTGGGACTTAAACTTGAAACCTGCTCAATGAAGGCTTAATATTTCACAAATTTGCTTAATTAAATACATTTTTGGATGAAAATTAGGATGTGTTTACACACACCTTTACATGCAAGTCAATTAGTATTTACATGCCACATCAATAGACCTAATTTATTGTCTGGGCCAATGGAATTTAAGAAAAAATTTATTAATTTCATTTAAATTTTGACTGATGCAGAAATACTCTTCAACCTTAAATCAACGATTTTTACGAACATGTATTTCACCCTCGTTTTCTTCTCTCAGTTGTGCTTCACTCCAATCCTTGGATGCATCATCACTTAATGCATGTGCCTTCACTCCAATCTCACTTGTGCTTTCTTGGTAGTGTGAGTGTGAGATCTCCCTTTTGGTGTTGGAGGTGAATGGGCAGTAAGGATTTTGGAGATCTGAAGCATACATGTATTATGATTGAAGACCAAAGTAGGTAATGAGTTATGCTTCCTTCTAAATTTTGTGTATAAATTTATGACGTTTTAATATTCACTTTATTCCTTTGCCCTAACAATGTTACATTTATGTAAATTATTTTATCTTCTTTAAATGAGTTTGATTATTGGGTTGAATATCGTGGAGACGATAATTATTTTTCATGTACAATTCTATTATACATTTTTATATAGGATATGATCAAGTTTTCTCTTCCCCATATACTTGACATTGTACGTAGGATATGATTTGTGTCACTTGGTTTAGCTTCATTGGTGGTTATCTATATTTTGTTTTTCTCTATCTGCTGGGTTAAAGATAAAGTATGAAATTTAAGGAAGAGATACATATTATTAGGAGTAAACAAGTCAATTATGTAGGCATCATTTAGCTATCAGTGGGTGCACAATCAACATTACAACATTGTGTTGTAATACTTGAGAATGAGCTCAAATAGTAGTTCTTCAAGATAATAAGGTTGATAAGAGGATTTAATTTGTTGCTTTCTTGGTTGTGATTTTGTGTTGGGTTGGAATTTTTGAAGTTTTCAACTTTGGCTATAGAGGGATGCGTTATAAGCTTGATATGAGGTCATAAAACCTAATTTCTTAAACTTACCCAATTGAATGGGACTATGACGAAGAGGCTAAATATTATTACTGTAACTTGAAAGCACCTAGATGGATTTCATAAACTGATGAAAATCTAAGAAGAAGGTTCTATGGTTGTCGATTCTTTTTTGTAATTTTGATACATTTTTATGTTGCTTTAGCTAAATATGTTCATTTATTTCATTAACAAATTGTTTCTTTTTCTTTGATGGAAGAGTGAAAATGTTTGTTGATATCATGAATGACATAGTCAAAGATTTTGTCTAAGAGCAAGATAGATTATTTTAGAGCTGAAAATAGAGAGAAAATGCTATATCATCAAAATAATCTATTAAAGGCTTAAGTGATAAAGTTAAGAGAGAATGTAGTACATGCTTTGGAAGCTGAAAGGCTTGCAAAAAATTTAAAGTTGAAGAATGAGTTAGTTGTCACGAGGACTAGTTATGAAACACATTTAGCAAAGTGTTGGAAATGGTTTGCTTGTTTATGCTTGTATTTAGTAGTTTTGCTTATGTTTGTTAGTCTAAATAATGAAGGTAAAAAAGGCAATGGTTGTATTTTTAAAGCCTTACTTGGAAATAATTTGATGTATAGAAAAATGTGTAAATGTTCTTCACCTAACCTTATGTTGTGAAGTGCGAAGTGTTAGATGTTTTAACAACTGCTATATAACTAATTTGATGTTCTAGCCTAAATAGGTTTGATGTTTTATGTACTAGCTTAAACATGTTTGATGTACTAGGCTAAAGATGTTTGATGTTTCAACATTTGGTAAGGAAGATTAGTGACAAAACAGGATCTTTATTTAACGGAGATGGAGTATTGTTTAGTAGTCAAAAGAAGTTAAAAGAGGCAGCAATTGATATCTCTAAAAAATGTTATCTATATTTTACCTCCAATCCAATGATTAACATAACTGTTAAGTTGTTTTATAAATCATCAAATTATTGAAGAGGAAACAAAGATGTTCAATAGACCTATAATTCCAATTCTTTGTATTAATAATGTACATGTTCTACCATTCTTGAACTTATCGAAAATGAAAAAACCTAAAAGAAATGCAATTCACAGTGATTGAAAAATAAATTAAGGAAACCAACACTTTACTACAAAAAGGTGATCATCTCTTTCCATCCATAATCTTTAAGCTTTTCCTGAAAGACACAAAACAATGCAGAGAATTTTACAATTCCAACCAAGCTTCCATCACCCTCGGTAACCCATTCATGAACTTTAATAAAAAGGAACAAAATAGGCAAGAAATGCAATTCAAACTGAAATTGGTAGTCATTGCATTCATTGCTTAATAACATTAATCCCAACAAGATCCTTACAATCTATTCTTATTCAGTTCACAAATATCAAAAAATTGTTCTGTTTATTAATAATTAAATGTTAAGTTTACATTTTGTCCTTTCCCTTTGAAGATGCAGTTTGACTTTGTTGGCTTAGATTCACATGTGCAATAATAGCTTCCTTCCTCTTTATTGATTTTTGCCTAAGGTTTAGAAGTCTCTGACTTTTCCTTCCAGATTGTAGATAAAATACAAATGTTTGTTAAGTTGTATGAATTAATTAATGTTTACTAAGAATACAAATATTTAAGACTTACATTTAGTATCTGCAACCCAGTGGTTTCATTTGTGTATACCCCCATCCTCTCCATCCGTTTCTTGATCTGCCTATTTGCCTCTTATTGAAGAGAAGAGTATATGATAGGCCTTTTTCTTGTAATATTTGCTTGAGAATTTAGACTACATCTGCTAACTACTAATATCCTCAATCTGCTTCCATCATTTGTAACACCATAACCAGACCCTCTTCTCCCTTTGATTTGGTTCTTAGTGGTGGTTTTTGAAGATGTACAGGTATTTGTTGTTTCTAAAACACCTCCAGGTGTTGGGAGAACAACTGGTACCTGAAGTAGTTATGGCACCAACAGATACAGACACAGTAGTAGAGGCAAAGGCAAAGGAAGAGGTAGAAGTAGAGGCTTTTGCTCTTCTTTTATCTTTCTTTCCCCTTTCAGTGTTGGATGCAAATTTAGAGGTACTTACTGGGTTGTCAGTGTTGGTTTCAACCGTGGATATGTTTTCGGGGGTTGATTGTGAGTTCGTTATGTTTTGCTCCATGTAGAAATTAGTTTACTGGTCTGCGTTCAAATTTTGAAACTAGGCTGGAACCTACCATTGATAACAATGATAACATAACCAAAAAACTTAGAAGATTACTACTATTATGGAAAAGAATCTTAGTTGTACCATAAAAAGACAAAACAACTTAGAAATTACCTCTCAACTGTTCTAAAGACAACCTCTTTTGTTGTATCCTTCTGTATGGCAGTGGCTACATGTAATGATCATGCCCCTGCTAGACACATGGTTAGCATTTTGTTTTTTGTTTACTTTTGTATTCTTTTAAGGCTCATCAATGCCTTTTTTCCTAGCTATTTTAGGCCTACTAGGCCCTTGTTTGAATTCTGGTGCCTAATAGTTTCTTCATTGCTAATGGGTCAGTCCTTCATACCAGGCATCAGTTGAATTACCTTCTCATATACTTTGACATATTCAATTTTCCATAACCAATTAGAAGTATACTCTTCAATATTAACAATACTGGCTCTAATAACATATATGACATGTGCATAAGGAATGCCAGAGAGGGTATATATCCTACAAGAACATGTTTTGTTCTGAAGCTTCACCACATATTTGTTCTATCCATGATCAATCTCATACCCTCCTTCTCCATTATGATGCACTGAACAATGTTGAGCAATCATGACACCCTTCTCAATTGCTTCCCATATTTTTTGCCTTAAATTACCTTTACGTTTGACAACCTCTTTCCTTTATCTCACAATTATTTTCATCAGTTCTCTTCTAATATGCTCAAATAACCATACAACTGACATTTTCTTTGCATCAACTGGAGTCTTATTGAAGGTCTCACATAAGTTATTGTCAACTAACTCAATTATAGAATCTTCCCTCTAGAAAGCCAACAACATTGCTGAACTGGTGCATAACTCTCAATATCTTCTACCGCCCTTTGCTTTTTAGCTCTAAGTTTATCCAAAATTTCTTCATATTCCCTTATTGTGAAGGATATTGCAATTTTTCAAATGTGCTCCTTCATCTCCTCCCCTTTATGTTCTCTTCCATGTCAATTGACATAAACATGTCTAGCACAAACCTTATGCACAAATCAACAATTGCTCTATCAATTCCCTACAAGGGAAAATGTAACCATTTGAATAGGCACATGGACACAACTCTATATATTTCATAACAGATACATATTTCAAACAAGATTGATGTGCAACTTTACCTTCTGTTGGTCAGTCATTATAGTCCAACCAATTTTGGAGCCCAGGTGAGGTAAATCTTCTTTTAGTCTTTCAATGAACCACTTCCATATGACTGTCGACTTAACTTCAACCATAGCCTAATTTACAGGTAACACTTGATTGTTTCCATCTCTTCCCACAACATATAAAAGTTCACCCTTAGTTTTGGTTTTTAGTTAACATCCATGTAGGCCAAGAAAATGCATGCATCTATGCCTAAACCTACGTTTAATAACTTCTAAACATATGTATATTCTTTCAAATATGGGTGGAAATGTTAGAATTGGCCGAGACACTGTCAATGTAACAATGCTTCCTGGGTTGGATTGTCTAATCACTTCAGTACAAAACCAAAGCTTCCCAAACTCCTCTTCAATGTTGATCACAACACAGTCTACTGTTTTTTCTTTGCTCTTCTCAAAATAATTATGGACATTTCAACACCTAAGCAATCTTTAACGTAAAATTTGATATCATCATTCTTCAAAAATGGCTCCCTTTTAAGCTTATCCTTCAACAAGTCATATAAGATGCTGGTGTTCGTCCTATGATTTGTATATATCCTATTACACTCATGATTGTTCCTGAATTTCCTAACTTAAAATGAATGTAGCTTCTTATCAAATGCTTCATATATATACCAAGGGTAGTTCTCTATCCTACATTTACCTTAAACAAAGTTGGGCTTATTTTTGGTAAACATGACAACCCTTTTTATTTTAATGGACAACAAACTCACTGTCTGCTTAAATTACAAATGATTAAGAAAGGTCATCCTTAATTCAATGTAAGGTTCAGTTGTAATTTCATCATAAACAGGGTATTTCCTTGTCCTCCTATTAGCATCATCTACCATATCTTCTACATCACTAACAAGTTCTCCATATTCATCACTGTCATAATATTTAGATAGAAACTAACTCATGTTCATCATTTGCATCAGCTTCATATTGTCCATTATCTTCATCATCTTCATCAAGACCATTAGCTTCATCTCCTTGCTCTAAATCCTCTTTAACGTCTTCATTTATACCACTACCTTCATCTCCTTACTCTAAATCCTCTTCAACGTCTTCATCTGGACCATTACCTTCATCTCTTTGCTCTAAATTCTCTTCATCCTCTTCAACCTCCATATTTGTATCATCTTCATTCTTTGTATTTGCATCATTTTCATCTTCCACATTTGGCACATTGTCTAAATTACCTACATTACCTCCAAACCCTTCATTATTAACATCCTCACCATTATCTTTAACTACATTACCTTGATTAAACTCATTACATTTATCCTCAATCACTTCAATAAGGGTATGCACACCATGTTCAATATAAATATCAATATCACCCGTACCCATCATCTGACTAACCATATCTAACACACTAGCATCATCTTGTACAACTCTCAAACCATTACATAGTTCAAAACCAAGCATAAGATAAAATATCCTTTTTACATTATTATGCCCAATTCTCTTACATACATTAACCAATTCAAAATAACTCAGTAAGTCAGGATCAAATTCAATTTCATTTGCAAAACCACCCTCATACATAACATTATCACCTAAATTAACAAAACATCCCGCGTGGTGAAACTTCAGAGTTACTTCATCAAATGTCATTATGCTAAACCAAAAAAACAAACTCCAAGAAAACGAAGAAACTCAGTCAGAATGTTGAAAGGAAACACTGAAGTGAAAGTGAAAAATTCAAGCCTAGCACAACACATGATGCTTAACATATTCATAACAATTCCATCAACCATCTTACTAAGTTCTAGTAATTAAGGTGCGTGGCATTATTTACACTTATGAATAAAGAAATATGTTCTCGCTGGGCTCCTAGGCTTCTGGAATTTTTCACTTATAAGCCTCATGGGAGCAGCATCACTGGTTTCCAACCTATATACCTACCTAATGGTTTATTATGCCTCAATGTTTCAAAAATATCCATATTAAATGCAATCCTTATTCAATTCAATTGTTAAATCAACTTTAAGTTACTAGTAATTAGAGTCTTTCATATTTAAGTTACTACTTGAATAACAAAATCAGAACTTTATGTTATCATCAATGATAGTCAGAGTAATATAAAAAAACAATACATCAATTGCAATTAAAAAAAATACACACTCATACGATAAATACTTCCACTAGTAAAGCAAAAAGGATGTAGGAGGATAACGAAAGTAAAAACATCAAATTAAGATTTTGTAAGACTAACTGGTTTTCTATTGTGCTCTGATTGGGAGAAAAATTCATCTTTCATACTAATCAAAGCACAATAGGAAAGCAGTTGGTCCTAACAGCTACCCATTTTGCAACTTCTTTAAAATATTTCGTACTTGAAGTTTTCTATTATTTTCTTTGACATCTGAGGTTCTGTTAAGATTTGACAGTGGTTTAAGGTGAATGCTCCTGACCATTTTTGTTAGAAGATGAAACTAATATCAGTTTGCTTCTACCCATCTCATTCATACTATCTTTGTTGGTCCCCAAAATTATTTATTTATTTATTAAGCATGATTTGAATACATTTTATGGTTTTGCTAGATAAATCATATTAGTTGGAGTTTAATTAGCATGTCAATGTTGGGAGGATTTATAGCATGGATTGATGGAATTTGAAGTATTAAATGGAAGA
>JAOSBN010000004.1:5755306-5768297 GCA_027563595.1 Erythroxylum suave | reverse complement strand
TATCTCAAGTGTGTCATAAATCTCATTCATTGATGTTTCTTACAGTTCATGGTAGTTTGATTCTATTACTATAATTCACATTATTAATACCATACAAGAATCTCCGATCCTAAAGAAGCTGAAAGGAAGTAATAAAGTGTCCATTCAAGCAACATAATGAGTTCACATGTTAATGCTATAAGATCATTATGAATAATTTCAATTTTTTTTGTTTAAGATTTGTAAAACATTTTATACTTTTCACGTTCTTTAAAAATTTTAAATTCAGATTGTAAAATATATATTTGTATTTTAACTAATTTTGAAATTATGTGTATGATCTTTTGTTTAATAACAAAATAATTAATTATGGTTATTTATGTAATGATTTATTTAAAGTTACTTTTGACCTCAGTTAATAATGCAATAAGCATGATAAAGTTGGTATTAAACAAGGGAACATGAATGAAGAATATTTCCAAATGTGGCATTAGAGATTTAGTCATATGTCTATTAAGAGAATGGAAATATTTATTAATGATAGTATACTAATGGATAGGTGTATATCTTACGTGTTATTTTAGGACAATCTACTTAGTATTTAATTAGAAATTGTATAAATGTTTTATAAGGATTTTATTATATTTTTCTATGTTTAGTTTATTGTTAGTAAGTGTTGAATTTATAAAGAGTAAACTTAATGCTAGTTCAACTTTTTCCATAGTTGTCCAACTAATGATATTTTTGATTCAAAGGTAAGAAGATGGGCAAAAACTTTAAAGAAGGTAAAAGGAACTAATTCTAACTAGAAGATGCCTAAATGTAGAGAAGTTGATGAAACAAGGCATAACAAGTGATGAAGTTACCTGTAGATAGGTGTTTGTATTTTTGCTACGGGCTAAGAAGCATAACAAGATTGACATAGCTGATTTTAGAATCACGCTAGACTCATTTTAAATTTATAAAGAGAAATTTTACAGAACTAGCACCAGTTACAATTTGGTGTTAGTTGTCAATGTTAGCAGTAGTCCGATGTTAGTTCTTAGACAAAATTTATAAGGACATATTGTTTCTTAAGTTTAAATCATCTAAAACTTTAATTATGTAACCCTATTTATAAATGCTTGTATTACAATTAACCTAAGGTTTTCTTAGTAGACTTTTTGGAGCTACCTAGCTAAGTTTTTCATTGTTTTGTTCTTTCCTAGCACTAGAGTAAGAATTGCAAGAGCTTGCAACATCTTCCCTAATTCTTTCTTTTACTTTTCTTTCTATGTTAAGAATTATATGTTTGTTTTATTTTCATGATTTTTGGTGGCTAGGAACCTTATTTAGGGTTAGGGATGTAACTTGTAAGTATTCTTCTATTAGTTATACATGTTCTGATTATTTCATTACTCTCTTTGTTTTTAATGTTGGATTTGTGATTAGTGATTAGTGATCATAGATTTGCTCTTCAGTATTGTGAGAAGCACTAACAAGTGAAGTAGAATTCATTCACAGAGATAATAAACACTTTAGTGCTAAAGGATGAAGGTTTCCTAGAGTTTAGTTACAACCATACAAACTAACTATATTTAATGATTTTGATTATGCTACATTATGTATCAAAAAGTGGTAGTTAGTTTAATTGTTATTTTAACTTAGATAATCAAACTTCTATAATAGTTATAAGTCTATATGAGTGAACCTCGAAACATTGGAATTTGTTTAATTTATCTTTCTTTCATTAGTTATTTGCTCTGTATTTGTTGATTGATCAGTTTTATTCTCTTCAATAAATTATTTAGTATATTTAGTTTGTTTATTTAACAAACATTAGTAGATTTAGGGATTAGTTTTTTGTAGGATTGACACTCTATATTACTTCTATTTAATAACTTATAACAATTGACTCTTTATGCTTATATTTAAAAAGTAGGTCAAGTTTTTTACATCATTATTGTGGAATTAAAATTTCAATTTTTATAAATATTTTAATTTTAATTTTCTTTTAATTTAATTTTTATATATTTTGGTTAGTTAATTCAAGATAGGAAATTCAAGAGTCACAGCATGGTGATAAGTGATATTTGTTATACGATTGTGATAAGTGATATTTATTATAGGATTGTCTAAGTCAAATTATGTGAGAAGCCTAGGTTTTGTGTTATTTTCATATAACTTGCATGTGTATATGATTGTATATGATAAATTGCATTTTAGGTTATAAATGAAGGTTTTTAACCTTAGGTTTTGTATGCTTTTAATGTGTTTTGATGTATATACATTTTGCAAGGTTGTATGCTAATGTTTGGGAAGAACTTGGACCCTACTTGTGTTGATTATCAACTTACTTGCATATGGACTTCTTGTAGGTATCAAAAGAGAAATAAAAGAAGGAAATAAGGTTGGAAAACATGGTCATGATTGTGGTCTAGGTAGAAGTTGGAAATTTTCTAGCTTTGCACTTGACAATTCTAGTTTGCTCTGTTTGCATCCTAAGTTGGTTTAAGCACCTAAAAGGATATAAAAACCCCATTCTAAACCTTAAAAAAGGTGAGGGTCGTGCAACAAATCAAAAGGAGAAAGATAGACATGTTTTTGGGTAGATTTTCAAGGAGAACCAAGTGATTTTAAGAGATCTTAAAATTGTCACTCCAAGTTCCAGCTTTGTTCTTCAACTCATAAGCATTTTATTCTCTCTTATCTCATTTTTTTTGGTTTAGTTATTGTATGGAGAAGATATATGGACTTATTTTGAGGATGTTGTTAATGATTGTAATGGATTTCTAAGTAAATTTTAAGGTTACTCTTATCATAACTATGTAAGAACTCAATTTGGTTTAGTGTATGGTTTGCTTTAATGCTTATAATGTATGGACTCTATATACCTTGGTTACATTGGGAAGTTGAGTTATGAAATCAATTTGGATGTACCACGAGAGTGGGCAACATTGAGAACACTTCAAACATCAAGTTAACGTCACATTTAAGGAGATCTTGGATGTTTTGATTAATATCCAATAAGTTACTTCATATCTATTTAACGGTTAAGTAAAGTGTGTAAGTTGAGAGATCGCATACCAAACTTTAATTGTTATTTTGGGCTTAATTGGTTCGATTATTAGGAGATAAAGGGCTAATACATTAGAATGCTTAGGTCTAAGCATGATTATATCACAAAAGTGAGGGATTATATGGTATGGATACAATGAACCTAACCTTTATAATTTGATTCTCTAAACCAAATTTTTGTTATTATTTTTGTGACATTTTGAAGTGTGTTGCAAGCTATGAATCCCTATTGTTACTCAACCTATTGACATCCCTATTGTTCGAAGACAAAACAAAGAAAAAATTTTACTAGAATAAAATAGTGCCAAGACTTATGAATTTTATTTATCACTAGTTTCAACCCTGATCCCCAAAATTATAAATTCAAAGTTACAATTTCCTCTCCAATACCCTGAACCCTAATCCTTCTTACCTTTAAACTCAAAGTTTTAACCTATTCTTAACTTTAAACACCAATGTTAACCTTTAAAACATAAAATATTTTCCTTAAACATAAAACCAACTTTTAAAAATATCAATTCATCATACATTTTGCAAATTTTAGTGAATGATAGAAAACTAAATTTGTTAAGTGATTGTGCTTTGTTTTAAATTAAGTAATTTTGTAAGCAATTTGAGCCTTTATGCATATATCCTTGTTTCTTATACGGATACCTTCTTTGATTTTCAATTTCCATAACTTGTTTTTTCATCTTTTGGAGATTACATGTATGATTTGTTTAAGAATTAAGAAGATAAATGGACTTAGGAATTGAGTTTGAGTGAAATTGCCTAACTTTATACATCAATCCATTAGTAAGCCCTTTAAGCCTTATATATTATATAAATTCTAGCCTCTTTCTTGGTAACCTTGAACCTAAAAGAATTTTGACTCTCTAATTTATGATTAGGGTATCTTTTGATTATGATTTGATTTTTTTAATAGATGCAAGAAAATAAGTGTAAGGAGATGGTCAAGTGTATGAAAGGGGTAATTTAAATGGGACTTTTTTCTTTTAAAGTATGAAGGAAAAGGGCAAGTGTAAGAATATGAGGAATTAGTGGAATAATAATTTATTTATTTTCTTTATATTGATTTGTTTTATTTGACTATTATGAATATTTTTGTTTCTCCTATTCCTTTTTCTTTAACCTATTTAACCCTTTAGTGCCATTAAAAAATGATTCAAGTTTATTTTAAATGAGTGATATGTTATGAGGAGACATCAATTCATAGTATTTGAGCTTAACGAGGAAGGTGAAAGAGTTTTTTACTTTGTCTTATTTGTATTGTGATTTTTTTAATCAAATCATTGTTTGATTAATTTTTACAATTATTTTGAGAATTGAATTTGTATATCTTATGTTGTTAATTATATGGATAAATAATGAGTTCAAATTAACGTTTGTAGGTACCATTTAAGTAAATCCTTAAAATACTATAACATATCCACTATGTACATCTAGGGGTGTAAAGACTTATGGCATATGCTAAATGTCATCGTACACCTAGGAAACTGAAATTATTTTTTCAGTAGTGGAGTCTAAGTTTGTATATAGGGTTTACTTTCTTGAGGACAAGTAATGAGTTAAGCGTAAAGAAATTTGATAGGCATATAGTTAAAAGTTATTTAGGCTACTTGATATTTAGCACTTCTATACATGGTATGTATGAATTTTATTTATATTTAGTTCATTATCTTATAGGTGATGAATTTAAAAATTCAACACAAGATTTTGCACAACTTTCTTCATATTTTCCCAATCGATGATATTTTAAATTCATTTGGAAGATAATAAGATGGAATAATTTTATAGAAGATACAGGAAGCTAATTCTAGCTAGAAGAAATTTAAAAGTGGAGAAGTTGGTGGAACAAGGTATAAAAGGAACCTTTTTTACTTATTGATAGGCATTTAGAAGTAGAACAAGCCTAATGCTAAAGTTGATCCTAAAATGGTGTTAGAATCATTTTAAATTTACAACAAGAAAAAGTACAAGACCAATGCTAGTTACAACTTGGTGTTAGTCCTCTTCCAGCACCTGTTCTTATATAAAATTTACGAAGACATGTTGTTTTATAAGTTTAAACCATCTGGAGCACTAATTTTGTATCCTGTCTGTAAATACTTGTATTATAATTAATCTAGAGACTTTGAATTTTAGGAGCTAACTAGCATAGTTTTTCATGATTTTGTTCTTTCCTAGCATTGAAGGAAGATCTAAAGTAAGGATCGGAGGAGCTTATGACATCTTCTCTAGTTCTTTCTTATGTATTTTCTTCTAAGTTAAGAATCAATTGTTTTTGTTTTTTTATCATGGTGTTTAGTGACTAAGAAACCTATTAGGGTTAAATATGTAACTTATAAGGATTCTTCAATTATTTACTTAATTATTTTGATATAGAATTGCAATAAATTGATATTCAATTGTTTTTAAATTAAGATCTTTAAAAGGAAATATATATAGCTTGCCTAAAGTGTTTGCTTCTAATAATGGAAGTCATTTACTTTACAAACTAAAGAAGTCCATATATGAACTAAATTGGGCTTCATGTTAACGATACAAAAAATTTCATAATGTTGTAACCTTTTATGATTTTAAAGAAACCATTGTTGAGCGCCTTAAAATTATTACGTGTAAATACTTGTTTTAATTTTATATATACATTATCCAATGTTTATAACTAATTATTTGAGTTTGCTATGTAAGACAAAACAATTTCTCTCTGCAAGATTTAAAATAGAAGATATAAGTAAGACATATTATGTTATTAATAAATATTTATAGAGATAAGTCTAATAAACCTTAGGATTGCCTTAAAAAGTTTTCATTGAAAATGTTTGAAGAGGTACTCGATGACTACATGCTCTTCATCAGTCACACTTATTATCAAAAAGGCAAGTTTAGTCTGCATTGGTATCCAAATAACTACACTTGATATTATAGATGTAATGGGAATGTTAGAGAGATACATCAACTTTAAGTTACTAGTAATTAGAGTCTTTTAGATTTAAGTTACTACTAGAATATTAAATTAAAACTTTATGTTATTATCAGTAATAGTCAGAGTATTGCAAATAACAACATAAAAACAATACATCATTTGCAATTAAAAAAATACAGCCTCATACCATAAATACTTCCATTAGTAAAGCAAAACATATTAGAGATATTTGTTGGATGACTTACCTGGATAGACGGACAATGACAATCTATAAAAGAGGAGGACGTCGGACTATTATGGATGCTCTTCAACACAAAACACAACTGCAAACAATAGAAACAAACAAATGATCTAAGATATTAAATCAAGTCAAGGGGAGCTTTCCTTTAGTAATTTGTGGTTAAGTTTTGAATGATACTTGGAGAATGACCTAAGAAGAGAGGGCTAGAAAGGACTTTTTTGGTTTTTAGAAATTCATTCGACCAGTCATCAGTGGCCAAAACCAATGTACATTTTTTCTTATATGCCAATTTCCAATTTTTTTAATTCCTCCATTTTTATTTTTAATTGGACTTATAAAAGAAGTAAAAAAACTTTGTACTCTCTTGAAGCAAGTTTATTGAGAGATGAATAATTTAATCCATAGACAAAATGTTTGAGACCTTAATTCTATTTGGATCATAGGCAATGACTATACATCCATATGGTTTGTACATATACATAAGGATTTAAGAGTAATTTTAGAAAGGATTATTTCCCTATATGATCACATTTCATTTCCTTCTTACTTGATGTTTTCTTTTTTCTTTTTCCCTAGCAATTTTTCTTTCCTTAATAAAACCCTCAATTGAAATAAAGGACTACATGTTAAACTTATACATCAATAATGTTGGAAATTAATCAATAAGTTACCCCTAAAAAGTTAACATTTTGTTTGCTTAAAATAAATATTTTATTTCTAATTTTTAGTAATCAAACTACAATAGCAAGTTTCACATGTTAACTTTTCCTTTATTAGAACAACGACTTAACATTTAAGAAAAAAGGATGTAGGAGGGCAATGGAATTAAAAGCATAAAGTTAAGATTTTGTAGGACCAACTGCTTTTCTATTGTGCTCTGATTGGTAGGAAAGATGAAATTTTCTACTTTAGCAAGTACATCTTCCATTACCCTAGTTAGGTCCTTATAAACCAATACAAGTTAGAGTGACACTATAGTAGGCTTCAATTCACCTATTCAAAGCTACATAAAAAGAGATAAAGTCATTAGATTAACACTAGTAAACATAAACAATTAATAAAATTAGAAGCACTCAAATGTCACAGAATCATAAATTCCCGAGATCCTTTATCTTTACAGGCAATTGGTCATGCAAGTTACTTAAAGGAACCATATCATAATCCTCAAGTTTATTTTTTTAGTGATAATCTTCTTCAAACGTACTTAATATATAAGAAGGGTATATTAATATGCAACTTCTTTAAAATGTTTTGTACTTGAAGTTTTCTATTATTTTCTTTAGCATCTAAGGTTACAGAATGGGTAGCTGCTTAGATTTGACACTGGTTCAAGGTGAATTCCCCTGGCTATTTTTGCTAGAAGATGAAATTAATATCAGTTTGCTTCTACCCATCTCATTCATTTTATCTTCCTCAGACTACTCTAACCTTTGCACTTTCTTCTTTTTACCACTCTAACCTCAGACTTCTCAAAATCAAATGTTTTGCCGCTCTTAAGTCAATGGTTAATACTTAATTCTAGGACTTACCTTAGTTTCATGAGATGATGCATGAACCAAGCAAGCCAACCCTTTCAATAAAGATTGGAGCACAGATTTGGCAACTTTGAAGATGCGCCAACCAAGCAAGAAATTAGTTCAACGAAGAAAGAAGCACAGATTGGGAGACAGTTTTGATGCTTGACAACCCTTCTACGAAGAATAATAGGTGGAGGTTGCATTGTATTTTTATAGGTATTTTTATATGTGTTTAGTGGTTAAGTTGATTGTTTAGAGTGCCTTTAGCTTAAGATTTGTGTTAGTTCACAAACATTTGTGTTTTGAGTGTTCTTTGGGAGAGAACATGTTTTTGAGCATCAATTATATACATATGAGGTACCATGATGAGTTTGTTAATTTTTCAGGTCATTTGGAAGAGCTTTGAAGGAGAACCGAACCAAAACACATAGCCATGATCATGGGGGACCTGCCATGATCATGATAGAAGCACCAACATTGGGCCACAATCATGGAAAATATGCCATGATCTTATAGAAGCTTAAGCATAGGGCCATGATCGTGGGTAATTTGCCACAATCATGACAGAGAGTAGATAAACTGGCCATGGTCATGCACCAAGGGTCACAATCATGGCCTGCACGCAGATAGACACGAAGTCACTTTCAGATTCAAGTATTAAAAGGCAATTCGAACATTTTGGACCCCAGAAAGACACTAAGGTTACCTTATTGGAAAAGACTATAAAAGAATGATGATGGAACCCTAGAGTAGAGCCTATATTCTGCCTACATTTGGAAACCCAATAGAGAGAGAGAAAAAAAGAGAGAGGAAAAAAGAGAGAGAAAAAAGAAGAAGAGGAAGAAAAAGAGGGTTCCGACACTGATGCTTTTTGGAATAGGTGATCTCCCAACACTGCTACTCTCCCGAATCACCCAACCTAGGTTTCATTTCCTCCCCATTTACCTTTTTATTCATTTAATGTGTAAGATTAGGATGAGTTGTATGGATATGGATTTTAATTTGTTCATGATGTTCTAACTTTACCTTTGGGATTTTGCTTATCTTTAATGTTAATCTAGTTGATTTGTGTTTACTTGAGTTGGGTGTCGTGATTGATTGATATATTTAAATATTTTGGTCATAAATCAAGAGGGTGAATTAGATAAAAATGATTAGATTGGATCAATGAGAGTTAGGGGATCTAATTGACCACTTAATCAATCTAGTTGGTAATTTCATGGAGAAAGATCCTGTTTGAGACCCAATTGTTTATTAGTGAGCTTTAGAACTAACTAGAATTGTGGGTAATTTGTGGATTGAAAGTTGCAAGTCCATAATTTGATTAGGGTTTACAATTTAAGGAAAGGTTATAACTCGAGAGAGAGTAATCATCCCTATGATTGTCTAGAACTGACATCCCTTAAACACATAAAAGGCTACAGTAGCATTGATGATAGGTAAAATCCCCTCTCCCAAAACTGGATTAATTCTCTTTACGAATTTCTATCATTACATTATTTGATCAATTCTACTTTGTGTAATTTAGTTTATTTTTCAGTTTAATATTTGAATTTGAGTTTTAAACAAAGTATAGCCTGAATTAAGTGGTGCCTAAGCATAAACTCTATGGGACGATATATTATTTTTACTACAAGTAATGACTCATATACTTGCATTTTTTAAGCATAAAACAAGTAAGTGGTTTTGCAAATCAACAATATTTTAATGTCGTTGCCGGGGATTGTTTTGTTTAGTATCTTGTTTAGTTTAGGTAACTTTGATTTAAGAGTGTTTAATACTTTTCTTTAAGTTTTTGCAGGAGCATGAACATAAGGAGCACGAAAAGGTCTAACGAGCTTAGTGAAGAAGAATTTTTAGATATTATAAGGCACAAAAGAGAGCTAAGAAGAGTTAGCCATCAAGATAAAATAAAAAAGAAGATGGCAGAAGAAGGAGAACAAAGAGGAGCTGAAAGTACATTGATGGAGTTTATAAGGCTAGGTTGCAGTCCTCAAGGAGTTACAAGGCCAACAATTCAGGCCAATAATTTTAAGATCAAGCTGGCACTCCTTAACATACTTTAGAGTAGTATATAGTTTTATGGGATGTCCAACGAAGATCCCAACGCCCATCTTGCAAATTTCTTGGAGATTTGTGATATCTTGAGGTTTAATGGGATGTCGGAGGATGCCGTGAGGCTGAGATTGTTTTCTTTTACCTTTAAGGATCGGGCAAAGGCATGGTACAATTCACTCAATGAAAGCCAAATCACTACTTGGGAGCAGCTAGCCTAAGCTTTCTTGGCTAAGTACTTTCCTTTGACCAAGACAACAAGAATCATCAAAGAGATCACCGACTTTCAATAAAGTGATGGGGAGTTATTGCATGAAGCTTGGGAGAGATTCAAGGAAATACAAAGGAGCTACTCCTACCACAACCTTCCAAGGAAATTTCTTTTACAGACATTCTACAATGGTGTAACTCAAAGCACAAGGGGAATATTAGATGTAGCTATATGAGGGTCTTTGATGAGGAAAATCATTGATACAGCTCATGATCTTTTAGAAAATTTGGCGAGTAACAGTTGTATGTGTTCAAGTGAAAGGAGCAGCTAATGAGCAAAAAGGAATGATTCCACTTGACTCAGTGACAGCTTTACAAGCATAGCTTGCGACCCTCACAAAGTAGTTAAGCAACATACAACGTGCTTCTTCATCCACAGTCAAGACCATAAAATTATAATGTGAGTTATGTGGGCAGAACAATCATGACACAGTTGAATGTTTCTTGTTGGAAGCTAGTAATACAGAACAAGTAAATTACTTATGTCAACCACAACAAGGTAACAATCTATATTCTAACACTTACAATCCTGGGTGAAAAAACCACCCAAATTTTTCATGGAGTACTAACAATGTAGGTGGCCAAGTGAAAACACAAGGACCTCCTTGATTTCAGTAAGACTATCTTAGGTCTTTGAAGAACAAAATGGATAAGTTAATGGACGTATTAAGGTTAAAGTTATCAAGCCAAGAGGAAGGTTAAAGAAGACTAGAAGAGAGTCAGTAAAGAATGGAGGCAAAGTTTGACCAAATTGGGAAAAACCACGCTTCATCCATCCACAACTTAAAGGTATAGGTAGGTCAACTTGTTAATGCTTTTTCTTCTAGGAATGCAAAAAGCTTACCAAGTAACACTGAGGCCAATTCAAAAGAACAATTCAAGGTGATCATAGTTAAGAGTGGTAAGCAATTGGAGGAGCCAAGCGTTCAAAAAGACAGATAACAAAAGAAAAATGTGGAACAAAAAGAAAAAGAGGAGCCATATATACCACCACCACCCTTCAAGCCTAAGATTCCATATCCGTAGAAGGTGAGACAACATCAAGTCGACACTCAATTCTCCAAATTTTTGGAGAAGTTGAAGAAACTTCAAATTAATTTGTCTTTGGTGGAAGCATTGGAATGTATGCCTAATTATGCAAAGTTTCTTAAGAACATATTGCCATAAAAATGCACTTAGGAAGACAATCAGACAGTGACCTTGACAAAGAATTGTAGTTCGATCATCACAAGCACAATGCCTTCAAAACTTCAAGACCCAAGGAGTTTTAATATTCCATGTGTTGTTAGTGATTTTGAATTTTCTAAATGCTTATGTAATTTAAGCTCAAGTATTAACTTGATGCCTTTGTCTATTTTTAGGAAAATAGGGTTAGGAGATGTCAAGACAACATTTATGCTCATTTAACTTGCAGATCAATCCATCAAAAGGCCATTTGGGATGGTAGAAGATGTCTTGGTAAAAGTGGATAGGTTTATAATTCCTATTGATTTTGATGAGTTAGATTTTGAAGAAAATAGGAATTGTCCATTAATTTTAGGTAGGCCTTTCATGAATACTAGTAGGGCATAGTTGATGTGCATGAAAGAAAACTAGTTTTGAGAATTGGTGATAAGCAGGTTGAATTCAATATGACTAAACCTTTGAAGAAACTAGGGGATGGAAGTGCTTATATGAAGATTAATGTTGTAAATGATTTTGTGAAGGAGGTTGAAGAGGAAAGTAAAAAGAAAGTCGAGTGAGTTGCTGAAGTGCAGAGGGATAAGAATGTGAGTGAAGAGGATTTGTGCGAGGGGGGTGAGAAAGAGAAGTTAGAGAGATGGGATGCACCCAGACGACCTTCCATTGTAAACCCTCCCACTATAGAACTATAATCTTTATTTTCTTACCTGAGACATGCATTTCTAAATCCAACACCTCCACTAATCCCACCATCTTAATTCCTTTTATTATTCTTTTTTGTGTTTTGTTTTGTTTTTCATGGTATTGTTTTGTTGGTTTTGGATGTTCTCTTTTGTACATTGATGATAATGTTTTGTTTAAGGGAGGGGAGGTAGTCTTTGCATTTATATTTGCATTTTTGCATGTCATTTAGGATACATATTAGGTTGTTAGTATTAAGTGTGTCATTTTCCTTACATTTCAATCTTTGTGACGAATGTGTTAGCATGAGATTCTATCATGCTAGTTGGAATGAGATTAAATGCAAGCGTGAACTTAAATTAGGCTACTTGATTAGAGATGAATCATGTGGAGTGATGAAAGTAGTTGGTCACATAAGCTTACTCAAAACTTGACACTTGAACAATAAGGTAATGTATAGAAGCATAATGGATTTTCATTTGAGCCTATGTGAGGAATTGAGCCTTTATGACTCCATTCTATAGTCATTTCATTTCCTTGTTTTTGTGGTGCTTCCTTAGGTAATTACCTTCAGAACTTGCTTTGAATCAGTTTAAATCTACTTGATGCATGCTAGATAGAAATGATTAAAGCCTTGTTGCTTTAATCTTTCGCTTAAATGACCTACCATTTTATTATCCCATGCTAGCCCCATTGAGCCTTTAACCTTTTGTTTCTGGAAATCACCCAATTTTAAAACCCACAAACCTCATTAGTTTACCCAAGCATAAGGTAATAAAATGCTAAGTGATAATTGAGTGTGGGATCACAAGTTAAGAGCAAATTGCATATAGTTGTTTTTTGTTCATTGTTTTTTATGAGAAAAAAGAAAAAAGAGAAAAGAAAAAGAAAAAGAAAAAGAAGAAAGAGAAAAGAACAAAAAAAGAAAAGAAAAGAAAAGAAAAAGGAATAACATATAGTAGCTATAATAAGTGCAAAAAAGTAGTCTTATCTATTTCCATATCTTAGAAGTTTATCTTTGTCATCCTTTAGTACACTTAGTAGTTTATAAATGCTTGTGATAAAACCCTAAAACCTGTTTAA
>JAOSBN010000004.1:5735801-5755206 GCA_027563595.1 Erythroxylum suave | reverse complement strand
AAGCAAAACCCAGCAAATGTCCCTGAGAATCAAGCGGTGAGTCCCTATCAATTCCTTCTTTGAACTATAAACCAAGATTATAACAAAATTTCAACGAGAGCAAAAAGTTATAATCGAAGAATCACATCAAATAAGATGATAGAATTAATTGTTGAAAGATTGTTCGTGGCCGTTAAAAGATTGCTCAAAGGGAGGACAATTGTGAGCCCTAATTCTAAAAAGTCTCAGCATAGAATTAATATAAAAACAGAAAACAACCGAAGGTCCAACAAGATGAACAGCAACCAGAGAAATGGAACAATGTCGGAGGTAGCGACATTGTTCCACATTGTTCAGCAAACCAAAACTTACCAGTCGAAGAAGATGGTTACTGAGTGCCTCCGACAGTAGCCCAGCGTGCGACAGAGACAGGGGAATCTGGAAGCTGCGAAGGAGGAGTGAGAAGGGCGTGCGCGAAGGAGGGCATGCGCGAGGGAAACAAGAACGAAAACAATACAAGGGTAGGAGCGTCTGTTCTGTTCTGGAGACAGGGACAGAGTATTTTGTCCCTCGATTTTGGAACGGACAAAATATTTTGTCCCCGTCCACCGGAGACAAGGGACAGAAATGGGGAGACTTCAACCAAACACTCGCGTGGGACAGGATTATTTTGTTTTGTCCACTGTCCCCACTCACAGGGACAGTAACCATACGCGGGGTACCAGTTAGTGAAGTGGGCCGTCTACACTGATAAACTACTGCTATCCTTGCTGATGGATGAAGTGTCAAAATATTAGTTGGTACACGTCAAGGAGGTCGATCACATGCAGAGTTGTAATTGGTTAGGCAGTCGTTAAATGGGTGTTAGTTCTGGTCAGAATCGGAAGAGCAAAAGTTGGAGACTTATTATTTTACCTTCCTTTTGCTTTCCGCTGCTATTTACTTTTCATTTGTATATGTTTCATGTGGTCTTTTGCATGGGCCTGCCGACATAAATCCTTAAAACTTGATGACTCGATTCAGGCCCACTCCAACAAAGTAAAGGCTTAAGTTAAAAAGGCCTTATGTGTTTAAGCAACGTTAAATGATTGTGAGATTCGGCTAAATGGACCTCAGCTTTGCAATATTCTTAATAGATCCAAGTCCAATAGAAAACGTGGATTGTCATTGACAGACAATCTTGGGACCGTACCCAGTACTTGCAAGTAATAGTATTTCTGATATAATTATTTTTTTTGAATCTTATTTTGCTAAAATTTATTTATATATTTACGTAAAAGTTATATAAATAATAAAAATATAGTTAAATTTTAATAAAACAGAACGAAAACATAGTAAGCAATACAAAAAATCAGATCTTGCTCTGTATTTATAGATTTTTTAAATGGATATTCATTATCCTAAACGTCAAACATGTCACTGTCTGCTCAAGCATCCAACCGTTTAGTCACCATAACAGTTTGATGATGATGCACCACCTGTCCACGCTGCTTTTTCTTTCCTATGACACGTTATGGGGCACGTATGTCTCTTAGGAGTCTTTCGTTTTTATTTGTTTTTATTTTTTATTTTTAAATTCAGTAAAAACATATATTTATTTAAGTTTTTAGATTTAGTTTATTCCGGTTTTAAAAAATATGAGGCCGTTGAAAAGTAACTTTTGCTTTTATTTTTCATAATCTGACTTATTGTATATATATTATTAATTTTTAATATATTAATTTTTAATAATATACATTATTAATTATTTAATATACTAATTTTTAATGAAATTATTAATAATTTTATTTTATTTAATTTTTATAATATAATTAAATTTCAATATCTTCAAAATATATAAAATATTCAAATAAAATTGGACTTAATAATTAAACTATATTGAAATAAATTTTAATTTATAAATGAAATTTAAATTTTAAATTATTTATTTCAATAAAATAAAATAATTTTTAATAAATATTTTATAAGAGGCTAAAATAAATTTATTTAATTAAAAATATTTATCTTTAAATTTTATGTAATATATAATTATTATATGTGAAAAATATGTTTGTTTTGTTTTTATTTGAAAAAACATAACACAACTAAAAACAGTGGTAGCCAAATGGTTCCCAATTTTTTAACACAGGACAAAAAGGTGAATTTTGACTCTAAGTTTTACATTGACAAATTTAACTCAAAGTTTTTAGAATGTACAAATAGGACCTTAACATTTAGAAAACATTTAAATATAACCTTATAATGAATGAAAAATAACAACTATTTGACACTTTCAGTTTTCTACCAGGTCAATGGTAACTTGACATTTTTTAATGTTTATTTATTGTTTTTACGGATCTTATCTCCACGTCATATAGAGTCACTTTCTTAAAAAAAACTTTTGAAATTCAGTCAGAGGATGAATGCTTCACTGCTGATATTTGATGAATCAGAAAGGTGTCGCCACCACCCTTGCTTTTCTTTGCAAATCCTTGCTTTGTTCTCAAGTCAATTACCCAATTATCTAAACTTTGTTTTTTCAACTTCAATTCTCTTAATTTGAGTTTTGGAACTTTCAATTCAGTTTTGAAACTTAGGAGCAGTATGAAAGAGGGAAAGTGTTGGTTTAATCAATGTAGTTATATGATTCGTAGTTTCTAAAGCTAGTCAGAAATGGCCAAGCTATTAACTTTGGTGATTTTAACTTTAGGGTTTTTAGTTTTTATGTTATTGAATCAATTTCTCTTGGGTTGGTGCTTTTGGTTAGGTTTAATGACTGAGTTTAATCGCTAGGGTTTTGGCTTTCTGTAAAAATGAGATTTGATTTTACATTATATAATTCATGGAAGGTTGAACTTTGGGTTATTTGGAAATGCAAATAATTGTATCTGGTTAGGACTCAACCATTTCCTTATTTGGTTCTCTTCATTTGGAAGTATGAAGAGCTTAAGTTGATTAGTGCAGGGGTGTTTTGAAGGAGGGAGTAATAGTTATTTGGAGTGCGATGGGAGGTCTAAGGTTTTGATGTTTTGTTTCTTGAATTTACGATTTGTACCACTAGAGCTGCCACAGTTGGAGAATTTGTTTAATTATGGCCTAAGCTATTTTTAGTTTAACACCCTTGTGAATTTCAACTCATTCAAAATTGACAAATTTTTTAAGGCCTTGTTTGGTTGAGGGGTTAGTAATGAAACGGAATGGAACATAACACACTTCCATCATTTAGTTGAGGGTTTCATAATAGAATGGAACGGAATTGGATGGAAGCAAATGATTTAATCTTACATTCTATTCCATCCTAAATAGTGAAAATAAGAAACGTCCGATTTTGAGGGTATACGATGGAACATAAACTAATAAATACATACTACTTAATATACCCTCAACAATTTTTCTGAATATCAATTATTTCTTCTAACCCTAACCCTCGTTTTCCCTATATCCTAATAATAATATTTTTATATTATTAATAAAAAATTGTTTATAATTAATAATAAAATAAAATTTTTGATAAAATTTTGTTTTTGAAAAATAGAAAATATAAAAAATATTCTTTAATTGTTTGTATACGTTCCTATATAAATAAAAATATAAATAAATAATTTTAAAATATAATTCACATATAATAGAATAAAAATTATTAAATAATTAATAATATTACTTTTATATAATTAATAATAAATTGTATATAATTAACAATAAAATAATACAACTTTTATTAAAATTTTATTATTTTAAAATAGAAAATATATAGTGTTCCGTGACTTTTAAATTGGACATATTTTCTACTTTATAATCATAGTGTTAAAACTCTTGCAACAACCATTTTAATATAAGGGATATAATAGTCATTTATTATACATTAATTCCCATTCCATCCATCTTCTAAACAATGTTTCACTACATTACATCATGAATTCTTCCATCCCTCCCAAACAACTTTTCCCTATATTATATTTCATTTCATTATAAACTGTTCATTTCCGTTCCGTTTCATTTCATTAATTAACATCTAACCAAACAGGCCCTGAGGAGGCGTTTGTTTGTCTTTTATTTTTTTGATTCTTGTTGCGGTTTTAATAAAAAAGGAAACAACATGTTAAAATATGTTTGGTTGTTTCTGTTGCAATATGTTGTTTCTAAAAGTAAAAAAACCACAACAGATTCGCGAAAACAAAAATTATACAATTTTCTAATTTTTCACAATAGGTTTTTGTCTTGTTTTCTACTTCCTCCTCTTATAAACTTCCTCCACTGTAGAAAC
Source organism: Erythroxylum suave (assembly GCA_027563595.1). Classification (NCBI taxonomy): domain Eukaryota; kingdom Viridiplantae; phylum Streptophyta; class Magnoliopsida; order Malpighiales; family Erythroxylaceae; genus Erythroxylum; species Erythroxylum suave. The sequence goes on along the minus strand of JAOSBN010000004.1, from coordinate 5,750,984 downwards.
TTGTAAGGCCCCAATATATACCGTAGAAACATTATAGTATGTTTAGGGTATCTTAAGAAGTGAACACAAAGAATTAGGTGTACCTAAGCATAGTAAAGGACATAATGGTAATTAATTTAAAAGACATGGGTAAATTGGCAATTTTTTATTAGGCATGGACATGAATAAGTATATGCGAAAGATGGACTTGAATGAAATAAATTGATGATTCTATATGCCAATGTGGGAACTAAAGGAAGAAGAAGGACTAAATGTGCAATTTTGCCAAAAATCAACATATGGTCCAATGGGATTGAAACATGTGTCTAAGACTAGAAACTTCATGAAAAGGGGAGTAAAAGATAGGGAAGAGGGAAGTGTATGTAGGGATTTAACTCTAGAATTTTTTCTCCTCATGTGCTCTCCATTCCATCTCCTTAATCACATCATTTTGCATAAGGGATCAAGCTAATCCTAGGTAAAAATCAAGGTAAAAGTTTGTGATTTTTCTTATCATCATCGTCTTTTTTGCTTGCTTATGAAGACTTGGAATTATAAGGTTGGATATGGGATTTAGATATGTATTTGTGGTGTTCTAGTTGGTGAATCAAGCAAAGTAAAAGGGAAGAGAAGGAAGAGCACTAGAAGAAGAGCTTGACAAATTTCAAAGTTTTAGACTATACTTAGTTAATTTCTGTATGTGCACACATTTGTATATGTACAAAGATTGATTTGGACATAGAATGGTTGATGAAATGATTTCTTGGTGTTACTTTGCATAGAATTTGATGAATGTGACAAGAGAGAGTAATGTTTAGTGAAATTTTGTCTTAGGTTCTTGGCTCACTTGAACCAACCCCATTGTTTTGGTTATAACTAGGCCTATAGACCTCAAAATTAGGTGATTCCAATTGGAGGTGAACTTTAAGATATAGACATAAAAATCTATGGAATAGGCTCAGGCTTAATTCTGGCTTTATGACATTGGAAATTGAGATCGAAAATGGTAGCTAGATGTTGCCCCTATATTGAAGCAGTTTGTGATGTTTTGTTCGTATCTCATGGTTTAAAAGTCCAAATGGTATGATTTTTAGTGCTATGGAAACCAAAAATTTCGAAATAAATTTGTTAGGGGGCAAACAAGAAAAGAGCAAAGAATTGACACTATAAGCTGAAATTGGAAAAGGCATAAATGATGTAGAAGATGAATCTAATGAAAATGAGGATATGGAATTATTGACAAGAAATTTCAGAAAGTGGTTAAAGAAAGTGGAGAAGGATAGATCCGATTTTAGACAAAATGGTGGAAGCTCATCAAATAGTAATTTCAAACAACAAGGGAAAACTAAAAAGGATGAAAGAAAAGTAAAGAAAATTCAATGTCATGAGTGTCAATACTTCCAACATATGCAAGCAAAATGTGTTAACACCATGAAGAAGAGAAAAGAGAAGCCCTATACAAGCAATTAGAGTGAGAATGAATCAGGAAATGAGTATGGTAGCAAAGAAGAAGCTATAAATAGTGCTGCATTAGTTGCTTTATACAACAAAACTCTAGTTACATGTTTTATGGAAACCAAGAAGGAAGTAACCAATGACGAAAACGTGAGTAAATTAGAAAATTCTGAGAAAACCATAGATGAATCAGCTCAAAGCTCAATCTCATATTATGACACTGATGACAGTACTTCAAATGATAAAAAGGAAGGTATTTATAAAGCCTATGAGTTAATTTACGCTAAATGGGGCCAAAAATGTAAGAAAAATAAGAAGTTGAAGGAGGAATACTCTTCCATTAAGAATATCATTCAAGATTTAGAGAAGAAATTGATGGTAGCTTGAGACGAGTTCAGTGAAGCTAGACTGAAGTTAGCAAGTACCAAAAATGAACGGAGGCACAAAAAAGTTAGAAAAGTTGATCGAAATCAGTAAGGTTGATGGGATCTTCAAGGCATTAGTTACAAAGGTGAATGTTCCAAGTTAGATGATGAGAAAATTGGTGCAACCAGATCTGTCCAAAGAGAAATCTTAAAGGAAAATTGAAGGTTCATACCTATATGTCACATTTGTGAAGTAATCGGACATATAAAACCGAAATGTTACAAGTTGTTACAAATAATGTTTCAAATGAGTAAAAATCGAAAATCTAGACACTCTTCATTAAATTTCCAACAGCAACCAATGTTGCCGAAGCACTCTTGGGTTAGAAAGGGTCGAGGACAAGCATAAAGACGTAGTGCAGGAAAAATAAGAAAGTGTCCAGATTCACATTTAGTTACTACTTTTGAAGAAACTATTCTGACTGAGTGTAAGTCAGTTGCTTCAGATGAAAAAATCAACTAGATAATTGATGATCGAGATAATGTGACAAGTAATAAGCCGATATTTGAATTTCTTCGAGGGGTACATGGACTATGTGCTTTACATTTTTAAAGTATAGTTTGGTGTTATTTATTAAAAAAACAAAAAAAAGCAGTTTGAAGGAGTCATCGTTTAGGCTTTTGGAATTTTTATTTATGAGTTTTCTAAGGTTCAGTTGATTGATGTGTACATGAGACTATGCTTGATGATGAGGTTTATGAATTTGATCAGTCTTATGAAGATAGAATTGAAGTGAGTAATGATATGTTGACATATGTATTAACTGGTAGTAAATTGTCATCTTGGATTTTTGCTTTTGTACTATGTGCTTATGATTCTTCCGCTGCACCTACTACTGATTTTTGTGCTTCTTTATTTGTTGATTTTTATGCTTCTTTATTTGTTGAGATTGATTGCATTGAATACATTCTTCATTTTGGTATTGTTTTGTTCTAAAGGGGAGACATTATATTGTTTTTGGTGACTATTCAATTCAAGGAGAGATTTTAAGGTGTCTCTGTGACTATTAGTCTTACTTTGTGGCATCTTTTTGTCCCAATGAGGAGAAATTTGGATGATTAGATATTTGATGGATGTTCATTATTATTTCTTTGGATGTTTCTTGAACTTGAAGAATTTGATGGATGCTCTTTGAAACTTGATGTTGGATTAAGAATAAGTATTGTGACTTCAATACTTATATACTCGATTATGTGATTCAATGGAAGTTTCTTATTTATGACAAAAATGCCAAAAACTGGAAGATTGTTAAGACATGTCTTATTATTTAATTTTAGCATTTTTTATTATTGGATATTCAGATAATGACAAAAAATATATATCAAGAAGTCTTACTTGAATTGGGTTCTTGGATAGAATTGTTGTGCAAATAGAACTATATCTTAGATAAAGATTTACGTGGATTACGTTTCTTATGAAGACATGGATTATATAAGGTCATGTGGGTGTGTGAGTTGTGTGTAGGTTTTGATATCTTGAATTTTTGCTATTGGGTTATGTTGTTGATTGAAGGCTACACGTGAGTAGCTGGGTGATTTTTCTTATCTGTGGATGTTGGTGTGAGTCCTTGTAGTGATGGTCTAATTGTGTCTGTCACTGCGTGAATTTCTGGGTGTTGGTCTCATTATGTGGGTGACTGCATGTTTTGCGGTGTTGGTCTTATTGTGTGGGTCACTAGTGCTATCCATATTTTGCAGAAATTACATAAGTGTTTTGATAAGGTTTTTCTGCTGAGTATTTACGGTGAATGGAAGAGCAAAAGGTGTATTGTTTGATCTGAATGTTTTTATAGCTTCAAGGGTGGCTTGCATGTAACGTTATCAAGTATGAAGAAAATTAAAGACATCTGAAAGTGTTGTTGAAGAATGTATGATCCAACTCCTACACTTGAATCATGATTGTCTTGGTGAAGTTCGTGCTTGGTGTTTCTGCGCAATTATTTAGCTGCACTTAATTTCGTGATTATGCAGGAAATTATTTCTTGTCCTTTTGCCAAGTATTTTCTAAAGAGTTGGGTTGTTAATTTAATCACTCGAGTGATTTATTTACTGCTCTTGTTTCAAAAGATTGTTGAGAAAAATCATTTGTTAAGGTTAACAAGAGTCGGTTGTATTATTGAGTATGAATTACGTTCATGAATAATGATGACGAAGGATAATATCAAAAGTTTGAGTGATATCGGCTCAACAAAATCTTGTATAAAAGTATTATCATTAGTGAAAAATTAAACTAAATGAGTGCCTCGCAAACATAAATAAGATATGTCAAATTGCATTACCAAATTTCATAATTGATCTGTTTAATTTTGTATTTATTTTTCTATTTTAATTTATACCACAAAATTAACAATTGTTAATATATTTACTTTATATGTAATAACCGTCAAATACAATTTCAAGTAACTGCAACCTAATCTTACAAATAACTGCATTCAAATCAAAGTTTTTGCAAGACAATCGCCCCTCCGATTCTTTTCAATCTATGCCATTGTGATCTTCCCCATCGTCCTTTCTGTTATATGGCTGAGGGAAGATGAGAGGAGGCTTTCGGAACTCAATCTCCGCCGTGAAATCCTCCAGCACGAATGTCGGAACCCAACTGGACGATTGTCCCTCATCTACGCGTCTCGTCTTCTTCGCCTTCTTCCTTTCTCTTTTTTCAAGAATCTCGACCTTTCTTCGATTTCTCGCTTCGTGAAAGCCTCTGAGCAATGCAAAGAACTCATCCATCTTGCGGTTTTCTTCTTCTTCTTTTACGTCTAAGCCGTCATTGCAGACTCTGCCCTTAACTTTCTCGTCGTTTTCCATTTTTAAATTAATGAAAACGAAGGAGGACTAGTGGGTGTCAGGAATCGAAAAGGCTTGCTCAATAATCACAGATACTCGAAACAACGAGAAGGTGTACAACTTGGGCTGCGTTCAGAATCGTTCAAAGATTGCAGCTTTATAGGTGGCTTCGGTTTACACTTTCAAGAGGCGTGCACAAAGACTTAAATGTCCACCGCCATTAAATTAGGCGGTTTTGGGTACTTTAACATAAAAAACAATTTGCGTGGAACTGCTTGCGTCAGCGTGTGACGTAAAAGGAAAGGCTTTAGGCTAGAGCATACGTGTGACCGTATAGGTATGATGACGTCAGGTGCATGACGTAATGTCCAACAAGTGATGTTGATGATTTAATTTTTTCTGAAAAGTCATATTGTGGTTATACTTATACAAAATGTGTATTAATAGATGCCACGACTGCAGGAGTTTTGATTTTTAAATTCTTATCTCTAATCAATTATTGTGCTTTGAATTTTAGGTAGATTTTTCCTCTTTCTATCCGCTATTTTTACATGATTTAATATCCAGTCGATCATGAGATCTGCTCGACTTTAATCTTACGAGATATGCATTATATTTGACAGTGCAACATATGTTTATCTTTTTATATTATATTATAACCTTTTTAAATTAAAAATTTTTCATTTTTTTATATTATATTATAAACTTTTTAAATTAAAATTTTTTCATTTTTACTGTTTAAGATTGAATGAGATCTAATATAAAATTATCCTCTTTTATCTCATTCTATTTTATTATAAACTCTTTCTTAAACGATGAAATAATATTATATTTCTTTTTTATTTATTAATAAACCTACAATAAAACGTAGCCTTAGATTATTGATACTTGTCTAAAAGATGATTCGCATTCGGTGGAAGCTTTTTGAAAATAAGTCGTGTATCAGGGATCTCATCAAACAGGCAATGTTTAGGCAAGACTTTGTCAATGAGGCCATAAGTAAGCGAAAACTGCACAAGTCGGAAGAGTTTTCCACCTAAATTAGTTGGAATAAAGGCCGCCGACAAGCTGGAAATGAAACGGACATGTTATTCTGAGATTTGCTCTTTCAATTTTAATACCGGAACTAGATTCCTGACGCATGTTTTTATACTGACAAGTCCGATACGTATCAACTTTTGTCGGCTGTTAGGTACAAGAAGAAAAAAAAGTGGGTTTGAGGAAAACCCTAATGGAGTTGAGGTCCGGCCCAAATAAATGACGTTCTCTGAAAGCGATTCAAGTTGAATCCCGTGACTGACAACAGCCTGTAGTTTGATTATACCTCAGAACGAATTATGCTTGAGGATGTTTCTCTTTTCGCCTGCAAGTTGGTCCTTTTTAACTTGTGAAAAGCCAAGGCAACATCTGATATTTCGATCATCAATCGATTGTCTATCAAAAACTTCAAGGAACTAATCACTTATTATTCAATCTATTCTGTGGAACTTTAAGCTTCTTCTAAGAGTCTGGGCCAATTTAAGGAATAAACAACCAATAAAATTAAAAAGCTATATACGCTTTTCTTTTTCCACAATCATAATCAAATTTACATCACCCTAGGACGATCGTAGCTAGAATTTAATTAGTTATACAAGTGTTTGGGCAAATTTATGAAATGACAAGGCAATACAATTAAAAACCTATTTTTATGTTCAACCCACATCTTTTTTATATCATTTATGGATACGGTACAAGCCTACTAACGAATTTTTTAAACATCTTACCATATTTATAATAGATTCACATAAGATGTTGAGTGCAACCAAAACAAATTGGGTTCTAATTTTAAACTCTTGTAAAGAAAAAAAAAAAAAGAAGCAAAAGCTTTTGTTTGTTGTTATTTATAAAATTAAGAATGAGTCATTTTTATTTTATTTTATTTTATTAAAAATTAAAAATAATTCTGATGAGATGAGACCCGCGGTAACAACCAGTCCGATCTGAATCAAAAGAAAAAAAAATCAAGCTGATATTGCCTTCACTGTATTTTCAATACACATTCTTCCGATACTAGCCAAGTCGCTTAAGCATATGTATATACATCTTATTAATTGGAAGATGATAAACTGATGATGCTCGAAACGTTAAACGGCTAGAATTAGAGGGAAAGCGTCAGGTTCAGACCTTCTTCAATGGCTTCTTTGTCAGGAACTTCATTTCTTGGGGCGTTGTCAACGGTGGTCAGAGAAGGAGTTTGTAACTGAACATTAGGTTCTGAAATAAAGTCCTCACGTCGAAAAGTGGGTTTCCAGGCACCACCAACTGGTCGCTTCGTCTTGTCTGTATCAGATTCTGAAATGAAGTCTTCATGTAGAAACGTAGGCTTCCAGGCACCAACTTGTCGCGGCGTCTTGTCTGAATCCTCAACTTTTCTCTTCTTTCTACTTCCATCAGCCGTCTCTTTCTTCAAGGTTGGGACATCGAAACCGTTGGTGATCAGGCTATCACGAACCTCACGCATGCTTCTGATAATGGCAAAGAACTTCTCCATCTTCTCTTCTTCAGTTTCTTCACCGTAGTCACCGTCGCACAGTTCCCTTTTCTGGGTTTCCTTCTCCATGTGAGCGGTGGTTGTTGATACAGGTTCGGACTTTCGAGGTTATTTCTTCGATGCTTCTTTGGGACAAATGACAATAGTTTATGGTATGGTCAGAGTCAGCTGTAATATAAACCAACCGTGCCACCGTACAAATCCTGGGACCTACTTAATTGTGAATGAATAGGTGACTTTCATACCCTTGGCGCAAATTAATTCTAAAAATAAAATAGAATTAATTACATCATGCCTATGACAAATTAATTTTACTTTATGTTGACGGAAACATAATTGAATATTATTCATACTTAATTATGATAAATTATTATTGAAATATATATTGATTAATTATTAAAAAATTTCTTTAGAAAACAAAACTTTAAATTATGACTTCTTAAAATACTTTTAAGTTAATCTAAATCTTGTGACTAAAAACTTGTCATATATATTTTAAAGATGGTTTTCCTAAATAATCTAGTATCATAAAATTGTGTTGTTTGTAAATTTTTTTAAATTGATCTAAGTATCATGTAAATTATGATTATATATTATTTGAAATATCCATAAGTTGAATAATTGAAAAGGGGAGATTCCCCCCGTCCTTTTATTAAAAATTTGTTTGAATGTGAAGATACGAAGCGGTGAAGGGGGTGGCGTTTGAGTAAATTCACAACTCATGCTAATGTCGTGAATCTCAAAATCCCTTTGAGGCGTCAGCCCATCATAACATGACGATAGCTTTGATGACATATTGCATGATGATGGTTGCTTTGTTGAGCTTTAATGTAACTACCATTTTATATTATATTCCAAGTCCTTTAGGAAAAACGTTTGATTCGACAAGTGGGAACAGGGAAGCCGTGGATTTTCCCTCCGTTCCGTTCGTTTTCCAGCTTCATACCCAACGTGTGTCTTAAGTTACTGCCCAATTGGTCGATGAAGCTCCAATTTTTACGAAAGTTCACATAGACAATTTCCTTTTACAAGTCAAGTCTTAAAAGTTTTCCATTGTATGTCTCACGAGAATTTGGTCCGCCTAAAATACGCCTGCAGCGAGGGACAAAGTTGCCATTTAGTTTAGTTAATTCATTAGTAACTTTTATACATTAATTTTTATTAAATTTAAATTTTTTATGTTGCGTGAATAATTTAAATAAAATTTTAATTATACGTATTGATTTATAAATTATGTATAAAGGATTATTTAAGAGGATAATATTTACATGAAAATGCAAATTTGAATTAAATGATTAATAAAATACTTGAAATCTCTACTAATTGAAGGCAATAGGTTCGAGTCACGGAAATAATTTCTTTTAAAAAAATGCAAAGAAAAGGTTACGTATATTGATAGCCCTCCTCCGATCTACGCAAAGGGAAAATATTTGTGTTTTGAAGCCTTTACTAATTGAAGATAATATTAAATATTTTCTAAAAAATCATTTTACATTTTTGTTCTTGAGGTCATTCTTGGGTTGGAATAATCTTTCAAGTCATCTTTGAACTACTTTCTCCCCATCTAAATTTTGTTTCTTTTAAGGAATAAAATGGCACAGCAAAGATTATAAGTGTCCTAAAAAAAACCATAGACAAGCGCGCACGTATATGATGACAGGAAAATTTGATAAAAACAAAAACAATATGCATATGTTGGCATTACTTGTTGGGCCTGGATATCCATTGACGCCTTGGCACATGCATGAGAAATAACTAAAAATGAAAGAAAATCAACTGTTGAGAATCTCATGTTAAGATTTTATCATTTAACAAAACAAAAGTGTCAGTGTTGACTAATTAAGAGTTTGACCCTTTTCTTTAACTCCAAGAATTTGTTCAAATGTTCCCCTATATTTTTCAACATTAAGTCAATGCATAAAGAGTCCAATGAAAAGAATTATACTTGCTTTTCAATCTTCTTCTAACTGCTTTATAAACGAAATCTTTGTTAGTAATGAACTGAACAATTTTTTTCTAACTCAACTTCATTTATAACTTCAACAAATATTTCAAATAGAGTATCAACATTTTTAACAAGGTCAGTTGCATTAATAGACTTAAAAAACATTATCCCTTTTGCAGAATAAACCAAAAAAATAATAATAATAGACTCATTTCTTCCTATTTTTTAAATCATCACATATGATTGAACACTTAAAAATAGCTCAAGTCATTCTTCTTTCATCCAAATAACTTTTTCGTTCGTAAATAGAGCTAATCAAAAGTTTACCTTTTTAGTCTTCAATTGAAGGAGCTTTGGATCCTAGATCTTAAGAGGCAATATCATCTACCATAAGCTGATAATAATAAGACAGGGAAACATTAAATATTATACTTGAATCATACCACCATCTAGTCATTTCCATATTTATATTATAAGCCTCTTCTTTAGATTGTAAAGCATTATTGATCAAAGGCCGAGCTTTAAGAGTTGTTTGTGATGTAAAAGAATTAGATACTTGCCTTCTTCTTTTCCTAACATCAGGTGCAACATTTTCTTCTTGTTGAGTAGGAATGTTACCATTTCAACATTCCTAGTATCATCCTGAACAACAACAAAAGAATGTCTATTACCAATTTCGTAATTAAATCTTTTCCTTCTATCTTTCTTATACTAATAGTCTTCAAGCAAATTCTTCATTTACCATTTCACATCACGACTCACTTTTTTACAAGGTTCCACATCACCTTTGACCATAACTAAATGCTTCTTTAATCTAGTGATTCTTACACCTTTCAAATGCTTATTTAAAAAAAAAGGTATAATTCTTCATCCCAAGAGCCAATCCAACATAAGCCTAAGCTAGATCATTGAATCTTCCTGAAGTGGTTGAATTATCAGGAATACTTAAAATTTCTTTCATTTATCTGCAAAAATAAATGACGACACGTGTCAAAATTAAATTAATAAATTCACATATTATTTTCTACAATATATTTAATTACTCATAAGATAAGATGATTGATAGGTATGCATTAGTATATGTTTTTCTAGGTAATTGGCATGTGTTTTCTTTCATAATTGTTGATCATTGTTATAGTTTAGGACTCATTTTGTATGATTTCATTTAGTTTGATTTTCTTTGTTTTTCATTTATGTTTGGTGTTAATCTAGAGTAAAAATTGACTATTTTTATGTAGGAATGAGGATGGAACAATTTGGAGATTGAGCTAAGAGATCAAAGAGGAGAAGAGAATAGGAATCTTTCTGCTGCCAATTTCCACAGTCGTGGGAATTATAATCTGAGACCTTATGCGAGGCTTCATTAAACTTAGGATTTTTGGACTATAAAAGCATAATTAAGCCTCCATCTTAAAGAGGAGACGACACCCATTTGTAAAAACACCATCCTTAAGTGAAGAACATATGTTTGGAACCTTGAGGAAGGATTGAAGACAAAGATCATCATCAAGATTGGGCAAAATAGCACATCAATACCAAAATTCCAAATTTTTGCATACAAGAGAAGAAGACTTTATATTCAATTTTCTGTCACTTTGATCTTTTCCTTTCTTTCTAAAAATGGTTTATTTGAATGTTGATGATGTTATGGAGACCATGTTAGGATAATTTATTTTTAGGAATTGCTTTTGAAATTTGAAATATTGTGTTAAACTCTTATTTTATTGAATTAAATGAAGTTGTCGTTGATTATTGTTGTTTTTAATTTTTATCTTGCAATAAATCAAGAGAGAGAGGAAGATGAAATTTGTGTAGGATTGTACAATGAGAGTTAGCGACCTATAGACTAGCAATCATCACGTTAATTGAATAGTTAAAAGAGAGATCTCAACTAGACAATTGATCACCCATAAGATAGTTTAATAACTAATTGAATCAGTAGAGTCATTGGGTAGGATGAGAGATCGTCCAATTGATTCCCGTTAATTCGATTAGGGATATATAGTTTCACCTTGGGAGAGGGTAATTAGCACATTCAGAAATCTAGGGTGAGACATAATTCAATCGATAAAATAGGAGGGAGACAGAATAGGGGAAAAAACTAATATCTAGTCTTAAGATTCTTGAATTGATTTTTTTGTATTGTGGTATTATCTATTACTTTGCGTTAGTCTTTAAGTTTTAATTTAATTTTACAGACTATTTTCATTAAACAATTTCATTTCTTAAATAAAGTTGTATCTAAATTAAGTGGTGTTTAGACTTCAATCCCTGTGGGATCGATATATGCTCTTTTTAACTACAAGTCACGATCCATTCACTTGCAATTTTTGAGTGTAAAACAAGTAGATAGGTTTTACTGTCAACAAGTTTTTGGCACCATTGTTGGGGGTTGATTGTTTAGCATCGTATTTAATTTAGATTACTTTGATTTAAGATTTTTTTATACTTTTCCTTGTGTATTTACGGGTGCATGAACACAAGGAACACAAAAAGATCAACATAATTCAATAATACATTAAGACATTTTAGAATGAGGAATGAGATATCTAAAGAGATAGATGCCAAGAAGAAATAGAAAGAACAATGATGGAAGACAATTATTATAGGGAGCAAGGAACTTTTGCAAATTACAATCAAGTACAGTATGGTTAGAGAAGTACCGATTCTTATTGGAAAACATACACTGTGGGATGATAGAACCACCCAGATTTTTATTGGTCTATCAAAGCAAGTACTCATATGGTACATCAAAGCCTATTTGAATTTCAACAAGATAGAATTGGAGCGATGGAGAGTAAGTTGGACAAGTTTATGGAAATGTTTGGTTTTAAACTAACAGATATGGAAGAAAACTAGAAGAGGATGTTTTCCAGCCAAGAGGAAAGTCAGAAGATAATGGAAAAGAAATTCGATCAAGCTTTGGATAATCATGCCGCTTCTATTCACAACCTGAAGATTCAAGTAAGACAGATTTTCCATGAATTTTGTAAGAGAAGTGTGGAAGACTCTCTGAGCAATATGGAATTATATGAATGAGAGCATTATGAGGCTATCACACTTAGAAATGGGAAAGAACAAAAAGAACCAGTGGAAGACCTTGCTAAACCTTACCTTATAGAAGACTAAGAAATCAAGAAAAAGCATGAAGAAAAGGTAGAAACCCCTCATATTGTCTGCCAGATCTTAGTACACCATGCTTGAACATCGAAAAATCTTGGGTAGATGTCCATGCAAAGAACCCTATCCTTTGGGTTGATGATGATGAAGAGACATTTAACATGAATGATGCATTCGAGAATCTGATGGATAGTAGCTCATTCAGGATAATTGATGTGTTCGACTCTTCTAAAGAAAAAATGGATAAAGAACAAATGATAACAAATATCTAGTTTGAAGAAGTTATGAAAGTTTTTGTACGTAAAGCGGAAGAAGCAGAGGAGACGAAGGTGATTAAAGAAGAAAGAGAGCAACTCACCTTCATACATGACAAACTATTGGATTCAATGAAAGATTCAGTCCCTATTTTATTAACAGTTTGTTGATGAAAAGGAACTTGATGAAATTAATTAGTTTTCTTAACTTTATCAATATTATCCTTTTGTTCATTTTGCAATTTGTAGCTTACTTACAGGCTAAAAAATCGATGTTGAATGAAAAAGGTGGAAGCAAGCTGCTTATAATTGATCCTGGCTGAATTTCCAAGGAAGAGCATTGAGCTACCGACGTTAAAAGAATCACTGTATGGGAGGCAACCCATGAAACTCTATTTTTTATTGTTTTTATTTATTTATTCGGTTGATTCCTTAGTTATAATGATGTTTGATTAGAGTTGGATTGATGTTTACTTTGATTTTGTTTCAATTTCAACTTGTTTTCTTTCCAAATTTCTTATTGATGATATTATTTTGATATGTTTGTAGGTTTTGGGATCATGAAGAATACATATAAGCTTGGAATGTGAATTTCATTATTTCTCTCTCATTTTTGCAGATTTTCTTCTTACAATGGCACCAAGGAAGATGATGGCTCATAAACTAGGTGACGAACTCTGCCATTAGGTTTCCAGTGAAGGCAAATCCGATTTAGCTGCAACCTATCAGGCCTCATTCCTAATTTACTCGAAAGAAGAAGGTGCTTCAAGATTGTGGAGGTCCATTTTATAGAAATCCACAATCCTTAGACGCGTGCTACAGTGAGGAATAGGAGGATCCAAGATACAGTCGCTTCTCGACCTTCCGCCTCCCAAGTAGTACCAGAGCAAGAAGAAGAGCCAATAAAGGCAGGACCAAGTGCATCAACGAGGGTTGACCTATTCCAACAAATCCTCAACTAGATGGCTTCCAACCAGCAGTTCATGACATCCCAACTCAATGAGCTTAGCAGCCAAATGCGGCAAGTCCACAACGAGCAATAAAGTTTGAAGAAGAGGTTTGTCAACTTCTGACGGAGAAGCAACTTTGAAGGTCCTTTTCCACACATCGTCACCACCATCTTCTACATAAGCCATTTCTTACCCTTTATTTTTTATTTTTGTTATTTCTTTTGTTTGGTTTAATGTCATTTGTGTGTGCTACGTCTTTTATTTAGTTTGCTTTTTTTTTTGGTTTTATGTCACCTGTCTATTTTTCATTTGTTTTGTTTGGTTTGATGTCATTTTCACTCATTTGGTGGTTGATTTGTCATATTGAGGACAATGTGATCTTTAAGTGTGGGGAGGTGACATCAACTTTTTCAATTGCATTTTTTACATTGTGTTGAATAGGATGCATGTTTAGGCATATCATGTGTTTTTTGTTAGCAATGATGTTTTGTGTTAGCATTGGAACCGCACTTGAATCATTCTAATGAATATTGCCATGATATTCTGTCATGCTAGCTGGAATTAGATAGAATGCATGCTTGAACTTGGATTAGGCTACTTAAGTAGAAAGTGAACTATGTTGAGTGTTGAAAAGTAGTTGGATACATATGCGTATTCATAATTGTCATTTAAGCAATGAGGAAGTGTAGAGATGCATAATGAGTTTTCATTTGAGCCAATATGAGGATTGAGACATATGACTCTATACATAGTCATTCTATTTCTTTGTTGAGTGTTACTTCTTTAGGTTATTACCTTCAGAACTTGCTTTGAATCAGTTTGAGTTTACAAGATGCATGTTGAATAGAGCTGATTAAGGCCCTTTTTGGTGTTAACCCTTGGCTTAAATGAACAACCTTTGCATTATCCTTTGCTACCCCTATTGAGCCTTAACCTTTTGTTTCTTGAAAACACCCAAATGTTTAAAACCTTAAACCCCATTAATCTACCTTTTCACAAGCTTAGTAGAGTATTAAGTAATGCATTAGTTGGGATCGTGTGAAAATTTTTACCGAGATAAAGTATATCTCTGCTTGTGACTTACAGTGGATATAGCTACTTTTAGATTCATAGTTCTTCCATGTATGAAGAAAAATCAAGAAAAAAGAAAAAATAAATGAAAAGAAAAAGAAAAAGAAAAAGGAAGAACATGTGAATAACATTAATAAGTGCAGAATATTAGTTATATTTGTATATCTCGGTGTTATGTTTTTTTATCCCGTTTTATATGCTTTTCATTTTACTAATGCTTATGTTTAAACCTTTTTCCCTCTTTACCCACCTTAACCCTTGGCGCATTATAACCTTATATAAGTCCATTTGATCTATTTATGCATGTAATCATTATAGAAGAGAATTGGTTTATGAGCAAGCCTATGGTAGTATAGTTTCCTATAGGAAGTATGAGCGAAATACCAACCATTAAACACTTGAGGGAAATGAGTGAAAACTGTGAGGAATATTCATTTTTGCATCTTTACTTATCTTTGAGTGATGGTGCCAATTGTTAAGTTTGCTTATGTACACCAATAAAAAAGTAGTCATGATATGTGCATTTGCAACATCCCACTACCATAGGGTACATACCCAAACTTCCAAGAACATTCAGGTACATATCTTACGATAATGGTATGTTAGAGCAAAACAAATCCAACTTACACATGGCATCATCTAACATAATCAGAAGTCGTCAAAT
>JAOSBN010000004.1:5710429-5724784 GCA_027563595.1 Erythroxylum suave | reverse complement strand
AATCTTTTTTAAAGTCTAGTAACTTATTAAAACTCTAATTTAACTAAATCCTTTCAATTTATTTCTATTCACTAAACTTAAAAATTCTAACTAAAATGAATTAATCAATCTAAACCTCAAAATAAAGAAAACATGCTTAATGCGAATCGGGGCCCAACAAACTCGATCCATCGATTCTTCTTATGTTGACCCATTATCTGATGTTCTAGGATCCTCTCCACTTGGACTTCGAACTATTTCCTCGCAACTGGTGGAACTCGCTTCACCTGACTTCTATTCGGATCTGATGCATCCTTATAGTAATGCTTGAGAAAACTGACATGGAAAGTAGGGTGTGCTTTCAACCGCTCGGGCAACTTCAATCTGTATGCCACATTCCCCACTTTATGCAGCACCTCAAACGGTCCGTCATACTTCGTCACCAAACCCCTATGAACTTTTTTGCTCGAGATCTTCCTCCAAATCTGTGGGGTTATTTCAACAAAAATTTGTCTGCCACATCAAACTCTAACGGTCTTCTCCAAAGATCCGCTTGCTTCTTCATCCATTCAGAAGCTTTCCGAAGACTGTTGCCTTGCCTCTTCCAATAGTTCTTATTTCTCCATCGCAAACTTATGTGCCACAAGACATTTGTCACCTGTCCTTTGTTGAGCAATCTTTAGTGTGAGAGGTTGTTGTCCCAACACAATCTCAAAGGGACTTTTCTCCGTAGCCGAAGATCTGTGCAAGTTATAGCAAAACTGTGCAATATCAAGCAAACTTAACCAGTTACGTTGACTTGCATTTACATAGTGCTGTAGGTACTCCTCCAACAAACCGTTGATCTGTTCTATTTGGCGATCCGTCTGTGGGTGATTTTCCATTGAAAACTTGAAATTGCAACCCATCATATTAAAAAGGGACACCCACAATCGGCCCGTAAATCTAGCATCTCGATTACTCATAATATCCGCTGGTACTCTGAAATACTTGACCACATTCTTATAGAACAACTCGGCCACAACATCCGAGGGACAAGTCACAGGAGATGGCACGAAGATCGCATACTTGGAGAATCTGTCAACCACCACCATGATTGATGCCATGTTGTCCACCTTTGGAAACCCGCTAATGAAATCCATTGAAACCGAAATCCACGGTCTTTCCGGGATGGATAAGGGTTGTAGCAAAACCGACTTCCTTCTTCCTCTCCGGCTTATCCAATTGACACACAAGGCACGTCTTGACGTAACATTTCACGTCATTCTCCATCTTCGGCCAAAAGTAGGAACAAGATAGGAGCACTAACATCGTTGGACTCCTAGGTGACCAGCCCACTGCGAATCATACATCTCCTTCAACAACTGTTTTCGCAATCCACCAAAGCTCGACACATAAACTTGATTACTCTTAGTCATCAATAACCCATCGTCATCGAGCCAAAACCTACGTACAACACCTTCCTTAACTTGCAAGATTAACTTACAGTACATAGTGTCTAATCGAGCTGCCGACTTGATTTGCTCCAATAGGTTGGACTCCACCCTCGTGATCAAATATATGGCTGCAAATACCTCATTCCTACTCAAGGCATCTGTCACGTTATTGTGCCTCCACGATTTATGCTCCCACGTGAAGTCATACTCGGCAAGAAACTCCTGCCACCGAGCTTGTTTTGCGAATAACTTCTTTTGGGTCCTGAAAAATGTATTAACAGCATTATCCGTCCAGACAATGAACCTGGTTCTCACCACGTCTTAAGGCAATGCACTACAGCAAGAGTCTCCTTCTCGTGCGTCGAGTAACGTTGCTCCACACCATTGAGCTTTCGGCTCTCAAATGCTACCGGATGACCCTCCTATACGATTACTCTGCCAATGGCTTTATTTGACGCATTAGTGTGTACCTCAAACGGAAGATCGAACACGGGTAGCTTCAACACCGATTTGGTTGAGATAGCGGCTTTAAGTCTCTCGAATGCCTCCGCACATGCACTCGACCAACACCACTTATGCTTCTTTTTAAGCAAATTCGTCAATGGCGCCGCTTTCTTCGAGTATCCCACGATGAACCGCCTATAGTAGCTCGCTAGGCCGAGAAAACTCTGCAATTCTCGTATTGTCGTAGGAGCCTGCCACTCAACTATCTCTTTCACTTTCCTCGGATCCATCCTGACCTGCCCTTGCTCACCGCGTGACCTAAGAATCTGATCTCTAACTGAGCAAACTCACACTTCTCCATCTTCACGTAGAGCTTGTGTTGCCTTAGCCTTTTGAACACTTGCTTTAAGTGTTCCACATGTTTTGCCATGTTAGCACTATACACGATGATGTTGTCTAAGTATACTACGAAACTCATCCAAAAAGTTGTACAACCCATCATTCATAAGGTTGCAAAAGCGTTAGTTAATCCAAACAGCATAACTAAGAATTTGTAGGAACCACCCCGAGTTACGCATGTTGTCTTCTATTCATCAACCTCGGCAATCCGCACTTGCCAATACCCACTCCGAAGATCCAACTTAGTAAACAACTTAGCCTTTGACAGCCTATCCATTATATCTTGAACCAAAGGTACCGGATACTTGTTCTTGATCGTTACCTTGTTTAGCACTCGATAATCCACACAAATCCGAAGTGTACGGTCTTGCTTCTTCTGAAACAATATTGGGGCGGCGTATGGGGCTTTAGATGGTTGGATGAACCCTACCTCTAACAACTCACCAAGTTCCGAATGGGGCACATGCAGGTGGGGCCTCTCTAAGAACCAACTCAATCCTGTGATCTACCTCACGACGAGGGGGAAGAGTTTTCAGCAACTCTCTCGGCATCACCTCTCGAAACTCCCTCAACAAACTTGCAACCACATCAGGAACTTCCACCATGTGGTCTTCACTGATCTCCCACATGGCAGCGAAATAGGTCTCCATACCTTTCTTCAATCCTTTCTCGATGCTCATGGTCGAAATATGTCCTACCGAATTTGTAGCATTCGTCGTTCCACCATCGAACCTACAACAGTTCACATAGAAGGAATTTTAATCATTCATCAGCATCATACCTTCCAAACTCGGATACAGCACCACCTTTACTACTTTGAGGAAATCAACCCCCTATATCATCTCGAAGTCTTCTAACGGTATGATGATAAAATTCATCTTGGCACGCTAACTTCCAATTTTGAATGGAACGTTGTAAGCAATTCCCGCAACTGCTTGTGCCTTCCCCGCATGGGTTTTAATCTTTATCGGGGCATTGGATACCCTTATGCCCAACTTCCTAACTGTCTTTTCTGCTAGGAAACTGTGGGTCACACTCGTATCCAACATCGCAGTCACGTCTTTCTCCCCAACCGGTATTCCTACGTACATTAGTTTATCAAAAGGAATGAACTCACTACTAATCGCATTCAACAAGGCGATTGGATTTAGCTCCGCATCTTCTAAAGATTCAACTTCTTCTTCAACAATTAGGGCATTTAGCTTCTCTTTCCTTGGGCACTCTCTAGCAAAGTATGGACCACTGCACAAGTAACAAGCAACCTTGCCCTTCTTTGAGGACGTCTCTCTGTTCTTCAAGCCTCTATTCTGCTTGCCCTTGCTCTTGAAATCCCCCTTCTTGGAGACTTTCTTCTTCTTCCCCTTAATTTTCTCCTGTTGAGCGTGGTCTTTTCCCTTAGAAGAATTTAAAGAGTTCACCTTAGAGTCTTTCGCCATACGAAAATCTACCAAGGAATCGGCAGACGTGATTGCACCAACCATATCCTTCACATTTTGCCTCCGTAGCTCCATTTGAGCCCACGGTTGTAACTCAGATAGTAAATTGAAGAGCTTGTCCTCATCTGACATAATTTCAATATCCAGCATTAGAGAACTAAACGATTGCACATAATCTCTTACCGATCCATCATACTTGAGCTTCTTCAAGGAATCTCTCGCGAGCCAAGAAGTATTCATCGAAAGGAACTGATCTTTGAGCTCCTTCTTCATCTGCACCCACGATTCCACAAGAGTTCTACTCGCACTGATCTCCGCAGAGATCCTCTTCCTCCACTAGAGCTTGGCATCCCTATCCAAGTACATGGCTATCACATTGACCTTCTCAGCATCAGGTACGCTTGCAACCACAAGTATTGCTCCATATCCCACAAGAAATTATCCATCACCTTGGCATCCCACACCCCTTCGAATACCCTTGGTTCACGTACCTTCACGGATGAAAGTAGTGGTGTGGAGCTTTCAACCCGCTCGATATCAAGAGTTGCAACAGGACGCCTCAGCACGGTGATCTCTAACTGTGCCTTCAACATCTCTACCATTTATTACTGCAACTGTTGGATTCGCACCTCCAACATCTCGAACCAAGTATTATGAGATGTGACATCTTCCTCACCTTGAGAAATAGGCCCAATGAGTGCTTCCACCCTAATCACTCGTTCTGTCAAGTTGCCTACAATCATCTCGAAATTAGGCTCTAATACTAGTTGATACAAAGGTCACTTTGGGACTCGAACTTTCACCGAATTCTATCACCAACACCCTTTGCACGACAGTCTCACTTAGTCCGCTTAAGCAAGACTCAGCCCTCAACAAACCCTTGAAGTGTTTCGCTCGCACACTCGAAGAAACAATGCTTAAGAAAGCAATAAGAAAGATAGGCAACAAAGGAACAACAGAGATACGGCTAAACCAACCTTTATGTTACTTTCCCTCAAAAGAATACAAGAAACGCTCTCTCTCTGAATAAGTTAAGAGCAAAGCTCGAATGAGTTATATATAGGCCTCTTGACTTGGAAGTCAAGTTACATTCAGAATCCCACTCCATCTGAACTACCTAATCCCACTCAAACTGAACTATCTAAGATCGTGTTAAGATCACGTCTATCTCTATCAGATTACATCACGTGGACCAATTGGATGACATCCCCATCCAAATAGGACTCTAACTGATAAGATAGGATAACAAAAAGATAGAGTTTACATTCGACTAGGAAACTAGCATTCTTATCCGCGAAGATCTCCACTATCTTTAGGTGTTGAATTCCACTGTAACTCTGACTCTTCATCATCGCCACATCATCCAAGATCTCCCCACAATCTCTATTCGTTGATGATACAATGTGATCTCACCGAAACCCACGTAGCACAGCAACCTGAACCAACACTTCCCACAACAAGTCTGTTAGTCGTGGTCTGTCCATCCGAGCATGTGCTAAGTCCTTAGTCCTTCAAGTCCTTTGCGTTGGTCGAGTCAATCTCCACAAGGTCCGAGACTCTACCAAAATTCGCACCAAGTTTGATCTCACTCGCCCACGTTTGCCTTAGCGTTTTCGCATACCTTCCTCATGCGTGAATCCAGCGAACCTCTCCTCTAAGGCACGTCATAAAGGTCGCTAAGAAGTGCTCCGGAATTTAAAGGTCTAACATTAGGGACGTGTTGATCATTATGCACATAATCGTCACCTTTTCAAATTTTTTGTATAATATATTATTCTGTCTAATTTTGTTCAGTTAAAAATGTTTTCATTTTTGCTTAAATTTTAATCATCACTCACGAATAACTGTAAGTCATGTCCGTGAGTTTTTTTATTTTTTATTTTTATCATTTTAAATTAAATTTTAATTTTAATTATGCTACTGTTAATTTTTTAAAATTTTAAAATAAAAAATATTAGTTTGAATTTGTGATATGTCATGCCTGTGGCATATTTTTTTAAAATTTAAAAAGTTGATTAATTTATTAAAATTATTTAATTAATTTATAAATTATAGAAAATATTAATTTAAATTTAAAATTTGATTAATTTTATTATTATTACTATATCAGTCTGCATGCATATTAATGCAATATTAAATATCTTGTATGATAAAGTTTTTTCTACATAAAATGCTTGTGAAATGCCAATAAATTATCCAATATATTATATATATGGAACATTTTATTTTAATTTAAACAACTTGTTTTAATTGATTAATTGCTAAAATTGTTTAATTCATTAATAAATTATAGAATTTTATAAATAAATACTAAACATCTAAATTTACCAAACATCTTTAAAAAACAACTAATTTACCAAATATCTCTAACTTAGCAAATGTTGGGAAAAATACAAATAACATTTTCCCTTAACTTAGTTTCGACAATTAAGTTTTTTGATATAGAGGGTCCACCTTAGTGGCAATTGCAGAGCAGACGACTTAATCAACCAATAAACTAAGTTGTAACTATGTAAAATGGAATTGTGAAAATAATAAATAAACTGGACACAAAGATTTAACATGGTTCACTCTAATGTTTGGGCTATGTCCACGGAACATACTCAGGAAAATAGTTCCACTATAAAAATAGTAGGTACAAAGAGAGTTTCACAACACCTCACAAATGATTGCTACCTAAAAATAGTGGTAGTCTCGGTATCTCTCAAAAAATATCTCACAACAATTTCTCTCACTATTTTATCACTCACACTTTTAAGAACCTCTTAAAAGCTTAACTCTCGTTCTCTCTTATTTTTCTCTCTACCTTGGCTCTCTCTATGCCTTGTCTTTGTTGTTGTTCCATCTTTTATTATGAAAGAAGGAGGCCATATATAGGCCTCCAATGTGCTAGAAAAATCAAAGTTAGGCAGCTGTTATTTTTGGTTGCTGCCTAACTTTGACAAAATTTGGTAGTCTTTTGGTTGCTGTCTAACTTTGACAAAATTTGGCTGCCTTTTGGCTGCTGCCTAACTTTGTCCCCCTTTTTCTAACTTTTCAACATGTGGCGAGTCCCCTATATGGGAGGAACCCACCTAACAATTCTCTCCCCTCCGACTATATGGGGAGATCCACCATTCCTACAATAAGTCGACAGTATTTGAATTTATCTCTTGTGAGAATCTTTGTTAACATATCTGACCCATTCTCATCAGTATAGATCTTTTCAAGTTGTAACTGCTTCATCTCCATTATGTCTCTGATCCAGTGATATCTCACATCTATGTGCTTAGATCTTGAGTGAAAGGAGAAATTCTTTCCGAGGTGAATTGCACTTTGACTGTCACAAACCAACTTATAATTTTCTTGATGGAAACAAAGTTCATTCAAGAACTTCTTAATCCATAGCAATTCCTTACAAGTTTTAGTTATTACGATAAACTCTGCTTCTGTAGTGGAAATAGTAACACATTTTTGCAATCTCAACTACCATGACACAGCTCCCCTACAAAAGTGATCAGATATCCTGATTTAGATTTTCTCGAATCAGCATTGCCAGCCATATCTGCATTAGTATAACCAGTTAACTTAGGTTTGACATCTCCATAACATAAACATATTTTGGAGGTGCCACGAAGATATCTAAGAATCCACTTTATTACAGCCCAATGTTCCTTTCCAAGATTTAAACAAAACTGACTCACTACTCCAATTGAGTGAGCAATATCTGACCGTGTGCATACCATAGTATACATCAAACTACCAACAACTGCGGCATATGGAACCCACTCCATCTCTTCCTTCTCTTCTTCTATGTAAGGACTCTGCTTTGAACTTAATCTAAAATGATTAGTAAGAGGACAGCTAACCACTTTAGCATTCTCTATGTTGAAATTTTGGAGCACTTTCTCAATGTGCTTCTCTTGTGGTAACCATAATTTCTTTGCATTCCTATCTCTGATTATCTTTATGCCTAGAATATGGTTCGCTGGACCTAAGTCTTTCATGGCAAAAGACTTACTTAGTTCCTTATTCAAGTCACCAATTCTTGAAGCATTCCGTCCAACAATTAACATATCATCCACATGGAGCAAAAGAATGATAAAATCATTATGGACAAAAACACAGTAATTGGAATTCGTCTTTTTGTATCCTTGCTCCCCTATAACAGACTCAAATTTCTTGTACCACTATCTTGGTGCTTGCTTTAAGCCATAGAAACTTTTCTTTAGTTTGCAAACATAGTCCTCTTTTCTTTTTCCTCAAAACCCTCTGGTTGCTCCCTATAAATTTCTTCTTCTAAATCGCTATGAAGAAAGGAAATCTTCACATCCATTTGCGACTTCTAGGTTGAGGCTCGCTGCTAATCCCAGCACCAAATGAATGGATGTCATTTTCACTATCGATGCAAAAATTTTCTTTAAAATCAATGCCTTTTCTTTGACTGAATCCCTTAGCAACCAACCTTGCTTTGAATTTTGGATGCAATCCCTTTTCATCATGCTTGATTCGGTACACCCATCTATTCTTTAAAGCTTTTTTTCCTTCTGACAATTCCACCAGCTCAAATGTTTTGTTCTTATGCAAGGATTCCATCTCATCTTGCATGACCTTGATCCATTTCTTTTTACGTTCACTATCCGTAGCTTCTTCAAAAGCTCTTAGGTTCTCCTTCATTAGTTAACAACACATACTCATTAGTATTATATCTAGTAAAAGGTTGTCGAATTCTACCAGATCTCCTTTCTGGAACAGGAGAAGCTGTAGGCGTTGGTGGTTAAGCGTGAACACCATTTTCTTCTGGTTCAATCTCAGTAGGAGCATCATCTTCACCAGATCTCTCATCATGGAGCATATCTTCAACTTGTCTCGATACAAGTGTTAGAGGATTAAATTCTAAGTCTGTTGAATCACTATTAGACTCTGTTGTATCCTTCTGTGCCATGTTAACATCTTCAATGGTTTGATCTTCAACAAACACAACATCACGACTCCTTACGAGTTTCTTCTGGACTAGATCATAAAATCTATAACCAAATTGGTCTTAGCCATAGCTGATGCATACACATTGTCTTATGTTGACATCAAGCTTAATGCTTTCATCCTTTAGCATATGTACGAACACTTTGCAGCCAAAAACCCGCAAATGATTATAAGAAAGATTCGTTCCTGACCATACTTCCTCTGGAACTTCCTGCTGTAAAGGAACACAAGGTGAACGATTCGGCACATACGCTGCTATTAGTAAGGCTTCACCCCAAAACATCTTTTGCAACTTTGAATGTGAGAGTAGACATCTAGCTCTCTCCATCAAAATCCTATTCATTCTCTCAGCTAGTCCATTTAACTACAGTGTTTTTGGAGGTGTCATTTGATGTCAAAAGCCATGCTCTCTACAATAACCATCAAATGGTCTAGTGTATTCTTCACCATTGTCTGTTCGGATACACTTGAGTTTCTTCCCAGTTTGTCTCTCAACTAAGGCTACGAATTGTTTGAAAACATCTAGCACTTGGTCTTTTGACTTTAGAGTATACGTCCATATTTTTTAGGAATGATCATCAATAAAGGTCACAAAGCATTGACCACCACCAAGTGACCTCAGCATTGGTCCACACAAGTATGAGTGTATAAAATCCAAGACATTTTTCATTCTGGAAGGAGGGGAACTTTTGAAAGCAACTCGGTTTTATTTTCCTACTAGACAATCAACACATTTCTTCAAGTGCACCTATTTATATCTAGGTAACACATTTCTTTTCAGCAATATTGTCATCCCTTTCTCACTTATGTGACTCAGTCTTTTATGTCATAATTCAATTGTGTTATCTTTCTCTATTACATTTACAACATCGCTAGAGAGTTTTGCTTTCATCACATAAAGTGGTTACTTCAAACCTTTGGCCACCACCATAGAACCTTTAGTAAGCTTCCATTGGCCATTCCTAATGGGGTTACAGTAACCTTCATCATTAAGTTTTCCTGTAGAAATCAAATTCAAGTGCATATCTGAAATATGCCATATATCTCTTAGGATGAATCTCGTGCCATTTTCCATTATCAGGTAAACGTCTCCTTTGCCAACAACTTTAGATAAATTGTTATTTCTTATTCTAACCACACCAAAATTTCCCAGTGTGTAAGATGAGAAACATTCCCTTTGCGATGTACTGTGAATGGTTACACCATTGTTAATCACCCAACTTATCTCATGGGTTGCCAAATTAATAATATCACCATCATCGCCATTGTAGACAACATTGAATTCGCCGACGATATTTGAATCCTCATCATCACTGTCATTTTTCTTCATATCCTTGTCTTTTTTGTTTTCTTTTCTGAGAAGCCAACAAAACTTTTTAATGTGCCCCCTTCTTTTTACAATGATGAGATTCAACATTGGCATACTTGTTTGACCTTCCTCTGCTCTTGTCTCTGGGCTTAGAACCCCTGGATTGACTTCTTCCTCTTGAATTGATAATTAGAACCTTTGATTGTGATGAAGAAGATGAATTTCTCCGTCTCATTTCTTCATTCAAGCTGCCACTCTTGGCAGCTTCTAAGCTAACTGCACCATTTGGTGCAGAATTTGTAAGTGAAAATTTCAAAGTCTCCCAGGACTCTGGTAAAGAAGCGAGCAACATAAGAGCGAGCACTTCATCGTCAAACTTTATGTTCATTCTTGATAGTTGATCCAAGATCCCTTGTAAGCTGTTCAAATGGTCTGCCACAGAAGTACCTTCTCGATAGTTTATCTGCATCAACTTTGTTAGATAAAATAATTTTTTATTGCAGTCTTTGAGGCGTATATCTCTTCGAGTTTCCTCCAAAATGTTCGAGCGTTTGTCACAGTGCAAATGTAGTTACAGACATTATCTTCAACATATTGTCAAATGAAACCACAAACTTGTTCATGCTCGAACTCCCATTCCTTGTCTGACTTCTCTTCGGGTTTAGCATAAGCAAATACCGACAAGTGCAATTTTGTTACAAACAAGAGATCCTTCATCTTGTTTTTCCATCTGTAGAAATTTGCGCCATTTAAACTGATCATCTTTGTCACCTTTCCCTCCATTTTAACCGTACGTATGAACAGTATCTGTATGGATAAACAGTACTTGTACGTATGAATCTTGGTTCTGATACCAATCTGTTGAGGAAAAATACAAACAACGTTTTCCTTTAACTTAGTTTCGACAATTAAGTTTTCTGATATAGAGGGTCCATTTTAGTGGTAACTATAGAGCATATGACTTAATCAATCAACAAACTAAGCTGTAATTATGTAAAATGGAATTGCGACAATAATAAATAAAATGGACATGAAGATTTAATGTGGTTCACCCTGATGTTAGGCTACGTCCACATAACACACTTAGAAAAATACTTTCACTATAAAATTAGTAGGCACAAAGAGAGTTTCACAATACCTCATAAATGAGTGCTACCAAAAAATAATGGTAGTCTCAGTATCTCTCAAAAATACCTTACAATAATTTCTCTCACTATTTTATTACTCACACTTTTAAGAACCTATCAAAAGCTTAACTCTCTTTCTCTCTTATTTTTCTCTCTGCCTTGGCTCTCTCTGTGTCTTGGCTTTGATGTTGTTGTAACTTTTTTTATGAAAGGAGGCTTTATATAGGCCTCCAATGTGCTATAAAAATCAAAGTTAGGCAGTCGTTATTTTTGGCTACTGCCTAACTTTGACAAAATTTTGTAACCTTTTGGTTGCTGCCTAACTTTGTCCCCTTTTTTTGACTTTTCAACATATGGTGGGTCCTATATGGGAGGAACCTACTTAACAGTAAACTTCTTACCTCGTTAACGACATTTCAAACTTGATTTTTAAGCGCCAATATGATGGTGTATAGAATAAACATAGATAAGGATATAATTTTTATGTAGATATATTGTGATAGAACTTCCACTTTTCGAGGTTTAGGGTAGCAAGTAAATGTCAGCTTTGCTTTTCAGTTCACCATCTTTTCTGGCGCTCAATAACACCGGTCAAAATTTAGGTAACTTTTTGGTGAAAATTTATCTTACCAAGTTTTAAAACATATACCGTTAATTATAATCGAAAAGGGTTATTTTATAACTGTCCAAATTACATGAATATGCAAAAAAACACATAGTCAAGGTTTTCTCACATTCTATTGCCCCCAAATTGATTCGGATTGCTTCAGTTTCAAGATTGCCCCTTCCTTGAAGGTTAGCATTTTAATCATGAAATAAAAAGTAAGGCAATTTAAAGTTTACAAGTTTATAAAATAGGCTTCTAATGATGTTATGCCATCCTAGTACTCTAGTGATTTGATAATTTGTTAACAATTTACTTTTTGGCACTCTCATTTTTAGAAGATCAACCTATTTTAAGAACTCAACTATGCGTTCCGTAATATTTTTGGTAACAAGCATGATCATCAAATTGGCACTTAACAGTATCAATGCCAGCTAATGTACTTCTAATTCCATATTTTTCCCCTTTTATATGGGTAAGTATCTCTCGGTGGACAGAACCATTGAAATGGCTACAATTAATTCATTGCTGCAATATCCAAATAACAACAACACTCAGTAGAAATTTTATTAAGATACAAGATTTGGGAAAGTCTAATAGTACTCAGTCTCACCCCTAACTAATAGAAAGGCTGTAATGACTATAATTAATGCATTGCTGCAATATTCAAGTAAAGATAAACATATAGTTAGAAGTTGGTTCAATTCAATTGACGTTTATCATAAATCAAGTTATTTGTGTCTAAGAATATCCGATTATGATTATTTCATGTAAAGTATAGGAATTCAAACATCACTTCTTTTGCAATGAAATTGTAGACATCATAACTCAGTGTGACTATGTAGTATGTCATAAGATTCGAGCTTATAAAGTGACAAGAAACAAAAACATTTAGGCCTAAGTTGAAACCAAAAAACAAGTGGTATTTATGGCATAAGAGTAAAAAGTATACTTTAATACTTATTGTACTTAAATTTAAAGATTGACTAATATTTTAAAATATTTCAATAAATTATTCATTGATAAAATCATTTAAAATTGACTTAAAATGAAGGAAATTACCCTTTTTAATGAAAATTCATTATGTTTCTTCATTATAAAAAAAGTAGTTGATCTTATAAAAAAAAGTACAAAAATACTTAAATAAATATGTGAATGCTTGTTAGGGAATAAGCTTAGTGAATTAACCTTTAATGAGAACTATATATGGAACATTACTCATTTATTCATTAAAAAACTTAGTTTGATGGTTGTAAAGTGATCGTTAATTTGAAATCTCTAAAGTACTGCATATGCGAATTTTTATATTTTCATACTATTTATGACATATTTTAGTCAAGGATAACTCAATTGATAATTAATGGGCATGGTATAGACTATATAGATGTAGTTAAATGATTAATATAAGATTAGTCTCTCTAAAATAATTAGGGAGAATGTTTCTTTTTTGCTATTAGTATAAAGATTAGACCACGTTATGTTTATTCTTTAGGAAAAAAGTGGTCCAACTCATAAATAAAAGTATAGAGATGCTTAAACAAATATGTGAGTGTTTATTAAATAACTATTTATTGAAACGATTCGATATGGAGAATTTTGCATGGAACATTAATTGTTTGTCTATGAAAATACTTATTGTAATAAGTCTATAAGTGATTTTTTAATTTGAAATATCTGAAGTATCTCGTGTAAAGATTATTATGTTTTGATGTACTTATGAACTATCTTAGTTAATGATAGCTTGAGCCAAGACCGTTTGACCTAAAGGGAATATGCAAAATGACGTCATTTTATCAAATTTTTTAAAAAAAGTGTAGATGGGTAGGGTAATGGGTTGACAACCATCGGTCCATTATCATCCTTATTTATCACTTTAAAGTAATTAGAGAGAATATTTCATTGTTCTGAATTGGTATCAGTTAGAGAAATCCTGAATCAGAATGAAATGATACTTTAAAAACAATTTTCAGATGTCATTAAAAGAAGAATCAGTTACTAATCATAAATAATTAGTATGATCTCAAATAAAATGGATATTAATTCTATCAAAACAATGTATGATGAAATAAGCAATTATGCATGAAAATATTAATCAAAACTATTTTGATATTCTTAATATGTATAAAAATTATTTAATTAGAAAATTAAATATAAATTTAAAATTTTAATTTATTTAATCATAAATATGATTTAGTATTATAACCACATTTGTAATGCCCAATGATTCAACCGATTCGGCCAGTTTTAACCATAAAATTATTAAACTATCAAACTTTTTGATTCGATTTACTTTGACAACTCGTATTGTTAAAAATCAATTTATTTATTTATTAATTGGTTGATTTTTTAAATTAATAAATTTTTATGAACTAAAATAAATCAATTAATTTTTATTTAACAATCTTTTTTAATTAAACTTCAAATTATTTGATTGATAAAGACAATCTCTTTCAATCGTATTTCAAATTCTTTAAGTTTATTTTATTTTTAGCTAGTTTTGCAGTTTAATACTGGTTAAACCCTTTAAATCTTAAATATCTTGTTTTACTTATTTAGTTTACGGTTTGAACTTTTTAACATTATTAAATATATATACTAAGGATGAACGGAATGACGAACACGAAATGCATCCCGTTCGTCCCTTTGATCCGACGGTCCA
>JAOSBN010000004.1:5694289-5709295 GCA_027563595.1 Erythroxylum suave | reverse complement strand
AATACTTGTTAAAAGTGTAGTGGGCATATCCATAAGGATAATTACTGCGCATTTGCGCAGTGTATACCTGCTAGTATAATGTCTATAAGGTGTGGATGTTTGGTTAGTTGTGTAGCCTATATGACAAGAACTGTTGCCCATGTTCTGTCATCCCATGCAATCACTTTCCATCATAATGCATCAATGTAAAACCACTTGGCTCTAAATTATTTCGTAAACAGTATCAAAACTTCCTCCGATTATGAGCCCTTGGCTTATTCTAAGTAATCCCAATGTAAGTAAATTTCATTAAGAGTTGGGTCTACCTATCTTTTTGGCCTGAACGTTAACCTCGTCCTCCCACCTAGAACTACTATTTTTGATCCTACCTTGATAAATGAAGAGAAATCTTCATGAAATTACGCTTTTCAAGCATCAATCACAACAACTAAACTTATCTTTAGGACATATATTTCTTCAGTTGATTAACGAATTGGATTTATCACAAACTTTGCAGGTGCCTATAAAATGTTTAGAAATGAGCTAAAATCAACAAAAAGGTCTAGGAAATAAGAACAGTTCTTCAAAATTTAGAGCTCATTTTGTATCCAAAATTATGAAACATAAGAAAGTAAAACATTTCACTATTTTTAGTCACTATTTTGATTCTTTGTTAATTTTAATTCATTAGTTAATTAATCATAAATCCTCATTTTGTTTTATTAGTTGAAATTAAGAAACTGGTTTTCAGTTCTATTAGGATTTGACTTGATTCTACGACTATTACAAAAGTTTTATTAAAGAATTAGAATTAATTTTGAGGGATTTCAATAATCCAATCAA
Organism: Erythroxylum suave; assembly: GCA_027563595.1. Taxonomy (NCBI): domain Eukaryota; kingdom Viridiplantae; phylum Streptophyta; class Magnoliopsida; order Malpighiales; family Erythroxylaceae; genus Erythroxylum; species Erythroxylum suave. Next base: position 5,708,473 of record JAOSBN010000004.1, on the reverse strand, counting down.
ATTGTTTCTAATTTTAGTATAATCTAGGTTAGAAGCTAGGGTTTACTTGTTACCGATTGCTTTAAGACAACCAATGAGTTAACTGTGGGAGAATTTGATAAGAATATATTTTACATAATATTTGGGTTTGAATTAATTGATATTTGACACTTTTGTAGCATGTTTTATGTAGATTATATGATGTTTTCTTATTATTAGTTCATTATGTTGTTGGTGAGGATCTTGAAGAGAAAACACAAAATTTAGTGCAACTTTCTCCATATTGGTCCAATTGAAGAGATTTTAGAGACGTTTGGGAGAGAATAGGAAGGATAACAACTTTGTAGAAGTTCAAAAGTATGAAAAAGTAAAGAAATTGTTGAAAAGAGCACAATAGGAGTTGGAATTTGCCAAAGAGATAGGTGCCTATCTTTCGTGAAGTTTAGAGAGATAAAAAAGAACTGGATCGATGTCAAAGTGTGCATACGATAAACGCCAAACTTATCATCCTTTATGAATAAAGTCACAAAATAAAATTGACGCTAGCTACAACTGGGTGTTAGGCACTGGTTACATAATGATTCATGACAAATAAAGGTTTTAGAGAAAAAAAAAATAGTGCCCATGTTGATGATGATGAACATTGGCTCTCATACATAATTTTTGAGGGCCTGTTATTTCAAGTACTAGCCTTTTAGGATTTTATTTTTGTAACCCTAATTATAAATACTTATCTTTAGTTTAACTTGGGTGATCTTTTGACAGGTTTTGACATCCACTTTGATTTTTTTCATAGTTTAAATCTTTATTAGCATTAGAGGAGGATTTAAAGCGAGAATGGGGGAGCCCATGACAACTTCTCTTGATCTTTTCTTCTATTCTTGACCTTATATTGAGATTGTATTGATTAGTGGCTAGAAACCCTAGTTAGGATTAGGGATATAGCTTGTACGGATATTTTAATTACCAACACATAATTCCATTATTTGTTTGTTGGTTGAATTTGTTCTCTTTATTCTTGATTTTTGGGTTTATAATAGCTATCATAGATTCAATCTTCAAGATTGTATCAAGGACTAAAAGGTAAAGTAGAAGTTGCACACTAGGAGAATAAAAACTTCAGGGCTAAAGAACAAAAAGTATCCTAGACTATTATGATAACCAAATAAATTAATTTTGCTTAATCCAGAGTTTGTGGTTGCTTAATTAGAGTACTTCAAGGAAAGGCATAGATACTTTAGATTACTTATCAGTTCAACATTAATAATCAATATGCCACATTCCATTGAACAGCAGAACTTAAACAATCTTCCTTGAAAGTTTGCGTTTATATAAAGATTCAACCTTTTGGTAGCAAAAGAGAATCATCACATTGGCACTTGACAGTGTCATTGCCAGGGAATGCAATTCCATAGCTTCATCAATTATCATATTGAACTTTCATGTATATAAACTACGTTCTCTAAATATGAAAAAAAAAATTAACAAAACCATTAAAGCAAGTTAATTAAATATCATTAACTTTTACGACCACTTTAGGCGGCCGCTTGGGGAAACAACTTCAAACTGTTCTACCACCGACTTACGTAAGTCGGTTCACTAGAATTTTGGCATTTGGCATTTGGGACATCGCTCATGTCAATTCCTTGAAACCGGTTAGCACGTCTCTTAGTCAAACTGTCGCATCACGTTAACCGTACAAACCCCCCCGTTGCTTGTATACGGCATAACATAAAATATATACATATGCATATACCCGAATAACATTGTCAGAAATGTGCAACAACTGCAAATTGGAGGAGGTCAGCATACTGGTCAAGAATTACAATAGAGTAAAATAGAACCTTTCTTTATCTGCTCTCTACAAAGAGGTTCAAGATCAGCACAAACTCGTAAATAATATAACAATTAATAATGAAATAGAATACATAACAAAACCGACAAGCCTAAATTCCATGGATTTCTAGCTACTTAGACCAACAGAACACGGATCTCTGCAAGAAGCAGTTGCTAACTACAATAAACTGCGTCACGATGCAAGAAAGGGGCACTGCTTTCTGGCGTGTTCTGGGATTAGCTTAACCAACATCTCTTCAGGTACTCCTTTCAGCTCTGTCAAAAGAAACACAGTGATTTACATGCATTTAAATAAGCACATACTTAACGACATTACAAATTGCGTAAAGTCATTGATCTAGTACCATGAGCCTTAAAATTGAAAAGAGGTGGAAGCACACGTCCATTTGGTAAACGTTTGTTGGGATCACGAAGCTCATCAAAGAATGGATGGGACACAGCTTCCAACTGCATTTAGGAATAAATAGACATGTAAATCTTCAAAACGTTAACTACTTGCTCAAAAATATCCAGCTTGACATTGTACAGCACTTACAGCTGTACAACGAAGGTTAGGAGAGTATTGCAATAATCTTGAAACGAGATCCACAGCTTCAGGGGGCATGTGTTTGTGGAATATCTGGACATTAATAACAAGGTATATAAGCAAATCCTGCTGTTGGTACGTATAGAGAAATATGAGATCACAAATGGACCAATAAAATAAAATGATTATGTACCTTATGCCATGGGTGAGCTTTAATCTGTGGAAATTTAAACTCTGTGTAGTTAGGATTCATACACTTAATTTCCTCCCTCGTTGGGGTGCCCAAAACCTGTAAAATTCACATAAATTGGTCAAAGGAATGAAAGAGAACTGGCACAACAAAAATGTCCAAAACTCGTATCTAGGTGACAATGAAAGCTCCACTTCAAGCTCCATCAAGCACACAACTCAACACATTCAAAACTTAACCAATAATTCTCATTATATACATTCACTGGAAACTGATACAAGAAGTTCGTCCTCCACAGTATTTTTTGCAGTAAAGTACGAAAACAAATAATACCTTTATAATTTCAACAAGCTGATCCACACCACTCTCACCGGGAAATAGAGGCTGGATGAATGAAAATAATTCATCAGCTATTAGCGCAAAGAAAAAGAAAACCATTTAACCAAGAAAATCAAACACAGAAGAAGCACCTCCTCACCTGTCCAAGTAGTAATTCGGCCAGAACACATCCAGCTGACCAGATATCAATTGCAGTGGTATACTGAGTGGCACCAAATATAAGTTCAGGAGCACGATAATACCTGGAACATATATAAGATATGTTTGGTTCTCCCTTTACCTGTCAAAATGTTTAGCACAATCAGCATAATATACGAGTAGACATGATAAGTTAAACAAGGAAGCACATCTTGAATGCAGATATACAAACCAGAACTTTTGCACTTCCAAAGTCGCATAGTTTCACCTGGTGAGTATGTGGGTTGACCTATTACAAAGAGAATAAAATTTTCACATTAAGGAGAAAGTAACAAAGATTCAAAGAATTTAATGAAGGGAACATAAAGCTGGTTAGTTCTACAAGGAGTAAGTCACAAATTCATCATCTAGAAACCTCAATGCCTCGTCAACGTACCAGTAAATTTTGAGGTTTTATGTCCCTATGGCATACACCAATGCTGTTGTGAATGTAAGCAAGAGCTCTACAAATCTGCAGGAAATTAAGGAAATAATAAGATCTGTTGAGGTCATTAACAAGATTATATAAAATGATAAGATCAAATGTTGAAACCTATGCTATAAATCATAGACATGATTAGCAGTATGTAAATTATCTAATATACAAAATTTCTCCCAAATAAAAAAGAAAAGGTCATGAATATTGCTTACCTGGTAAAAGTAAAGTTTCACATATATCAGCGGCATCCTGTGGTTCATCTTATTGTAGTGTTTGATTACCCGGTGCATGGTCTCAGGGACATACTCAAGTACTAAATTAAGATAGAGGTCATCTTTTTCCGTTGTTGAGAAGAAACAATGTTTTAATGAAACTATATTAGGGTGGTCTAGGAGCCGCATAGTCTGCAACTCTCGATTCTTGTATCGCTTATCTTGTAGAACCTTTTTTATAGCAACAGATTCACCAGTCTCTAAGCACTTAGCCTAAATATGAAAATTAGATCATTAAAAGTAAAGTTAGTGGTTTGCCCGAATTTCAACTTAAATGGTAACTCAAACCAGTCCCCACAATCATGCAAAATAACACAAGCATTAGACTTCACAAATTACCTGGAACACGACACCAAAAGATCCCTGCCCAACAACACGCTCAGCCATATAGCTTATAGTCTGTAAGGATCAAAAAGACAAGTCATAACATGGAAACAAAGAGCAAGCACAGAATCTACACAACTAGGTAAACATCTATTAGGAATGACCTGTTTAGGCTGGCCATTTTTACCACCAATCGTAGTCACAATTATGTGGCCTGTCTCTGTTCCATTGCCATCAACATAACTTGCTTCCACTTCCTAAACATGGTTGAAGACAGCAAACAATTAAACAAAAATCATTGAGAGAAACGGAAAAAAAAAGAATCTTCTTCCAATGGAGTTCACTTCAATAGTTCTTTTAGTCGCTTTAATAGGTGTAATTGCAGTGGCTTGTCAATAATAAATCTTTAGAATTGTCACTCGCAATTCAAATTTAGCTTTGTTCTATCTTATCCTTCCATTTTATTTCAAATTGATTTGAAAAATAATGACCAGGATTACCTTCTCCTCCCTAATTTTCATGTCATTCATCTCATCAGGCAATCTGTCAACACCAGCTGCATTTCCATTTGGATCTCGTAATCCAGAAGTGGGTATAACACTTACAGAAGCCATTTGCTTTAACGTTATAGCAATGAGATTCCCTTACAATTATGCCTCCGACAGAGTACCAAAAATAGTAATAATTACCTGCACAGAACAGGTTGAAATTATTGCCTCCTACCAAAAGAACAAACACAAGAAGAGAAGACGAAGGATAAACAACAAAGAAAGAGATAAAAATTTACACAATTATTCAACAGCTATGCCGCCCCTTTTTCAAGTAAATGCAGCTCTCAAGCTAACACGAGAATGTAACTTCGTACTAAAAACCGTCTATTAGAAGAAACCCAGGTATACGTTTTGGATCTATATTTGGAAATACGATATTCACATTATTTGTAATTAATCTGATTTAAATTTGATAATTCAAAAATTTTTTGGTTCTTTATGCGTAAAAAAGCATCCACTCTATTACTGTAATGAAGGCCTTGATTCTACCCAAGAAGAAATCCACAAACAAGTAACTAGAAAACCTTCTGATTAACACAAGCATTATGAAAAAGTTTGAAGATTAAATAGCCAGAGAAGTTATAGTAGGAAATCGGGTAACTGTACGGCTCAACTGTCTCCCAGTTGGACCCAGTTTTTCCCAACCTTGAACGGGCTATAATAAGAAAAGGTGCACAAGACACGAAAGTTGAAGCTTTTCTTCTTCAAGGGAAATGGGCTGTGGCTTCAGAGCAGGTAAGAACATATTAAAGGTTCCAAGTCAAAAAAACAACATTTCAAAAACTGATTAGAGAAAAGCCAAAAGCTCAGGGAAAACAGGAAACAGCAAACAAGAGAGACGAAAAAAATTTCAAGGGCAACGACAACTTGGAGCAAGAAAGGAACGATCTTGAACACAAAGATCGACCAGAAAGCAAAGCATATCGAGAAATACTAACTTGAACCCAGAACGAAGAACTGAAAACCACTACTTAATAAGACGAAAACCCAGCCAAAATAACGCATCAAAAAATACCGAAAGAAAAAGAAACAATATTTGCAAGGTAAAAAGAAAAACTCACAGATCAAGTAAGAAATGCGGTGCAGTGAAGGGAAGGGGGTGGCGGATTCATGACCCGGTCCAAGTTTGGATCTTTGAGTTGAAACAAGTTCTGATCTTTGCTTCGATGATGCTGTACGAATCGAGAGAGAGAGAGAGAGAAAGAGAGGGAGAACAGAACAAAAGTAATTTGATGCGTCTTTCTTCGGAGCGATGTATTGATTTGGTTTGGCGGTGGGGGTGGGGGTGGTGCTCTTTCGATGACAGTCAACACAAGAGCCCAAACATTTATGTGTGTTTTATAATATTCTCTCTTTCACTTTCCAACTTTTTGACCGTTCAACACCTCCGGGGCCCCACTCTTCCATTTCAAAGGTTTCTTGTCTGTTTGAATAATCATGAGCTTTGGGCATATTTTCCAAAAATCTTTAAAGACGAAATTCAAATAAATAATCCTTAGACCAGCTTGGACCAAAGTTAAGCCACACCATTGGACTAACAGGATTTCAACATTCCAATTTTCCAATTCGTTGGCAGTTTAGTGATGTTAACGTTGTCCCATAACTTACTAAAAGTTTTAGTTTTGTTGTTGCTCCAAACTGTAAATTGGCTTTTAAACAATTGTGGCGTGCGATGTTGTTAAATGATTAGTTGTTCTGAGTTGGCAAATTGGAGGAAGAAGGAAAGGATGCAGATAGGATGGAGTCCTAATAGCACCAATATCTTAGTTGTGCAGAGCACTTAATCCATGAGGCATTAAAACAAATTTAAGGGGCTTTAACTAATCCTAAGTTTCACGCCAAATGCTGTTGTGTGAGTGTCACGGGCTCACGGGTCTGTTTCACTTACATGACAGAGCATTGCAGAAGCATGGCGTTAACGTACGAAACAAATAAATCATTTCATGGCCATGTATCACCAAAAATGACTAATACTTAATAAAAATACAAAGTTTCTATTTATAAAATAGGTTTATATAGTTGTAATTAATTGTAAATTTTACTGGTACATTTTATCTTTTACTAAATTTAATTTAACTATAATTATAATAAATCCTAAAATTTATATATAATTTAAATTTTATGATGAAAAAATTTGTAAATTTTATTATACCTTTTAAGAAAATGAATTAGGTTCAATCACGTCTGTATTTAAAAATCATAGATTTTAACATTTCTATGCACATTTGGACACAATTTGTCATCTCTTTTATGTACCATCAAAACCAAAGTTACAAATATCATATCGGACTTAAAATTAGATTGAGTTCTGGTACGGTACTGTATCAAAACCGATCAATACCGGAAACCGTTTCGGATAATTTTTTAAATTTATGAAATAATTCCTGGATTTTTTTAAAAATTGAAAAATAGTTTATTGATATATTGTACAGTTGTAATGTATACTTTATAAATTTACGTTAACCATGTCTCAAAAAATTATAATAATAAATAATAATCACAATTAATATGAAATAACAATATTTTTAAAATATTTCACATATAAATAATAATCACAATTAATACGAAAAAAGACAATCATTATCATACAAATATAAAATTAAGAATAATACAAAGTATATAACATATTACAATAATATAATTTCATCATATAATAAATAATAATTACATCAAAACATCTAATAAAAAGAACAATAAATATCTTTAAAGCTCAAACTATTACAATTTACAACAAGAGTTCGTGATGAGGAAGCAATCAAGTAAAAGTTAAACCTGAAATAAAAATATTTACAATTACATTACATATATAGAATTTAACATATACATCAAATATAAGTAAAAATAAACGAAGAGGAAAAACAAAAACTTGGAACAAAATTCAATCGTTTACGGGAGGATACTCGCTATAACTGCACTGACCTCGGTTATCATTTAGTAGAAAATCATCATCATTGAGAAGAGTTTCATCATCATTATCATTCAAATTTAATACACCAAATGACATAATGCTTTCCTATCGAAGATTATCTTCCAAGTCATTCACATCTACTAAATTCGATTCTTTAGAAACTCAATCCGCCAAAAGATTAATATTATTAATGGAAATTGGATCGGTTAACCTACTTATGCTATTAAGACTCCTAGTAAACAATAAAATTAATTATTATAAAATTATAAAAAAATTATATCGAAATTAATAATAATAATAACATACCTTACCCGAAGCTTTAAATTATAACGAACAAAAACCAAGTCATTCAACATCTTATGCTCTAATCTATTCCTTTTCTTGGAGTGGATAAATTCAAATGTACTCCAGTTTCGTTCACAATCTGTTGCACTCACACATTGACCTAAAATTCGAGTTGCAAACCTTTTCAATTCTGGAACACCATTTCCGAATTGATCCCACCAACAAACTGTAAGTCGTAAGATAACAAAAGTAGTATTATAAACAAAATAAAGTGATAATTAATTTTCAACAAATGAGAAAAAGGAAATAACTAATACTCAAAGAAAGTTTTCCTCTTTATCGAATAGCAATCAACATTCAAAATTCTCATAAGACAACTTATAAAGCTCTATTTATGAGCTTAAGAGATCTTACACTGCATCAATGCCAACAGTTATTGACATAGTTAAAAGCATTCCTCTATTAACTTCAGTTTATTTAGTAAGATCCAGTCTAAAATAGACATTAAGATTCGAAAACGCCCAAATTGCAAACAACGGAGAAGAAAGTTATCTTTCATTTCTCTCATTAATAATTGAAGGATATAGTATGTACAAAGAACGCCTATATTTTATATTGGCCTTAATTGCTTTTGTCGCTCTCTCTATGACATAAAAAAAAAACCTATTATTGACCTTTCTTCACTATCATCGAAAAATAGGTTATCTATCCTCTAGTATAATTTTACAAACCTCTACTCCAGCATTAAACCTAACATATTGAGATGCAATCTACTCATCACTTGTAAACATTTTTATTAACTCTTTCTTCATCGTAACAAAAGACTGAAGTGATAAGAAATTTGTTGCAAATCTTGTCACAGCTGGATGACATAGATTCCTACTATTGGTAAATTCCTTTCCGATTAAATTCAATACTCATGCATGATTATAGATGAACTTGGTCACCTTTTTAGCATTATGCATATTCTCATCAATAATAATAAAATTCTTAGGATCCCCATTATTCTCCAACATTAGGTTAATGCAATGTGTAATAAAAAGAGTCCAAAAAAAGAATTATACTTATTTTGTAACCTTTTTCCTGCCGCTTTATAAGCGAAATTATTGTCAATAATAAACTAAACAATGTTTTCTGGCCTACTTCATTCCCAACTTCATTAGATATCTTAAATAAAGTATCAGTATCCTAATAAGGCCAAATGCATCAATAGATTTCAAAAAATACAGTCATTTGTAGAATAAACCAAAAAAAATTAATAATAGGCTCTTGTCTTCTATTTGTCCATCTATCACACATAATTGAACATCTATAAGTAGCCTAATTCACTCTTCTTTCTACCAAAAAATTTCTAATTTCAGAAACAGAACAACTCAAACATTTACCTCTTAAGTCATCAATCGAAGGATCTTTTTATCTTGGACCATAAGAAGCTATTGCATCTATCATAGGTTAATAATAATAAGACTAAAAAGCATTGAATTATGAACCTTTATCATACTACCATCTAGCTACTACCATATTGACATTGTGAGTCACATCTCTTGATTGCAATGTATTACGAATTGAAGATTGGGCCCCAGGAGTTGTTAGTGGTACAAAAAAACTAGTCACTTACCTTGTTCTTTTCCTGACATCAGGTCCAAGTTCTTCTTCTTGAGCTTAGGATGGAACATTACCAGTACCACCACTACCACTACCACCTTCAACATTTCCACAATCACCATAGAAACTAGAAAATGAACTTATACTACCAATTTCAAAATTTAACCTTTCCCTTTTATCTTTCTCCTGTTGATATTCTTCAAGCAATTTTTATTATTTTCCACTTCACATCATGACTTACTTTTTTATAAGGTTCCACATCTCCTTTAACCGCAACTAAATGTTTCTTTAATCGGGTGATTCCTCCACCTTTCAAATGCTTGTTACAAAACAAGCAAATAGTATGTTTCTTCATACCGATTACTAATGCAATATGAGCCCAAGCTAGATCATTAAATCTTCCTGAAGTGGTTTGATTAGGAGTGCTTGAACTTCCTTTTACTTATCTTTAAAAACAAATGAATGCATATATCAAAATAAATAACACATAATTTCATTACACAAAATGCATTTCCATCTTATATGATATAACTCATTTTGTATGATTACATTATACACAATTCAATTTCATCGAACACAATTCATTATAAGTCAAAAGCTAATAATTCAATTATTCAACATATATAATTACACAAAATATAGATAAACAATTTCATTTCAAACAATCATAAAATATATATAAACAATTTCCATTTCCAATAATTTCGAACAATTTCAATTCAAAGTTTCAAACATGAGGATCAAGTTGAAGGGTATGATTTACATAACCGTCAAATAATGAATGACATATCTTCTATAATTGTTCATACACATCTATTCATAAATGAGGATTAAGTTGAATGGTATATTCATAACATGAGGATCAAGTTGAAGGATATAACTTCTTTGGAAATGTTTTTTTTTCTTATTTAAAGCTTTGAAATCTTCCTTTCATTTCTAACAAACCATAATATTATATACATCATTTTATATTTGGTTCTTAAATATATAATTTGCTTTTACGATTTTTAATTGACATTAATAAGTCTAAGTATAAGTGGATGGAGTTTAGCCTTCAACATGTTCACAATTTCAAAAAAAAGTTCCTTTTAGACACATTTACATAACTACTTTCACATTTTATCGATTATAAATATTTATGATAGCCCACACATATATATTACCAAATAATTCAACATATTTTATACTCAATTAATTATTTACTCGAAACCAACAATACCCAAAGACTATCATTAACTACAATCAAATTATTGTTAATTTACAATAGCATAATTTTATACTTAATTAATTATTTACCTAAAGCCAATACCCAAATACTAAAAATGAAATACCATTTCACAAATTTTAAGGATGTGTCAATTTGCAAGTTTGCAACTTTGCATTCTCAGTTTTAAATTTTAATTTAAGTTGTTTCAACTTATAAGCTTTCAATTGAATCAATTCACATCATCACAGATTAACATCAAGCTGTGCATTTCATTCATGAAAAAACTTAACATAAATTTCTCTTAATTAATTGAACCAATCCATAAAACCAAAACAAAATCGTGAATCATTTAACTCCAATACCTAATCCAACCCAAGCAAATCATAAATCCAATTTAAAATTTAATTCCAACTTTCAACTTCTAAGTTCCAAGTTCCAAGTTCCAACTGATTCACAATCAAAAATGCAATTAAGCAGAAAAAATCGAAAAGTAAAAAAATACACCCAAAAACCAATTCACAGTTTCGAGTTATTGGGCTGAATGATAGGTCGGGTTATGATTTGGGGCGAGCAGTCGTTACGACAATGGCGTGGAGGAGGTTTAGACGTTCAATGGTGGTGACAACATGGTGTAATGGTCCTCATAGAGGAGGCTTGGAGATGGTGGTGTGTTCGGGACTTCGGGTGGAGGAGGAGAGGATGGCTGAAAATGGTACGATGCTAGTGTGGATCGAGGAGGAAGATGATAGTCTCCTGAGAACGAGTAGCACCGCCAGAGATGAAGAGGAGAACAAGAGAGAAAGAATGGAGGTGAGCGAGAATCGATGAGAGAGAGTGAAAAAATCAGAAGAAGCAGAAGGGTGAGGTATGCAAGGGCTTTTTAGGTTAAAAATTTTTAATATTTGCAAAATAGTCCTTACATTTATTGAATGAAAACTTACGGAACTTACCAGTATCGAAGGTCGATACCAAAAACATGAATATCGTTCTATTTTCTGACTGGTATAGAAAGATATTCTTATCATTGATCAAAACGCTCATATTTTCAACTCATGTGTTTAGCTTTAATGTCAAAAAAGAACACAACATAGACCATTTTCATATTTTATACCATATTAATCTAAAATATTTTAAATAATATTCTCATTTTCTAAAAACACTTCAATATTATATTCTTATGTATTAGTTGTAAATAATAAATTTGACCTTTAAAATTAAATAAAAACACTTCAAAATAAATACAACATGTTTTCTCACATTCTAAAAATATACCTTTAAAAATATTACTAGTGCCTATGCACCCATCATACACAATACGCGAATTTAAAGAAATCTTTTTAATAATTTTTCTTATTTCTTTGATTATTTTCTTTCATTAGTCACAATAAAAAATATTCGTAATAGGACTTGGTATAAAAGGATGCCAAGTAGATATTTTAGAGATATGGAATTCGTACCATACAAATCGAAAGGTACTGTACTGGCCAAAAATAGTAAGAAATTGACTTGCTTGGTATTGGGCATTGGCACCGACTAGTACCGAATTTTTCTTCTGATACTAGTAGGAATTTGAAATAGCAGCCAAATATTGGCCAGTACCATATAGTTGTAAATCTTCAGAGTCTACACTGCAAAAAAAAACCCATGCATGTAGACAAACCACCCATTTTCATCTCTCTCTCTCTCTCTCCTCTCTACCCATTTTCATTATCCATTCTCCCTCCCTTCAACATTCACTATCACTGGCCACAGACTGCTACTGTAACACCCATATATATCCCTTGGGAGGATATTGCGAGTGCCACATACATACATAACACACTGAACATGAAACATTACGAAACATACAAAAACACTTTATACATACATCACCAGAATCTCGATAAACATACATTGCATATCAAAATTAAGGTTATTACAGCCCATCAAAATAAAAATTCATCAGTTATAGACATCAGATACAAGTCCAAAAACAATCTCAAAATACATATGAACAAAACAAAAATCAGACTCCTTTGGCCATCACAGTTGTCTTGTCCTAGTTCTTACGTCCCTTTTTCAGAACCTACACGGGACAAATCCACCGTGCTAAGCATATAACTTAGTGAGTAATAACTAATCTATGGATAAACTGACAACTTATCATACTGAATCATGTAACAGCATATACATGCATTAAACAATAAATCAGACATAATGTATTTCAGAGCAGACTTTATAATTAACAGAACTGAATATCACTAGAGGGTATAAACCACCCTTCAGAATCAGAACAATAATGTTTATTTCATAATCAAACATATATATATATATATCAGAATTGCAAAACCAGATAACTGTTAATCCATTTACAGAAGGGGATAACGAGACTTATACATAAGAGACCGAAGTCTCGACATCGAAGTGTCTTAGAAGAGACTGAAGTCTCGATACCTAAGTGTCAATATCAAAAGACACTGAAGTGTCAATAACAGAAGACACCGAAGTATCAATAACAAAAGACAACCAAGTGTCACAGAAGCAGCTGCAGACCCTTCTAAGCATGCCTATTTACCGACAATATTTGGAATTGGTTGTTCGATAGGTTCCTCTAAAATAGTTAATACAAACAAATATCATTATTGTGCACAATTATAAATTGAATTATGAACATGCATGTATACTGAATATGTATGATGCATGTTTATGACAAATTTCGGGTTTCTTATCCTTAATCTTATCACATTCTCAATCATGTGAAATCATACTCATTTTCTCAATCCAGATTTATTTCACAACCAACTTGCGGGTCCACCTTGTTCAATTATTATCATCAGGTAGGTAAAGTAATTAGTTAATACTTCCTTATAAAAAGTTATCCCTCATTATCTTAGGTTTCTAATGATACCAATTTTATCCAATTTGGGTTAGTATACTGAAAGTTATGCCCAAAAGATTTCAAATTGTTCTTAAGCTTCAACAGAATTCTTATCTCAAATTCCAATCAGATTCTGAAATTCCTAGAGGTAGAATTATAATTCCATCACTTCATACAATTTGTAGCTTTATGAATCTAGTTTAATTCAAAACAATAGTCACTCTATCTAGAAAACTACATATCAAGATATAATCAGAATACTGAAGTATATTCAGTAAAACTATCCCAGTTATCATACTTCAGTATAGTCATATTTCCAACTTAAATTCTTCAACCAATCCATTTCACAAAGTCCTAATTTTTGGTGGAGATGAATATTAACGTCTTAAGAGTCCATTGGTTTAATTCTCATGTCAATTGGATGTCTGGAGAAGAAGTTATAACCAAAATAATGAAGGATGTTCAAAACTGTCAAACAACATTGTGCACTACCTTTTTTTTTTTCCAACTTCTTCCAGCTCTTCCCAAAACAAACCTTCGGGTCAACATTACACCGTCATTTTGACAATGAAAATGAAAAATTTAGGCCAAAAATTCTTCTGAACATTTGTTCCTTTATGTCTTAAGTTTCTACTGACACAAATGTTATGCAATTTGGTTCATTATTT
>JAOSBN010000004.1:5683874-5694189 GCA_027563595.1 Erythroxylum suave | reverse complement strand
CAATTCTCTAATGGTATCAATTAATCCCAATTTACTAACTATAGTCCATCAATACCAAAATTCAAGTCATATACCTTCACATTCGAATCGTAACACAATTTTATCTCCTATCTCACATGTACTTTTATGATCATGCATCATTTTTACTAGGGCATATTTGGGGCCTTATAGCTACCATGCTAACTCATACAACCATTGCCATCGTACCATGCATGCTCCACTGACAAACCTACCCAATATTACATGTTGCCCTCTAGCTCTGATTGAACCGCCTACCCAAGCTTGGTCTCTACAATCTCCACCCATTCGCAGTGGTCTACATCACCCCACCATTGCCATTCATTGCTACTTCAAGCTTAGTCCACCATCGCCATTCATAGTGTTACTCGTTTGGAAAGATTGCAGAAATCAAGATTTTCATTTTTCAGATTCAGATTTGACTCGACCTAACTTAACTTAACCTTACCTGACCTAACCCAACCCTAATTGCAATTTTTTATTTTTTTTAGTGTGTTTTAAGTTGCTTGTTTCTACTCTAAATTGCGAATGCATTACGTTTTGGTTGTGTCATGTATGTTATGTGATTGATTTATAAAATATACATTAGAAAATTTGAGTTTAAAAGTTGGATTGTATGTGTGAGTTGGTTCAATTTCAATAACATTTAAACATTGTGAATTTATGAAGAAATGAGATCAAAATAATATTGTGTCTGAATTATGGAAGAATATTGAAGTATTATGAATTTGTGATTTGTGAATTATGTATAATTCAAGAATATGTCATATTATTTTTCATTTTAATAATCATAAAAATGAGATAAAAATAATGCATTAAGTTTTTAATTTGTTAATTTATATGAAACATACAATTTACTAATTATTGTTTATATATAAAGAATATTTAACATATGATTAATTATTTAAATATAAGATTTAACATATAACTAAATCATTTGATATATGTAATCGAGATTTGATTGGATCTATTCGAAAAGATAAATAAGTTACAAAATTACATGTTTGCGTTTTATATTATTTATTATTGTTAGGAGATAAAATTACGAATATTAATCTTATCTTATGAATAGTAAATACACATTTATCATCTTATCTAGTAAAATAGTATGTGAATTTATTAGTTTAATTTTAACACGTCTTCGTTTATTCGTACAGATAAATGGAAGAAAGTTCAAGTACTTCTAATAATTCAACCACGTCAGGAAGATTCCATGATCTAGTTTGAGCTCATGATGGATTGGTTTCTAGTATAAGGAATCATACCATTTATTTGTTTTGTAATAAGCATTAAAAAGGTAGAGGAATCACCAGATTAAATAAGTATTTAGCTGGGGTGAAAGGTGTGTGAAACCTTGTAAAAAAGTTTAGTCATTATGTGAAATGGCAAATGAAGACTTTTCGTGAAGAGTATCAGCTTGAGAAAGATAGAAGGTAAAGATTGAATTACGAAATTAGTAATGGAAGTTCTTTTGTTGGTGTTCAAGATGATAGTGAGAATGTTGAAGGTAGTAGCATTCTTACCCAACGAGAAAGGAATGTTGCACCTTATGTTAAGAAAAGAAGAAGACAAGTGTTCGTTTTTTTACACCATCAACAACTCCTAGAACTCAGCCTTTGAACCGTAGTGTCTTACAATATAGAGAAGTGACTCATAATGTGGATATCACAATGGCTAGGTGGTGGTATGATTCATATATAACATTCAATGTTTCTTAGTCTTATTATTATTAGCCTATAGTAGATGTTATTGCCTCTTACTATCTAAGATGCAAAGCTCCTTCAATTGATAGCTAGAAAAGTAAACTTCTAAATAGCTATTTATGAAATTAAAATTTATTTAGATTAAAAAAGAATGCCTTGGGCTACTTTTGGGCGTTTAATCATGTGTGATAGTTGGACAAATAGAAGACACGAGCCTATTATTTCTTTTTTGGTTTATTCTACAAACGACACAATGTTTTTGAAGTTTATTCATGCATCTGGCCTTATTAGGAATGTTGATACTCTATTTGAAATATTTAATGAAGTTGTGAGTGAAGTTGGGTCAAAACATATTGTTTATTTTATTACTAACAATGATTCTACTTATAAAGTGGTTGGAAGAAGATTGCAAAGAAAGTATAATTCTTTTTATTATTGGACTTATTGTGCTACACATTGCATTGACTTAATGTTGGAAAGTATAGGGGATGCTAGGTACTTTCCTATTATTTATGAGATTGTGTAGAACGCAAAAAAGGTGACTAAATTCATCTACAATCGTGCATGAGTCTTGAATTTAATGAGAAAGGATTTTAACAATGATAGGAATTTGTATTGTCCTGTTATTATAAGATTTGCAACAAATTTCTTATCACTTTAATGTTTTATTAAGTTGAAGAAAGTGTTTAAATAAATGTTTACAAGTGATAAGTGAGTTGCATCTTAACATATGAAGTTTGACGTTGGATTGAAGGTCTATAGAATTATACTTAAAGTTATTAAATTTTGGTCCCAATTTCACTTTTCCATTCAAGTTTTTTAGCTTTTGATAAGGGTACTTTGTCTGGATGATAGTGATAAGAAGACAACAATGAGTTATTTTTATGATGTCATGAAGAGGGCGAAGGAAGCAATCAAGGTTAATCTGAAAAATAACTCTTCTTTGTACACACCTTATGTAGTCATCAATGAGAGATAAGAAAGACAAATTTACTCTCTATTGTTTATAGCTGAAACATTTTTGAATCCTAATGACTATTTTAGACAAAGTTTTACAAAAGAAGTTGAAGTTAATAGAAAAATACTATTAACTATTACAACATTTGTTATCCATGGAATGATGCAAGATCTCTTAAATTCACAAATGAAGATTTATAAAAATGCTTCTTATGATTTTGGGGTTGTCTATTGTTATTCGTCAAAAAGATAAACTTAATCAAGACATTTTTAAAATTTTTTTTGTTACTTGATGAAAATTAATCATTACTTTATTTTGTTTATAATGCTACTTTTGTTATCTTACAATTACTTGGTGGGACCAATTCAAAAGTACATTTGAATTCATCCATATCAGAGTTGGAATAAGTTGTAGGACAAAAGATTGAATGACTTGGTATTTGTTCGATATAGTTTAAAGCTTCAAGAAACGTATGTTATTATCACTATTAAGTTATATATAATTTCGTATAATTTTTTAATAATTTCATTTTATTGTTTACTAAGACTCTTAATAGAATAAGTAGTTATGTACATCTAATTTGCATTAATATCGATCTTTTGACAGATTGAGTTTCTGAGGATCCGAGTTTGATAAATGAGAGTAACTTGAAGATAATCTTAGATGGAAAAGTATTGACATGTCATTTGATGATATGAATTTGAATGATGGTGATGATGAGGTTCCTCTCAATAATGAGGATTTTGTACTAAATGAGAATTGAGGTCAATGCAATTTGAGAGAGTACTCAATTGAATGAAGCTCCAAGTTTGTGTTTCTCCTTTTCTTTTAATTTTACTTATATTTGATGTATATGTTAAATTTTATATATGTAATATGATTGTAAATATTTTTGTTTTAGGTTTCACTTCTAGTTGGTTATTCGGCACAAATTTTTGTTGTAAATTATAATTGTTAGAGAATTATTCATATTTATTAGTCGTTTTTACTTGATGTTTTGATGTAATTATTATTTATTATATGATGAAATTGTAATATTTAAATACTTTGTGATATTCTTAATTTTATATTTATATAATGATTAAAAGATTTTTTATTAATTATGGTTATTATTTATAAGTAAAATATGGGAAATAACAACAATTTATTTCAGAAAATATAAGTGCATTATGCTTTTGAGAAAGAACATTAAAATTCTGCAGTTACGTTTCCTAATTGATACAGGGGCTGAACCCTTGCGGATTCTCAACAAAGGCAACGGACAAAGAAAATAGACTGGCACTTGGGTCACATGCAACATCTTCCTATTTTGCAGGGAAGCTTACTAAATAAAAAAGGTTCGTCTTTTCATGGCATGTGGTTTTGGACAAAGATGAAGTTTGTACAGCCTTTTTCTTTTTTTCCTTTTTAGATACAACTGAGAAGAAAAGAATCGACCGGACAGATGTAGAACGTGTTGACACTTGAAGATTTGTAATTTGGTTTCTGGGGCATAAACTTTGAACTAATCTCGTCTTCAACAATGATGACATTACAAGAGCCTTAAAAGTCAACAACTACCGAAACGACCCGCTCCAACATAGCATTGATTTAGGAGTTGATGTATTTGGAATTTGACCAATACTTTGTTGAATCTTGTTTCTTAATCGAGATAAATAAGTTGAAACGCTGCGTTTTGTGAAATCCGAAGCTATGTTTTGTGACATTAATGTTGGTCCAAGATTCATTTTTTATTTTTTAGGGAATTGATGACATATTGCCTAGCAGACACTGGCTTCTCTGAATTTGTCGCAGTGTATGAATCGATCCAAGTCAATCAGACCATCACTAGCAAGTCCAATAATGCAGGCTACGGGAAAACATTTTAAATGACCATAGGGAACGTGAATCAAATTCTGAGGCTAACACTTGAAAGCGTTACTAACTCTTGTTTATTTTTGAAAGACCTTGCCATATGTATATGTCACCCAATTTTTATGTTCTATATATAAATATAATTAACGTAATTATCAACGCTGTTGATTATAATTAAATACAAAAAAAATATGGAAACTTGCACCGTTTCTTTGAAACCGGGCATGCTTTGAATCAGGCTTCTCATCAGCATAATTGGATTGGATCACTTTGCAAAGTTCTTCTGGGCCGACTGAAGCCCATGTTCATGGCTCTAAGGCTTTCTTTGCCGTCGACATGGATTAGCCTGACATGATCCAGAAACATGTTCAGGGTTCTGACATAACCTCGTCCACGGTTAAATTAAGTTCAGACCTAACCTAACTAACTACATGTACCTCGGCAATCGGCATAGTTTTTGGGTTAGCTCACCAAGATACCAACTTCCATCAACGTTGAGTTTTAAATCTTTTGCCGAAGGCTTAATACATTCTTCACTACTAGAATTGAGCTTTAAAAGGCTAAGCGGAACCAGAGATTCTATTGTTTGTGATTCAGGAACGTTATTCTCTCTCTTCCTTTTACCAAATCCTAGTCAAGGTTTCTAAACGCCACATTTTAGGAACCCAGTGGGTTTACCCAAGTATGCTTCTGCAGCAAACTTCTAAGAATCTTGCCGAGAATTGATTCGTGTTGGTTGTCCTTGTACGAGTCCTTTTAAGTTTCGTAATTGTGATCTATAGCTATTCCAGGTTAGATATTTGGAATCAATATAGCAATTAGGATATAAGAGATTGCTAGGTGGCCAAGTGGATCGGCAACTTGGACCACCGAACCCACTTAGCCAATAATGTCTCAATCACGGTTGATAAACTAATGCTTTGCGCGTGCCAGTTCTACGCACTCACCAACTCCCTCTATTCAAACTAAGCTTTTCTTGAGTACTGCAGATAAGGGTGAGCCTGAGAAAAAAACAAATCAGGAACTGTACTTAGACGTAATTCTTCAGGAAGCTCCAATTATTGGAGTATCCAACAAACGTGAGTCCTTGAAGCTTAGAACCACCCGACCATTTTGTTGCTCAACGCACTTACATACAATGGTGCCGCTGACCCCGCCGCCCGAATTTATTTATGGGAAAGTCAGCTTAGACCCCTGTTTTGGATAACGAAAAGTCAATGTTAATTATATATTTACTACCCTAATAAACAAAATTTCTGAAACAAGGATAAAAGCAAAGCGCCACGCATATGCTGACCCGAAAAGAAAATGATGTAGTTCCCGTCAATTCCCAATAACTTATATTGTACCAGCTTTATTCTCCACCACTAGTATATAATTCAATTTCATTGCAGTACAAAGCCCTGGTTTTGGGTCAAACCATTTTCACCTCCTGAAACGGTTTCGGGAATTATAGATGGAAACAATCCTGAAACCATCGATCTCAAATCTCGTTACTTCACTTGACCAGGACCTGCCTTGGTTTCACCTCTAATGTACCTGAAGACTCCAGAAGCATCTGAACCGTCCAAATTAATAATTTGAGAAGTGGGAACATAACAGCTTGTGACGTAGACGTCATGCACCGACCGGTGGCACTAAGGAAATTAACTTTCAAACTTCGGGTTACCATTGTCCGTTTGTGCGAAAGTGTGATCGGAGAATAAATTATTGAAGGCAAACAGAAAAACACGCGTGGGTTAAGGACTTCCCATTCCCAAACTAGCCTTCGACCGTCGACCTCTTCGCTTCTAAAGTCAACCGGACAAGCGGTTCAAAGAAGGGTTCTTGGGTCATTGTGTTCACGAAGCATCCTTCCATGTAGACGAAAGGTCACGCATGTAAGAAAAGGTCACGTGTCCGACACGCTAACTCTTGAAAGTACACACCTGTGATTTCTTACATGGAAATTCCAACCGTTCGTCAAATCCAACTCACACGTGTCCGTGTCTTCCTACCGGTATTACCTCTAGCCACCGGTCACACCAGTCTGTTTAATTGCAACCCTTATATATGCCCGTTAACGCCCACCGGTCTAGAAAATTTTGATAAATTCAGCGTGGAAAAAGCACAAGTTAAGTGCGAGAAGATTCACACACAAAAGCAGGTAGAAAATATCGGTTGTGTTGGTTGTTGTTGCTCTCTTACCTAGGTGCTCTCGGAGGATTTGAGGTTGTTTTGAAGATTCATAAGGTTTTTGCGAGCTTCTTGTCTGTTTTTTTATGGTGATGAAAGTATGGTAGTTGAAGCAGAGGTTGTGTGTCAACAGACATTCACGGCGTTGGACGTTCAGTATTTTGCTAAAGGGGCCTCGGTTCACGAGATTGACGACGTTGTTAACGTCTCGCCTCGGAGACTAGCCCAAGTTCTTGTCTCCGATTCTGTTGCCGCTGACTTACCCAGTTCTCAAGTGGTGAGTTTCTTACTCTGTTTTCTTTTTCTTTTGCCTTTTTGGATCGATTTATCTTGGTATTTTTCAGTTTTAATTGTCGGGGGAAGTGAAAATTGTGGTTGCTTTAAGAGGGTAAGTTGTAATGGAGACTTGTTGAACTTTACGTGTTGAAATCTATGGTGGTTCGCTTTGGGTTTGTGTTTTGGTGAGAAATCGAATTTTGGTGGACATTCACTGGTGAATATATATATATATATAGTTGTCTACGTCTCGTTTTTGGGATGATTGTTGTTGAGTGTTTGATGGGATTGTTGAAAGATATTTGAAGGTTTAGATGATGTTCTGTGAGATAATCATCGACATGTAGTCTAATTGTGGGAAACCAAGGTCCAGTTCTATTACCTCCAATTGTCCGCATAAGCCTAACAAAGGGAAAGGGTCATTTCGGTGCCAGAAAGTCGCCAAATTTATATCGTTTGCGACTTTCACCGATCATATGGGGCATGTCTTTGCTCTTTTTCTCCCTTGCATTTGTTGCGACTTCAATTGTGTGAACCTTCTGTTGAGAAGGGCTAAGAAGTATTAGGTTGACTCGACTAATCATTTATGATTGGTTGGAAAAGTGAAGGATAAGGTAGAGATATGTTACTCCTGCTTCTTGGTAGAGGGAATTTTTAGTTTCCGATTTCATGGTAACTTGTGAGATAGAAACTGAAAATATCACCATGGGGTTTTGTAGGATATTAAATCTGTAGACAAACTTTCAGATGGTATTCTTGAATCTACCATCTTGCAATTTGTTCCAAGCATCCGTTCCGGTAGTTTTGCTGACATCGGGCCCCGAAGATACATGGAAGATGAGCACATACGGATAGATGACCTATCTTCTTACCTTGGATCGCTCTTCAAGTTTCCCAAGCCTAGTGCTTTCTATGGGGTATGTGCTGATCAATGCCCTAATTTCCACTTGTCATCTCATTGGTTTGTGATCAATGGAGATTGGATTCATTTGCAGGTGTTTGATGGTCATGGCGGACCTGAAGCAGCAGCTTATATTAGAAAGAATGTGATGAGGCTATTTTTCGAAGATGTCAGCTTTCCCCAGGCCGCTAATGTTGACAACATATTCTTAGAAGATGTTGAGAACTCCCTTAGGAAAGCATTTCTACTGGCAGACCAAGCTTTGGCAGCTGACTGCAGTGTAAGCAGCTCATCCGGGACAACAGCTCTTACTGCCTTCATATTTGGAAGGTTGGTAATGCACTAGCTGAAACCTTTCTTCTTCTGTATATGATCATGGTCGATAGTCTGATAATAATTTATGTTGTAGCTCTTATAAATTTTCTTCTGTTATTGATCTTAATCGCACTTTATTCTTATTCCAGGTTGTTAATGGTTGCTAATGCTGGGGATTGTCGAGCTGTTCTATGTCGTAAAGGAGAGGCAATAGACATGTCTCAAGACCATAGACCTATCTATCCTTCAGAAAGAAAGCGAGTTGAAGAATTGGGTGGATACATCGATGATGGATATCTCAATGGTGTATTATCTGTTTCCCGAGCCCTTGGGGATTGGGACATGAAAATTCCTCGAGGTTCTCCCTCACCTCTAATCGCAGATCCAGAATTCCGGCAAGTGGTTCTAACAGAGGACGATGAATTTCTCATAATTGGTTGTGATGGGATCTGGGATGTTATGTCTAGTCAGCATGCTGTAAGCATTGTTCGCCGAGGCCTGTGGCGGCACGGTGACCCAGAGCAGTGTGCCAGAGACCTTGTCATGGAGGCACTTCACCGAAACACTTTTGACAATCTCACAGTAATTATTGTATGCTTCTCTTCCCTTGATCACCGGGAGCTATCTCCGCCAAGGCAACGGAAACAGAGACACTGTAGCCTTTCTGCAGAGGCCCTGTGTAGCTTGAGGAACTTGTTGAATGGCAATGCCAACCATTGAATGTGAATAATGCAACCATTTAAAAGTGTATTACCACTTTCAGGCGGAATAAGCTATTATTGGATGCTGCTATGTGAGCAGTTATTAGTTTTTGTTGGGGCTGAATTTTCAAACAGTCCGCAGGGAATTCGGGGTTCATGTACATAGTGCCAACCTCCTGGCGGTGGTGGTGTAGAGCTTGATATTTATGTCTAATAACACGTGTATCGTCATTTACATAACACATTCTCGCACTCTTCGCGTCTGTGATCTGTGTGCTCTTCCGCTCGATGTATGACCTTGGTGTTGAAAACGTGTCAGACTGCAATTTCCAAACCTTTAGTAGGAGATTTCGTTCGGTTAGGCTCGTTGTCCGATGGAAACTTACAACTTCAAGGCTTCATAGCGTGTGCAAGAAAACAGATACTAACGAGACACCATTTCGGAGGAACATTCAGTGTCTGCCACCTTCTTGCTCTTTCCTTAGAGCAAATGTAGATCAAAGCAAGTCTTGGAGACCTCTTTCCTAGGACTTCCATAGATCATCGTATCGTTGCCATCAGGAGGTTGATCTCTAAGTGTTCAACAACAGCTGAGATCTACCCTTCCACAGCTCATTATGGATCCAAGGCTCTCTATTTCATTTTTAAAACTTCAGTATGAAGTCAACCCAATCAGAAAATGCATCAACATGTTGGTAACGATTAATTTGTTTGAAGACGAGAGATAAATAACACCCAATGCAAGAGGGACAGTTCCTTTATAGAGGATCTGAAACCGGAACATTCCTGAAGAACATTCAATTTGGGACCAATGGCTTGGAAGGCAAATTTAAAGAGAGTATAGAAGCAGAATAACATGGAAGCTTGAGACTAATGCCTCAGAAAAAAATTGGAAGGGGAGCAGATTAAAGAGAGCAGGCGGAAGTGAACAGAGTATTAACCTGACATCCAGTTCTGAAAGAAATACCTCTTCCTTGATCCTACATAGTGGATATTTTGATGTTCACAAACATAGCCCGCTTTTGTAGTACTCCATTAGCTCATGTCTTGGTTCTCTAACAGCCCATCAATGATAGCTAAGAGGACCTTACCTGACATTTCATATTTTATGCAGCAAGTCTCCTTTTATTTGTTATATTTCTGTCGCCCAATTTCTTATGCATGAGATTTGAGTGTGGAAACGTACAAGAATAGCTCTAAATTTTCAGCTACCATATCCCAGATAAGTTATATGGCTAGAAACAATTATATAATGGTTAGGTCGAAGACATGGGATTTTATTTCGCTAAAAGATGCAAGTAAATATACAATCAATTTGATAACATAAATCTGCTACGAACAGAATTAATATTTCAAGTGTAATTGGTCTTCACCCTCTACATGAACGGTATTCTCATTTAAAGTGAACCAACTG
>JAOSBN010000004.1:5673293-5683774 GCA_027563595.1 Erythroxylum suave | reverse complement strand
TACTTGCCCAAATTTATTTACCCTTAATTATTCCTATATGGAATTTATAAGAGTAGAAAAGAAAAAAATAATAATAATAAAATGAAAAAAATTTAAATTAGACCCATTTTTCGGACGTTACATGTAAATACGTTGACTAAGCCACTACCCATCGCTAAGTTTGAGAATTGCTTGGACTTAGTCGATGTTTGCAGCATTTGATTACCCTTTGGGGTTTATATGGCAATGAGTAACTCGTCGAATTTGAGTCAAGGTAGAGATTGTTGAGTATATGACTCAAACTCTTCTTCATCAACAATATATGCTGGCTTATTTGCTAAAGAATTTAAGGTCAAACTTCTCAAGCCAAACATTTAATGCTCCAATCAATGTAATGTTTTTGTTGGTGGACAACTCAATAAATATTCGTTTCTCTCAAGATAGTCATGTGGAATTTCCACTTTTTTATGAGTAGGACATGCCTGCTATATAATATATAAATATAAAGAATGATTAGCTTTAATTATAATAAAAAGTAATTGGCTAACAAGTTGGCTTAGGATCAAGCAGCAACTAAAGTAATCATGAAGTACGAGAAGAATACAATGGGAGTTGAAGGTCAAAGGAGGACTAGACGTAGACCTCCCAACAGGCCCTAATAAGTTGGTGTCAGTGGGTAGTTTAAAACAAGTCAAGTAGGGCGATCAACCAACTAACACAATTGGGAAAGAAACTAGGAGTTGAGAGGAGGGCAAGGTCACCAACCGATCTTTTGCATTTAACCATTTCTTGTCGACTTTGAAGACAATTTAACTTATGGTGCAAGGCAAAGGTGGTAACAAGTTGAGCATTATAAATACATCTTGAGCCCCTCCAATTTTCATGCATGCAACATCGAGAAACTTGCAAAAATTTGAGAGTTTATCTTCACTTTATTAGCTCAAATTTTTTTTCACTTTTATTTTAGAAAAGAGATTTATTTTGCGAGATTATATACAGAAATTTATATTCTCGTTGTACTTAGAGGATTTAATTTGTACTCTTCTCCGTTATAGTGAAATTTTCACTCATCATCATCCATGTAAGTAGCCCAAGTTGGGTGAACCACGTAAATCATTGTGTCTCATATTTAGTAATTCTAACCCAAATTTTGCTGTCTCCTTATATCATAACAATTTTTATAATTAGCCCTTGATTGATTAATGTAATTCTTCACCCAGCTAAATGATGGTCCTTGTCAAGTCTAGTTGGCCACCATAATTGTTCCAAAATTGGACGAGATCCCTTGATTGTCTATCTTTGTTGATAATACTTCCTCCCGTAGTCACGTATGCAAATGTATTTTCTAAATAAAGTCTTGGATTTTTTTATAAAATTTTTGCTCAAACGTAATGAAATTCAGAATCCAATGCACCTAAAATATATGAACTTGAACTAACTATTGTTGAATATAATTAGATTACTCCTTCAATGATTCCTTCTTTTTTTTAATGGAAATTTAATAATTCTTTCTGTAGTCTTATGATTAATTTTCTTTAAAATAGCAATAAATTCATTATAGTATGTTAACAATGATCTACCATATTTTCTTGTAGAAAAAGAGTTTTTATTCGACTTAAAGAGACGAGTGTTGTCCGATCCATCTTAGAAGAATTTTAGCAGTGCCTCCCATATTTCTTCGTCAGTGGAAAGATGAATATATTGTTGCATCAATAATGGGCTCATTGAATCAAGAGGCTAACTTTTTACTTGTTTTTAGTAATCCATGTGACAAAAATAGGGTCATCAAGTGCAACTTTTTTTTCTCCAATAAAATATCTAATTTTGCTCAATGAACATTTCCATGAATTGTTATCATAATATCAGTGCTGGCCTTGGGTAGGGGCAAGTAAGGCACTTGCCTAGGGCCCACTGATATTAGGGACCCACCATCAATATATTCAGCAATTATTTTGGGCATTTTTCCAGTAAGAAGGATAGTAAATCCTTAATTGTAACCTAGAGGAGAAGAGAGAGTTAACAAAGAAAGTTAACGTTATTTAATTTTGGAAGCTAAATATTTTCCTTTATGAGGTATATAACATTAACTTATTATATTTTTAAAATACTTTTGAAGCATTTGAGTATATTTCTTCCACTCTAATTTTTTTTATTTCCATCAACATATAAATCTAAGATACTTCAACTTAAAAATTGACGGTAATTTTTTTTCATGATTTTTTCTTTCTATTTCTGAGTAATAATTTAAAGGTAAAGTCTTTGTTTTTAATATATTTTTAGTTTATTAAATATTTGAATATAATATAATTAATTTATAATTTTTCATTAACATAAACATTATATTAGCATTTTAAATCAAAACATTAATACTAAATGATATTGCGTTTATTTGTGTTTCTCCTTTTTTTAGATTACTTATTATTTATAAAAATATAATTAAACATTAATAAATAATTTAATTTTTGTAATTTTAATTTTTATTATACTTTGTCACAAATAAAGTAATAATTGTTGGATTTGTGTTGTTCTTGTAGATGTTCACATAAATTAAGTGATAATATGCTAAATCAAATAATTTAAGTTACTCAATTTAAAGATTACATAAACGGTTTCATTTATTATAAAAATTTGTATGATTCTATTAAACACGTCGTGATAATTAAATAATAATAAAAAGTATTTGATAATTAAATAAGACCATAATTAGTTTGATGTATTTGATAATAAAAAATATTTGATAATTAAATAAAATCGTAATAGGTTGAATGATTTAGCTATTTTATTTACCGAGAAGGATATTTGGACGATATTGATTTTGATAATATTCTTAATAATTTGCATCTAGAACTACATGAAAAAATTGTTTTTTATAGATCATGATCATCTGTGTGTTTGTTAGTGCAATTTTCTTAGTATTTTGTTGTTCGATTGCTGCAATTAGGTTAGTTATGTATAGATATTAAATTTTAATAATAAAAATATGCTTTTCAAATTTACACGTTTATATATTGTCAATTTATTAGGGTCTTTTTTTTCTTCGTCCAAGGTCTATAGAACGTTAGAAACGGCCCTGCATAATATAGGTAACTTAAAAATCATACTAAGAGAAAACAGATTGGTTTTGATGAATAATAATCATCGGTGTTGAATTGTTCGGCATAACCTAGACAACAGAGTTCGAATTGACCAGCTAGTTTTTTAATATGAGTTTTGAAAGAAAAATAACAAATACGTGTTTGAGGAGTTCTATTAAATTGAACATGCTCTACCACTATGTTGAACAATAATTTTTAGTATATTCTTCTTTTCCAATTAAGCAAATTTGTAATTACAAATGCATCTCAAGATTAAGCGACAAGTCCGTGTTTGAGGAGTTCTATTAAAATTGAAAATGCTCTAGCACTATGTTGAACAATAATTTTTTAGTATATTCTTCTATTCCAATTAAGCCAATTTGTAATTACAAATACATCTCAAGATTAGGCAATGTATTCATATATTTATATATAATTGGAACATTAATAACTAAAATTTTCTAATTACGAACAAATCCTAATACCGACAACTCATGTTAACACATCAAAAGAAGTACCTAGTCCACTTGCTAAATTGATACCATATTTACGTATTATTATATGTTAGGCCAGCTCGAGTAATAATACTTCCTTATTCTTTCTTTAATAAACCTTCAGTCACGAGAATTTCATAAGAACAATAAGTGCCAAAACAAGCAGTCAAGACTACTAGTCTTGTATCCCACTAATATCAAAACACCAGCTAAATCTCTACCTTAAAACAAACTCTAAATATGTTCTAAACAGACAATCATTTCCTAGTCCTCAAACTTTTTGGTCAAAAAGCTATGGTAGGGCTCATATACTGCTACGATTTCATATGTTTTGGGATAGTAGTAGGGGCCTACGTTGGGTCATTGTGGGTGCTATGGAGAAAAGAACTCGTAACAGAATGCGACGACAACACCTTTTACGACAGCCTCCTCGTGACTCGACCAGACATCGACGGTTTTGTGGAAACTTTTCCCAGCAATCACGTTAGTTCGTCGCAGTTATGGACCACTTGCTGGAAAGGTGTGAGCCCAATATGGCTACTCCTTACTCGTTTCATGTCGTTTCTGATCATGGCTGCGTTATTAACCTTGGATATTATGGACTGGGGTCACACCTTCTATGTTGACGATGCCGGGTAAGAATTCTTCCTTCTTCATTCCTTGATTTTGTGGTCTTTAAATGGATACAACAGCGTCATCAATTAAAACTTTTGTTCATCACAACAATGGTATGTTTCGCAGTTTCGTATAATATTTTTGCTTTCTGTATATAAATTCTTTAAACCGATAGAAAATCGAGTTGTTTATTCAGGGAATATTATAGGACTATTAAGTTTCACATTTTTCAGGTAGAGAATAGTGGTCAGGTCCGGTGAAAATTAAATGCCAATATCCAAGAAGACACAAGACTCCAATATTACACTTTGTCTTATATCCTTAATTGAGAAAGCAATTGACTGTCATAGTAATAAGTTAAATATCGGCGCAATAAGGAAAATTTCCAGATACGAAACACTAGATTGGCCAGTTTCGTTACCTAAGGCTCTCCGTCCTGTCTCTAACAACAACTGGAAATAGACACAACCCCGCATGGCCATATCCACTAATTTGTCCCCATAGGATCCTACATTTGGGTCAGACCTACTAGTCAACGACCATAATGACCATCTCATCTGATTTCGAATAATATCCTGTCAAGTTCTAAAGAAAATTTCTTAGGCTATCGGCCTACGTTAGCAAATGCGGGTTTGCACTCTGATTATCTTCGGGCCAGCTGTTTTTGCATCTCATTAATGAACCTATTGTGTCTTTACTTGCATGACTCCCATAGTCCTATCCTTAACGAACCAAAGATATAGAGCATGTTAAGAATAAATAGCTTTTAGCGGTGAGAGTAAATTTCCCTAAATAAATTTGCTACGATAAACAAAATAGAAATTTTATGCGATCCGGCTTAGCCTACTTGAAAAAAGAGGTCAAGAGTTCCTACTGTGATAATTTTGGTGTAATATGCAATATGTGACTTAAGAATTAGATTAGAATTATATGTTTCTCGCAACTTTCTTTCTAATTAAAGACCTTCATATCCTTTAAACTGGAAGTTGATGCATCCGATTGTTAAAATAGGGACTATTTTATAGGCAACTATAAGATGAAGATCTTGAATCATAACAAGAAAATAAGGTCATATACTCATCAATTTCTAAGGGAACATCAAA
Organism: Erythroxylum suave; assembly: GCA_027563595.1. Taxonomy (NCBI): domain Eukaryota; kingdom Viridiplantae; phylum Streptophyta; class Magnoliopsida; order Malpighiales; family Erythroxylaceae; genus Erythroxylum; species Erythroxylum suave. The sequence continues at coordinate 5,678,509 of JAOSBN010000004.1, read as the reverse complement.
CCATTTTTCTCTAGAAAAGTATCTGAATAAATCAGGATAGGTGTGAGGCCGAGAGCAATTAAACAGATTTTAGAAAACATGCAAGTGCCAAGTACCCAGGACACTCAGTAGAAATTTTGCTAAATTTAGAAAAATCTAGTAGCTACAGGGGACACCCAGTAGAAATTTCGCAAAATTTAGAAAAATTTAATAGTACGTAATCTCACCTTTAATTAATAGAGATACTGTTTTTAAATGACCTATATAAAAAAGCCACATGATCATATGAGATTTGCTAAATTCTAAGAGAACACCACACCCTGGAAGCATGTTTTTATGAAAAGTGGCTATCAATTAAGCATATATACAGAAAAAAAGCACTTTAGTTCTATGAGTAGCTAAGTTACATTTGTTATGGTTTAAAAGAAGCTGATTTCTTTTTGTTTCCTAAAATTACAATGCTCAAAAAATTTTAATTGTGATATACTTTAGTTACATAGCAATCTTCTCTTTGTTAATAAGATTGGAATTTTTTTCGATATATGTCAATCTTGTATACTATAACTTGGTAAATTAGAATTTGACAAAAATATATAATTTCTAATTTTATTAGTATAACTATATTCATTAACATGAACGGTACTCAAAAAATTAAATTTCTTTTCAAATTTGAAATGCATCCAAGTGTATTTTAGAGTTATTAACATGCCATTCGACAAGACCACTAGTTCTTTATTAACCGTAATTGTGATTTCGAAATGTTAGAACTTCTTTCAATAATTCAACTTCTAACAAGCTCTATATTCTGGTTTCCCTAAAACAATCATAAACTTATTTGGATGAGTTCTTAAGAAAACAAAACCATTGTATTTGACTTTAAGTGGCTAAAACAAAACCACTTCTTTCTATTCATAATTCACATGCCACAGAGCTTTTATTTTTACACCCAGTGAGATCACGTCACAAGTTTCTTTCTCTGATCAGTATATTAACCATGTATTCCAGGAACCTGGTGTCAAGGAATGCAATTGGATTAGCTGCTGCTTAAGATGGACAATAATGTTAGGAATTTGTACTGAATTTACAAATATATGCAAGTAACACACGTAGGGGATAGCTTAAATGATGTTTTTAACAATGATTGCCAGTTATTGTCTCCTCTGCTGAGAAATTCATATGTCGTAGTTTTACGTTCATCTGATGTTTAAACTATAGTTGGGAATGTTGAGTAAAATCTCCAAAATTTGGACAAATTGTTTGTCTGCAGGTGGACATTTACGTTGGTTACGTATCTTACGATTTATTTTGGGGTAAGTCAAAAGTTATTACATAACCTGTTAATTAAATCCTGGTTTATTTGGCCCAATTTAGTGTTCCATAGATATATACACTTTTGCTTTTTGCTTGCTGACCACGTCTGGTGGAACTGTTCACACAGCTGGCCACTGTAATATCTACTTACGGATGTTTCCTGTCTGCATCGCAACCTTCTTTTGGAAATGGGGTCACGAAAGGAGATATGGAAGAGGTTGGAACATTGTACTCCATAACCTACAGACAAAAGGAAACTAGGGCAACCATCAAATTACAAAGTCGCTCTGCTGAGGAGGTTGCCCGACAAAGAGCTGGATTTTGGGGGTATCTTATGCAGATTTTATATCAGGTTAGCCCAATTCATAACTTTTGGGGTTATATTGCCCTAAATTTCACAAGGAAATATGCCACAATTTTCAGGTTTCCTTTATTGTTTTCTTATAATTTTCTGTTCATTGGTTTCATGAAAATTTTCCCTTTGGTAACAGACTAGTGCAGGTGCAGTGGTCCTGACAGAACTTGGTTTTTGGTGCATTATAGTCCCTTTTGGATCAAACGCACATCTTCAGGTTGATTTGGTGAGAATCCATGTTTCGCCAACTGCCTATAGCTTTGCTTCTGTGTTGGGTCTCCTAACCTCTTAGTATGTTGGTTTGATGGTGATCTATAAACAAATTTACAGGACTGTCGCTTATGCTTGATATATTGAATGAATTGCTATAAACAAAAGGATTTCTAAGTAACTTGCTGACATGTGGTTTCCAGTTAATGGGTTGCATGCACATTCTAAAGGCAGTTTTTCTTCTGATAGACACTGCTCTCAACAACCTTGTAAGTGGAATTGGAAGCTTCTTTCCTACACCTAATTATTCATATAGTCACGTTTATATGGATGAATAAGCAAATAACAGATAGAGCATATTGAAGCTCAACGTATCTATAGATGAAAGTATTTCGATTCCTTCAGTTTTTTTCTTGCTTTTAGGCATTTCCATGGTTTCGGATGGCGTACCTTGTGCAGTGGAGCTGCTTTTATGTTGTCTTCCAATGGGTTATTCACCCCTGTGCTTTCACATGGTAAGCATTCCTGTCAAAATGTGTCCGTTTAAAAAACTAATAACGTATATTCCGAACCTCTTCCAGGCTGCCAGAACCATTTCTTGCGCTAGATTTACCGTGGGCTCCTTTGTGGTATGCATAAAAACATGTTTTTGGCTGTATTATCCTGACGCCAATACACTGTGATGATTGTAGATATCTTGCAGGTATTTTGTCCTGGCGATCGTTCACATTCCCTGTTATGGATTATGTGTCATGATTGTTAATGCAAAGAACTCAATTTTCCCCAGGCTGTTTCCTCTTGCTTATGTCAGGTCTTACTAGTTGAGATGATTATTCTGGAAATTTGGAAATGAAGACTCGTTAATAAATGGTGTTGATGCAAATATAGCTGGTATTAGTAAAAATGGCTGTAAATGCCCTCACGGATTGCTCAACTGGTAGGGGTTCACACTGAGTCTCCTGAATTTTGTGCACTTCCAAATCTCCCCGAAACTTCTTGTTAAAACGGGTTCGATTTGCATTAAGTTTTAATTACTGACTATTTCTATCCTTTGGTTTTGAGCTGATTAATTGTCAAATAATCTTTTTCAAAGTATGATTACAGATGGTGAGGAAATAAGATTCGGGAGACTACGTCGTGTCTCCCAAATCTTCTTTTTTCGAAGTGTGTACGTTCCCGAAGATACTACCAATAGTTGTCTACCCAACACAGCATAATACTTCAAATGCAAATTTTACCACAGTATCTACAGTTCTTTTAGTTTGATCTAAAAAGAATACCCAAATTAAAGATTTATCTGGAGCACTGGTCAGTTGCCTGTATCCCTTTCTCGTTTGACCCAACTTTTAATTGTTAAATCATAAAAGCTGCATGATGATTCTCCTCCCTGATTAGTCAGTATTTTCCACATGTAAGGAATGCAGATTGGCTTCACAATTATGATTGAAAAACCCGACGATGAAGTTCCTCAAAATTTCTGCTACGCCGCAATTGCTTTAAATTGAGATTTATAGTTGCTTATGAGAATGTAACTAGGTTAGTAATTACGATTTTTAGAATTTGGGAATCTGATTATAAGTAGAAAAATTAAATGCACAACAAATAAATTAAAACACAAAATTTGTGAACACAGTTCGGCGCATATAGCCTACGATTATGGAGCTTTTATTCAAATTAATTAGCTTTTACTGAAGTACAATAGTCTTACACAAGACTATTATGAAACTAACACCACTTACCCTTTGATGTTATCCACTCGTACTCATATTCTTGAAAACTATCTCACACCTAATAGCATGACCACCTCATGCAAACCTCACAGAGGCTTTGAAACAACGAATGATAACAAAGATAAAAATACCTCAAATTAAATCCAGAATAACATAAATAAAAAGACATTTAAGTGAAAGAATACTCCCCTGTAAGTGCAGCTGCATTAAACCATAATCTCGGAGAGTCGTTCAACAAAAATTTGTTGTGAACCTTTTTGAACACACAACAACAACAAAGAATAGATAAATCAAGCTTGCGATTATTCCCGCAAGTATACAAAAAAATGCAGCTACAAAAAATCAATAAATCTCTAATAAATCTCCTACATGTTTATCTCTAACAAAACATGTTTATCTTCAATAAATCCTATCTTCTTTAGGATTCTATCTTAGTGGAATCCTATACCAAGTCAACTTCTCATCACAGAGATATATCAACTATATTAACATAGAATTAATGTTGGCCCTGGTCCCCTTATGTAATTTATGGTGACGATGGATCACCATTTGGCCATTTCGTTGCAGTAATAACAAATAAATAACATTTGAATTAAATTTAAAATCTAGTCGCAGAAGACTTGTGGTGGGATCATAAAATAAATGTGGACATATAATTTATTTAATCAAAAACAAAACAATTAAATAAAACAATTAACTATTAATAAAATAATTATGGATAAAATAATTAGGTACAACTATATTGACTAAATAAATTTCATAGGAAAAGTAAATTAAGGTTCACAATTTAATTCAAAATTTTCATATCAACAGTAAATAAAGAATAAAGGATTTGATAAATTAATTAATTAGATACTAATTAGAAAAGAAAGATCAGGGGACTGTCACGATCGTGCTGTGTTACGATCGCGACTTTCACCCTAACTCGACACCCTTATTTCTAAATGAGATATCTCTCAATCTAGAAACCCAAAATTCACAAACTATATATTAATAGAAAGCTGAGATCAAGATCTACAACTTTCATGGAGAACTCACAGCAAGATTCGGCTTCTAAAAGGATCAAAAATAGGACAGAAGATGACACTGCCAACTAAGGCGATGAACAATACCCGAGACGATGAACAGTAACTTAAGACGATGAACAGTAACCGAGACGATGAACAGTAACTAAGACGATGAACAGTAACTAAGACGATGAACAGTAAACTAAGATGATACGGTGAACAGTAAACTAAGACGATGTGGTGAACAGTAAACTAAGACGATGCGGTGAACAGTAAACTAAGACGATGAACAGTAACCGAGATGATGAACAGTAACTTAAGACGATGAACAGTAACCGAGATGATGAACAGTAACTTGAGACGATGAACAGTAAACTAAGACGATGTGGTGAACAGTAAACTAAGACGATGGGACCCTATAACTTGTAATGCTCGTATCTTTTAACTTCGATATCCAAAATTTACAAACTTTATATCGTCGGAAAGCTGGAAAGATCATCTACAACTTTTATTTAGACCACTAAGCCCAATTCTACTTAAATTAGTGCAGATTATGCCCCAAAGTTTCAGATCACACTTTTTACCACATTTTCTGCTTTCACTCATCAATTCACAACAAATCAC
>JAOSBN010000004.1:5634537-5655562 GCA_027563595.1 Erythroxylum suave | reverse complement strand
GCTAATGAAAGTGATTGAATTTGATGACTAAACTGTGACATGCACTTCATTCCAATGCATGTAATATTAAGGAGTTGTGACTGGCGTTACTACTGATACTGTTATTAATAAGAGCTTTAAGCTCCTGCATATTTGGTTCGAGCCTATGGCTCATTGTGATAAATGATTCACTGACTGACTGACTGAGCTCGATAATTCGAGATATTGTAAAAGCACACAATCACAATAATATAAAAATGAATGTGAGTCTCATATCTATGGCATCTGCATATAAATTGATTTCATTGAATGATTTGCAAAGCTATGTAAATGTTGTTATATTCACGATTACAACATTGTTTTTCAGGTTCAGTAAAAATCTAGCTAGCCTAGTTAAAGTAACTTCTGCATTCAGATATAAGTCAGTGTAGGGATCAGTTGTGCCTGTGAATGTCGTAATTATGTTATATCAAGAATTGTATCTTTCAACAGTACATGTGAATTTTAGGAATGTAATGGCATTTGAGATTGTATATGTTTATGAATAAAAAAAAGTGGAACAATATGATGATTGGAATGTTTTATGTTATGTTTGATGGATTAAAAAGAAGCAATAAATTGATTTAACCTTCTTAACGTGCCATTTTCGTAAAGTATGTTCTTGAATATCCTTTGATATGTTAGGTATATACTCTATGGGAGTGGTATGTTATAGAAGAAATTGGCTATTAAAGGAAGAGCCAATGCAACTGTGAACAATAATGAAATACAGAAACTTGCAAAGCTATATTATTAAACTTATCAAAATCATATACATTCTTTAAATTGATATCTTTTTAAAAAATTCTCTTGTACGTTAGAAAGCGAAATTATGTTAAAAGAGATTATCGAAGCTGATATCGAGCAAACCTCATTTTTATTTGAAAGCTTGTACAAGTTAGCAAAATACTACTAGTATGAAAGGTTAAAGAACCTTGAAAAATATTAACTTATGATCTTAGAGAGGCTCATCAAATTACTACTTGATTTTATAGTGAAACACTCAAGTTGAATACTTGGAAACTAGACATAGGCTTGGGTTGTAAACAGAACCAATATAAGTTGACTGCGTCTTTCTTCTCTCTCTCTTTCTTTATCTTTTATACTTTTGCATTATATTGTGTGTGCGTTCATTTCAGCAAGAAGCTCCTTCATTTTTATAATAGGTTCCTTCTGTTTTCAACTTGCTAACAGTTCCTTTCATTTTAACAGGCACCTTCTTTTCATTGTTTCAACAAGATTCATACTCTAGTAGGCTCTTGTCATTTAATAGGTTACTATTTTATGACAGACTCCTATTGTTTCAGTTTTTAACAGACCCCTATCATTATATTAATTGAAAGTAACTTGCGCAATATTTTTTGTCATGCTCAATTCACCACCTCTTGCTTGTGCTTGCTTTATCATTTATAAGCTCAAAGATTTCTCTTCTAATCTCTTATGTAGTAATAATAGGTTTGAGGAGAGAACCATTATCTTCATGAGGCAAGCTTATGTATATGGTAGGATCATAACATATTACTCCATGGTGCTTAACTTAGTAAAGAAAGAAACTACTATAGACTTGAGGGTTTGATTGTTTTGACAGCAGTTTCCATTCTTAATTTTTTAGGGAAAGAATTTTATTTAAAGATTTCTTAGAGAGTGTATGATTTTAGAAGTATTCAATGTTTTTTTATCCTAAACGAATCCATTCTAACTGATCTTTCTAAACCAGCAGAGCTTTTTTTAATGGATAGTTTCCCCGTAAGCTTTTCTTAGTTTTATTTTTCAATCTACCAAGTTCTTGGTAGTATCAATTCTCTTTTACACATTGAGTTTCCTCAATTTCTATTGTTAGCTCCCTCTTTTGTTGGAAGATGCCTCTAAAAATATTCTTTCCAATCTGTCACCTTTTCAATGTAGTTTATGTTGGATATTCTTCACTTTTCCCATAAAGTTGGACAACATTTAATTATTTTTTTCATTTTTTCAATAACTTATCAGTTAGGTTACCTAATTTGATCCAGATAAAGATAATAAAGTGTCCCAATAAATGATCTAAATCAATGGGTCCAAGTATAGGTGGAAGATGGACCCCGATCAGTATAGACTGGACCCATATCAAGCCTGTAATGGAGAAGCCCGATATGGAAGCTATATATCAAGGTTAAGATCTCCTATAGTTGCTCATATTTCTCATAAGAATAAGGATTCTCTGACTCATTAATATAGCTTACGTTCTGAAAGAATTGTAGAAAGACGTTGACCACATCCCAATGAACAGTTCCTTTGAAGACGGCGGTAGATTCGCGCTCATTTTGGCTTCTAAAAGCTCTTTTGAAGTCATAGAACCGAAATTAGGTATTTTACTCATTTCTTTGTTTATTGCTCTTTCACATTCGATCTGAGATACGTAACTAAGGTCCTGTTACATGTTACACATGGTATCAAAGTAGTTACATGATCGAGTGGTTAAAAACAAAAATTTTTCAATTTTTCTCCATAAGCTTCTCAGAGAGTTAACTTCCATTTTCAATTTTTCTTATTATTGCATGAAATTGATATACAAGTGTTTAGCCTTGAGAAACAGGGTGAAAACGAGCCTAGGAACTCAAAAAATGGACCCAAAACTCACCAAAAATCATCATTTTTTAATGAGGGAGAGCCTTACCAGTGGTGTGGGCGCACGATAGATGGGGCATATGTCTTAGATGTGCTAGACATATGGCACAGAATTGACCAAAATTGCATTTAGCACATGTGTCACAGGTGCCAGTGTTAGTGGGCTCGTCTGTGTGTCACGCACTTACATGACATACGTCAAATGCATCATCGTGATGTCAGCATTTGACACAAAAAGAACAAAAAAATTACAGATTTCTCATAAGGGTGCCCTAGGGTGTTTTGGGTTAGTTTCTAGGTCTAGGAAATTTATAGAGTGAGTTTTTCCATTTTTTTGGATTTATTACATTAGCAATAAATTAAAGTTTAACTCCCCAAAAAGGAATTAAGGTGTTCTGAAGCCGATTTTGAGTGAATTTTCATGCTTCAGACATCACATGTGGGAGATATTTCAAGTTTTCGTGTCTCAAGTCTCATGTTCAGTGTTTGGGATTGCATGATAGTCACTCAATAAAGAAATTAAGACATTCTAAAGCCATTTTTGAGCAAATTTTCATGCAATAAACTTACCACAAGGGAGATACATTAGATTCTTCTGTTTCTAGTGGTCAATTCATTGTTTGGTGACGTACAATAGTCGCTTCAATGGGAACTTTTTGTTACCAAAGTCTTAAATAAAGTTCTCAAAGCATTTCTTTAGCACTAGTGTGTGACAATGAGACTGTGCATTTGATTGTGCATTTATTGATGTTACATTATCACATACCGTATGCCCATAAAGAATATAAGGATAACATAAAGAAGAATCCCTTGTGTTTGTGGACCTTGTAAGTGTTGATGAGGATGTAGTCACCAAAGTGGCCTTTCAAGTCAGTATTTTGAATTATTCTACTTACATATTAGGGGATGTCTTTATTTTTATATTTTGTTGTTCCACCCAAAGGTGTTGGCCTTACATAAAATTTTGTGATGCATATAGAGGTATTAGATAGAGGAAAGCTAGTGCTTAAGTGTTCTATTCGTCCAAAGGTGGTAGTGTTATCAGAGTTGACGGTTTGTACTCTAATTGCTTTTATATGAAGGTCTAATTGCATATATTATGTATTCAACCCAAAGTTGTTTTACAATATGTGTGATTGGGTTTCTCAATACAGATACTACTAAATAGCTTTAAGTATTGCTGTTATCTTACATTTGTGTTGATCTAAACATTTTCATTTTGCGGTCACCTTTTCAATCAATAATATCAATGTCACCATTGAAACTTTAATCAATGTCAATACAAAGAAGTGGACAGAGGATGTATTGAATGTTATGGAGATAGCTAAAATTGATATGGCCATACAGACAGATGGGCTATCTCCATCTACATCCATGAGCTCGAGAGCTCATAAAGCAGCTTATGTAGCCTAGGATCAGTCAAACAGATTATGTCTTATAGCCATTAAGAGATCCACACCTAACAATTATTTAGTGGACTTCCAAACGCAGATATAGCAAAGGAGGTTCTTAGTAGTATCCCCCAAAAGTACACAATCTCACCTAACATTGAAATAAATGCCTTAATGAAAGAATTATTGTCCATAAAGTATACGAGAGAAGAGGGAGGGATAGAGTACATATCAAGAATGATCCATCTTTATAGTAAACTGAAGATTCTGAATATCTCTCTTTTTAACATCTTCATAGTTCACCAGATTCTGAATATACTCCCTCTAAAGTTTAGTAATCTGGTGATGACATATTTTTACTAGATGAGGAATGGGATTTCAATGCTTTGATTTTCCATTGCATTGCTAAGGAGGAGAAACTCAAGCTTGCTACTCCTACATCCCTCGATACTAAAAGGAAGACAAAGATGAAGCCCACTAAGCCCAATGGTAGAAAGTATAAATCTTATTTATATGCTGATGGTAGTCAATCCAATGCTAGTAAAAGTTCTGTGGCTATAAAGAAGCTAGTAGCATAACGCCTAGAACGAAAGACTAAGACCATTAGGTAACTCTTTGGCTTATCAATTTATGAATCTAATTTATGATAGTCGTACTAAGTACTTGGTAGCTATAAAGTGGAGCATCTGATCATGGTGCTTCCACATTTTAGGGGTTCATATCCAGGATAGAGCCAAATAAGGGGAGGGAGATTCTAGTGGTTAACAGCAACGAAGAAGCTGATATGATATATATAGGGGATGTATGTACTGAACTTTATTGTAAGGTTCATTTTGGTTTTACATGACACGTTTTATATTTGATCTTTGTATCAACTTTGGACAAAGAAAGTTAATGATTGGTATTTAATGCTTCTGTTGTATGGTTAGTGTTTAATACAAAACATATTAGTACAACTTTCTTGTTATATGGTTTGTATAGAATGTGTCTTACCTCAAAGTAGATATATGCTTCTTCATATCTTGCTAAACAAGTAATGAAAAGAACTCTGATGAATGATAAGTCATAAATGATGTGGCATAAATTTTATGCCCACATTACAGAGTTAGGTTAAGAGATTGATTAAGAGAAAGCATTATTTCAATTTTAGATAATGATGATTTGGAAATATATGTTCACTGTTGCAGGGGTAAGTTGATTAATAAGGAAAAGGGGTCAACTCGTATTTTTGGGTTGTTAGGATTGATACATATGGATATCAAAAGACCCTTACACAATTTTATTATGCAATTCTAAATGTATTTTGACATTTGTTGATGATTATTCCCATTACAATTTATATATTCTTGCTTGAAGAATGAAGGTTGACAACAGATTGGGAAAATTCATCAAGATATTCAGATCTAACTATAGAGTAAAGTATCATGGCAAACATGACGTTTCAAGACATAAAAAGGTTCGTTTGCCAGATGTACAGAATCTGTTGGTATATGACTTAATTCACTATGTCAAGTAGTCCTAAGCAAAATGATATGTTTCCAAACGACATAACAGCACCTTAAAGGACATAAAGAAGCCAATGCAGAACATGAATAATCTACCTGATTATCTAAAAGTGTGGAAACTCAACCTTGTACACATTTGTGTATAGGGATACTCTACTTGTTGGCCCCGAATTTATTTATTTATTTATTTAAGCATGATTCAAATGAATTATGAGGTTTTGATAAATTAATTTTTTGGATTTTAATTATTATGTTTATGTTAGTAGGATTTTTATTATATGGTTTAGTTGTATTAAAGTAGTAAGAAGGTTGAAGGGTATTTTTAGAAGATTACTTAAAGTTAAAAGAACACAAGCTTATAAGGAAGGGTAAAATGGACTTTTTGGGCTCATTAAGGGTAAAAAGAGGAAGAAGAATAGCTGTCTTGCAACTGAAGAATAATAAAACGAAAATTGAAGAGAGGATGAGAGATTGTCATGGGAGAAGAAGAAAATAAGAGAAAGCTAAACTAGGTTTCCAATTTTCTTAGTTTTAACGAGAGATCTTGAAGTTGTTTAAGAAGGGAAAAACAAAGTGGAAGATTAGAGCTTCCATTTAAGCCCAGAGACTCATTAATTGGTGAAGATTCAAGTTAATTTTATGTTTAAACTTTTGGATGTTTTGAAGGCTTTTGGTTCATAAAGCTTAAGTAATGCATGGGTTTAAGTATTCTAGGATCAATTTTATTGTATATATTTCTTTGAGTTCTCAATTAGAAGTCCTATTAAATTGGGATTTTTGCCAATATTGAAGGAAATTAAGAGGAGAGGCAAGAGGCGCAAGAAGAGAGGCATCTTTGAGCAATTGTTAAGTAAGGAATTCAATGTGGGTTACATTTTTATAATTGAATAATAAGCCATTAATGTTTCTTCCAAATCACTAAAGTAAATGTTTTTCAATTGTATTATAAATGTGCAGTTATTGCTCTTTGAATGGTTTGAGAAAGTACTATATGTTTGGTATGTGAATATTGTATGGATGATTTATGAAAAGAATGTGAAAATGAATTTTTTTGAAAAAAATAATACTATGTTTAAGAAATCACTTTTCGAAAAAAAAGTGCCATTTTGGGAAACAAGTTTATAAGTTATGAAATAAATATTATGTGGGTTTGGTCTAGTCCATTCTATATGTCAAGTGTACTTTGACTAAAGGCTTCTCCCGCCTGCCTGCAAGTGGCACGGAGCTCCTTCAGGGACTCCCTCACGATTACAACTACGCAAAACCACTATGTTGGAATGTGTTAATTCGTTCTGTTCACGACTACACAGGACCATTTCATGGGAATGTGTTAGCTCATTCTATTTATAGACCTCCTAAACCATTTTGATATGCTTATGTGTTGACAAGTCTATTGAATGCACGTTTTAGGTTGCTTATAAAGTGTTTGATAAATTGAGAATTTAGAAATATGTGTTTCAGATGCATTATGAATTTTACAATGGTTTTGCTTGTTACCAGTTATAAAATTGTTACCCACGAGCTTTAAGCTCTCCCCCATTCCATCCCATCTTCAGGTTATAAGCAAGAGATCGAGTGATCGAGCATAAAGGCATTACTCTGGATTATGCTTAGTTTGTGTTTTAAGTTAGTATTTGAAAAACAAGGCTTTAGTTGCATTTTCAGCAATTCTACTTTATGAAAATTATGTATTTTTGGACTATGATGTATTGTGGCTTGAAATTCCCATTAAAGCTTTGTAAAACTCTTTTCTTTTGATAATAATGAAATATGATTGTGTTTTTGCTCATGACTCTCAAAGTTTGTACATTACATTTTCAAGCATTCATAAGGGTAAAATTTTGTGTTCTAATTTCTAGGGCAAATCTGAATTGTTAGGCTGAATTAGATAGAGTTATCTTCTTGGAAGTTGTAGATATTTTCATTAGCTTTCTAACCATATAAATTTTGGAATTTTTAGTCTTTGGACGCAAAAGATATGGCCTTTAGACTAAGCATAGGTACTAGACAAGACGCCAGACCAAACATAGGCACCAAACAAAGCACCAGACAAAGCATAGTTGAAAAGACATAAATGATTATATTTTTATTTTCATTTTTATTTTTTGAGTTCATGGAAATAACCCTACATGGTAATACACACGCTCATGTTTTATGACATCTAAATAGTTGGGCTCTGGAAATGAGGTCCAACACTACTAAGCTAGGATAATCCTTATAAAGACAAATTGCATGCTCATTCTGCTCATTGCTATTTAGTAAGATGTCTCGACCACTCGAAAAGTTATAAATTTTACTATAGAGAAGGAGGGACCAGAATAATGGAATCACAAACAACTTAGTTTTTAGAATATGATGTTTATGATGATGGTAGGCCCTTTGACACTTAAGACGATAGCAGGAAGGATACTAGAGTTATTATGCACCCCATACTCATACAACTAGATTTAGTGGATCAAGGTTGTTGTTTCGTGCATGTATAGGAATAGGAACAAGAACTCATACTTGTACACACAGAGGTTCCTGAGGGTACAATATGTAACGCAGTTGTGTAGATTCTCTAGAGTGAGACAACCTGCTATCTCATATAATTATATAGTTTTTTAGGTGAATAGGACTATCTTATTTGACATGTTAAAGATCTGGTTACTTTTATAAAAGTTGTTTTTGGGCTTAATATAGATAGTAGGATGCAATAACTGATGAGATGTAAGTCATGAAACATAGTAAGGTCTAGGAGGTAGTTGATTTGCAACAGAACTGCAAACCCGTCAGTAGTAAATAAGTTTTAAGTCCTAAAAGATTTCGAGATAAAATTAGCAATTTGTAGGCTCGCTCAGTTGCCCAATGGGTTCACTCAGGGAGAAAAGTTGACTTTAGATGTTACCTTTTCTCCCATGTCCTTGTAGGATACATTTTTAGTGATTATGGAAATTGTGGCTCATGATGAGAAAAATTTACATCGGATGACTATCAAAACGGCTTTCCTAAATAAAGACCTTTATAAGAGGTCAATATGGAATAACCTAACGGATTTTAGGATCCAGATGGAACTAACATAGTTTATACGTTAAGCAAATCAATATGTGGTTTACATTAAACCTCCTAAAAGTGATACCTTACATTTGATAAGGTTTTTGACCTCTTTCAACTTCATGGAAAATGAAGTTAAAAGAATCGTATATCACGAGATCAGGCGGAGCCAAATTATCTTCTTATTATTTTATATGGATGATATATTGCTCACATTGAATAACTTGAGCATATTGCATGAGGTTATGAAACTTTTGGCCAAACATTTCAATATGAAGTACTTTGGTGAAGCATCTTTTGACCTAGGTATTCAGATTTGTCGGGACAAATCTCAACACTCATTATATCTCTCACAGAGTGTATACAATGAGTATGTGTTACATAGGTTTAATACGATTAACAGTTTATTGTTGGTGTGTGTTAGATATTGGATTTTGTCGTTAGTTTATTGTTAGGTTGCCTCAGGTGTGGTCCTATGATTTTTCTACTTTGTTTGATTGTAGAATGAAAAATAAAAAAGTTTCTTAGCTTCTTTCTTATTGCGGTCTCTTGTGGTCTGCACTTGCTTACATATTTAGTGACAGATCAATTCTTAATATGCAACTTGTATAGTTACTCTTTGTAATGTTGTTCCTAAAATTATATATCTAATTCTGCTACAGTCACTTGTATGATCCTTTCCTCTAATTGGTCCTATTATTTTGGCTTTCCAAGCTTTAGATGGTCTATGTGATATAAACCTGTGATGGGTTCTAATATGTTATGTATTACATTGGTGTTTTTGCACCAAAAATGGACTTCATATATGCTTGAGACTATTTTATCATTTCTTTTTTGGAATGTCGTTTTCTTGCAAAGTTCTTACTTGTATTGGTTTCTTAGTAGATCAACTAATGCTTCACTTTCTACTCTCCTTTCACTCTCTCAACCTACTCATTTCCTTGCATGTACAAAGACAGGTTGTTAAAGATAACAATTTAATAAAGGATTGATGGCTGACAAAATATGAAAGTGATCAGTTGGGTCATTTATGTAATAGTATACTTAATATTACCCTTAGAATTAGTGAGCTCCAGACGATCAGGAAGGATAATCAAAATGTCTCCTTATAGCTTCAGAACTAATGCAAAAATCAAGAATCAACCCATTATAAAATGAACCTAGACTTGCTAATTAATATGTCAATAATCAATAATTGCCCAGTCAATTGGAGTTGACATCATCTACCATATATCTACATCATATTTTGTTTTCATCTATTTTTATCCAACAACATAGTACATTGAACTGGGGTTACATCTCATGACTATATATGTTTGTCATGTAAACACAGAATTATGTAATCCTCCATCCATTTTGCTCTAGTCACCTTTATCTTATAATGCATTAATGTTAACCTTAATTATTAGTTAGATGTATCACTTAATAATGGTTGTTTAGTTTCTAGAATGTGATAATCATTGCATTGCCTTTTAATTTAAACTTGCATGTATGCTTATATTTATAGGTTTTAATGGTTCAATATAGATGTATAAGGCTTTTTCATAATGGAAATTTCATATTAGAGCATGAATTTAGATATGTTGGTGGGGATATTACTACATTTGATGATGATAATATCGATTATATTACGAATAGACAAATAAATGAGATGGGATTGGAGTTATGGTATGATCAAATTGATAAGGTATATTATAAAGAATCTGGTTTAAACTTTAAGAAGTCACTAAAAGTTACAAACTCAAATGAAAGTTGTATTAGGCTAGTAAACCTAATGCAAATTCATGGGATTGTTGATGTATATCTAACTCATCATGTAGACACACTTATCCATGTTATTAATGATGATGAACAGGGTATTAATATGGATGAGAATATGGAGGGACAGGGCACACAAACGGATAAGAATATAGAGGGAGAAGATGGATGATAACTTATAGGGAGTAGGTGTACAAATGGATGAGAATTTGGAGGAAGAAGGTGCACAAATGGATGAGAATTTAGAGGATCATAGTGCATAAACAGATAAGAATATAGAGGGAGAAGATGCATAATTGGGTGATAATTTGGAGGAAGTAGGTGCACAAATGGATGAGAATTTGGAGGGAGAAGGTGCACAAAAGGATGAGAATTTGGAGGAACATAGTGCACAATTTTAGTCAAACTTTTATGTAGATACTCTAGATGACTATCTCCAGTTGAAAATGAATCATCAGATTGTAGTAGTCCTATTAACACTGATGAATATCCTAGTAAGGAGGAGGAATGTGAAGCTTTACATAGGGATAATCCTACAGAGGTACACATGAGTGAAGGTTGGGAATGAAGTTCAAGACTACAAAAGAATTTAAAGATATTAATATTGATTGTGCAATATGTACTAGATATAATGTTAAGTTGAAAAAGTGAGAGAAACCAAATTAGGTATGTGCGTATTGATGGATGCCCATGGGTTTTGTATGCTACATATGATAAGAACAGGAGATGTTTCAAGGTGAAAACATAAGATGCAAAGTTGCTACTCCTCTACCTAAAATAGTTATGCCCGATAGACTGAATATTGCAAGAAGAAAACAACAAGATGAGTTAAAGAAAAAGAAAAATCTGAGCAAATTGAGTAAAAAAGGACAAATGCATAAATACCAAAAACGTGATATTCAAAGCCACAACTCAAAAAACTGAAACAACACTACAAATCAACATGCTGAGGCTTCTTTACAAATATGTACACCTTACTTCAATCATACGAATAGTGTTTTATAAACATATAGCTACTAATGTTTATCATTATGTTAATCAGGTTAGAACAAAGACAACTTCACAGGTATACTAGGTTTCAGTTTTATATTACTTATTGTTGGTTTTAATAACTGACACATTTGTTTTTATTATAACTAAGTTAAGCGCTTTGAATTTGGTTAATGATAATGTTGTGGCGATTCAACAAAGCAATATTATAAGCAATGTATTTTTTTTATCAATTTGTCTACGTTTAAATAATAACAAAGTGTGTTTCTAATATTTTATCTGTCATTTTCTAGGTTTGTATATTTGGAGATGCCAATAAAAAAATGTTTGGAGATGTTGACCCACAAAAATTTCAATTATCATTTCAGTCAAGGTCTTTATGATTCAGAGAACGTTCCAGTATTACTTCACAACAATTACCATTTGAAGCAAAAAAAAGCATAATATCATTGACACAATAATCATAACCTGATCTTTCGCAGTAAACTTTAAATGAAGCAAACATAGACTAGTTATATAATACAATGTAAATATTTGTGTTGTCTATATACAAATGTTTGTGTTGTTTACATACAATGTAAATATTGATTTTTTTTTCAAAATCAATATGAGTTAATACACAACCTCTCTCTCTCTCTACATCTGTCTCTCCTTTACATTGCTTGTATGTGCATATTTGACAATATATATAATGAGTTACTTATTCATTGTCTATTGGTTATATATAGTAGTGCTTTTTTGCTTCATTACAAAATTTATATACAAATTTCAAAATCAAAATTTTTGTAATATATTTGAAATTAATATTTACCATTAAATTATTGCAATTCAATACAATATCCCCATAATTTAATTAAAAATAAAATTCCTAGAACCATAACAAATCCTATTACAATGTTCATATACTTAATTTCTTTTCTCATTCAAAAGCTTCATTTGTTCTTCAAACTCCTTATTTATGCTTCTTTCAACCTCTTTCTTTAATATTGATAATTCACTCCCTAAATTTTGAATCACTTGAATGGGTCTCTTAGTACATTCTTCATTGTACCATTTGAAAAGGTTGAATATCCCAACCTAAAACATTCAATTTCATTTTTAAAAAAAACCTAAAACACAACTTTAACATTCAACTTTATTAGTCTATTGGGTTTACCATAAACACATGCATGAGAATGCAAAAAAAGTGTCAGAATTTAAATTTTAACACCACGACAACCTTTAAAAGCCATAATCATACATGCATACATAGATATATAATAAGAATATGTAATTTACAACTTTTTACCTTTTGTTTCTCCTCTTTTATTTTTACTTCTCCTTGTTCGGGTTGTTGCAAACACCAAACCCTTCATTGATCACCCAAGAAAATAAAAAAATGAAGAAGAAACAATATGTAAGGGTGATAGAACACCAAACTTGATGAGTTCAAGTAGATGTTCAAATAGGAGATGGATTAAGATTATCTTTCATGCAATTAGATTTATGCAACAATTACATAACTTGTATGAAGACAACTCAAGACCTCTTATCTCTCTCTCTAGAACTCTTCTAGAGCCCTTTCTCTCTCACTTGAATGTGTAAGAACTGGTTAGACTATTTGTAAATAAGTGAAGAACTCACTTACATACCTAAGTCACGCCTTCGGTCAAGATTGTGGCCTACTTAAAATTAGCATCGCCTCTACGATTATAGCCTACTTAAAACCAGCTATACATACTATATTTTTGATCCGATCTTTTATGCGTGTGACCTTCAGGTTCTCGATATTTTATATACTTGAATTAACTCTTAATTCAAACAAGTCATAGATGATTTTGTGCCACTTGAATTAACTCTTAATTCAAGCAAATCTTGAAGGGATTCATAATGTTAGATTATTGAAATATAAGTGGATTAACACACAAACTCTTCGATAGTATACCCTACTTGGTTCAAAATATGGGCTATGTGTCAACTCCTACTAGGCTGACTACATCACATCTAGCTCAAGTGATGTTAGTTCTTGTCTTAGGATCTCATTACTCTATGTATCATTGAAGACTCTCTTTATAATACATAGTTGCTCTGGCCAGAGACTCCTGAGTAATGACCCCGATAAGAGGTTGTGGGTATCACCTCCCTCTATTAGACAAGAGAATAAGTTGAAAGATATGGATGAGCTCGATTAGGTATAGTTACATGCGCAATCAGTTATAACAATAAAACTTTTATGTCAAACAAGGTCATGTACCACATCATAGAGAATGCATTTGTTGTGGATATAAATATATATATATATATATATATATATATATATAATAGAGTCAATACTTGTGAAAGTCTCTCATAGTTGTGAATCATTTATTGGCTACCCAATTATCTTCGAATACCAATAGTTGCACCCAATCACCACGCTAAGAGTGACCTTGTCTTGAGATAACAAGGAATTATGTTAAAGCACCGGATTAGTATCCAAGATATTCTTTAATACCTCAAGTCTAAAGATATTTGCACCATTCTTATAATAATATTGATCATTGACATTTGATAGATCATCCATATGATAATCTCATAGTGGGTCCTCTGATGTACTTACTACTCTTAGTAAGCATCCACATGTTAACTCTAAACATCTCATGCTTACAGTTTGTGAGATCCACTGCTTGATCAAATTCAAGAAGTGTAATATGTGCTAGTCTATTTGGATTATAATGTCCTATTTTATTAATCCTATGACTAGGGATTATTTAGATACTATCATAATTGCATATGATACGAATCTCATTATTATGATCTCATTATGATTTCCTTCATGTTATGTTTTGTATCATGGACTTCATTAATTTGATTTAAGATCAATATCAATTCATATATAAATGAATATCAAGCTAATGAAAATTTATCTTTCGCTTTATTAATCAAAATAAAGTATTAATCAAAATACAGTTTGTATAAAAGTACTAAAGGTGATTACCTTTAGGGCACTACTTTTGTGTACCTTAGTTATGCGTTTCTTACTTATGTGGCCAAGTAGACAATGCTATAAGTAAGATGATTTTTAGCTCATTTTTTGTCTTTTATTGTCATTGATATTTGGAAATGGGTTACACATATCTAATATGTAAATATCATTGCACAATGTAGTAGTACCACACAACATTTCATTCAACTTAATTGAACAACCATTGCTTAAAAAGTTTAAATGAAATCCTGCTTTATTAAGATATGAAACAGATACAATGTTCATTATCGCAACGGGTACATAATAGCAATTATCCAAAATTAATCCTAGTCCATTAGGAAGATACAAAACATATGTTCCTATGACTAATATAGCAATTCTTGCTCTATTTCCCACACATAGGTCCGTTTCTCCCTTTATAAGTGGGCTACTACCCTTAAGACCCTGCATATCAACACATATGTATAAGCTACATCAAGTATCTAATACCCAAATTTTATGATCAGAAGTGGTATTAACCTCAATGACAAACAACATACCTGAAGTAGACGGTGGGGCATCTAGTGCCTTCTTTTGCTTCAGCGACTCCAGATAAGCTTTGTAGTTCCTCTTCCAATGTCCTTCCTTATTGCAATGGAAGCATATCCCCTTTGATATTGTCTCCTTTGCTTTCTTCTTAGCTACACCTCCCATAGGCATCTTGGACTTCTTCTTTTTCCTTTGGTTCTTCTCTCGAGAACCAAAAGTAGATTCCACCAGTATTACAGCCTTATTGTCTTTCTTGACAGTTTGCTTAGTTGTTTTGAGTAAATTAATCAGCTCAAGAATTGTTGTGGATATTTAGTTCATCCAATAGTTAAGCACGAACTTTGAATAACTATCAGTCAAACTAGTCAAAATTAAGGCTATACTTAATTCATGATCCATTACGAAACACAAACTGCCTCACCTCTTAATGTATCTATACATCTTCAACGTATACCGCACTGGAGATGATCCCTCAACCATTTTAGAGTGAAAAAGCAACCTTGAGATCTCGAACCTTTCAGATCGAGCTTGCCCATCAAATAGTTCCCTTAAAAGGTAAACTATGGTATGAGCATCCATAGCCTCATGCTGTTTTTCCAATTTTGGTGACATAGAGGCCAGTATTATACAGCTAGCCGGTTCACTATCATCCAATAGCTTCTTGTAAGCTTACTAATCCTCATCATATTCATTGACAGCAAGGGGGTTGGGAAGTGGTTCATCTAGGATATATTCTAGTTTTTCAGATTTGAGAACAATTCTCAAATTCCATAGCCAAGCCAAGAAGTTAGATCTTGTGAGTTTGTTAGAGTCTAATAAAGAGCGTAGGTTCACAGTAGATGAAGACATTGTGACAATTCAATAACCTAGAAGAATGAGAGAAAGTGTTAGAATGTACACTAATGCATATCGATAAGGACTTTAATCACATGCATTATAGGTCCCACTATTCTTATTCAAATCCGCAGCCCTCACTACGAATTTGAGAAAACTTACAGTTTTCTTAATAGGTCGATATCCAATATTACCAAGAATGACCTTCGGTTTGCCCAACAAGCCACCTTAGGTCAATCGGTAGGTATTATCCATACCAATTGCATTCAGTTATGCAATTATTGACTTGTGTCATCAACTGTCGATTTAGCACACTCATTGGGTTATCAAATCTTGATTTATATACATCCCATGTATATAACTCAACTTTGCCTCTATCTACATTGGCCCTAGGTTTGCCCAATAGATCAATGCTTCCATTTAGGTTCAACCCATTAATATAGAAATATAATTTCTATAGTTTGAACATATTTGTGTGTAGTGGGTTTGGGTTTGCACAATAACCCAACTCTAAAAGAACTCTAGTTCTTGCCATATCAATAGAAGGCGTAAGTCTTAATATTTTGGTTGCAGGATTTGTTCTTTAGTCTCATCAATACTTGGATGATATTTTATATATCACACACACACACACACACACACACACACACACACACACACACACACACACATATATATATAATTATGAACAACTCAATTAAATTGAGC
The DNA here is from genome assembly GCA_027563595.1 of Erythroxylum suave. Classification (NCBI taxonomy): domain Eukaryota; kingdom Viridiplantae; phylum Streptophyta; class Magnoliopsida; order Malpighiales; family Erythroxylaceae; genus Erythroxylum; species Erythroxylum suave. Next base: position 5,639,249 of record JAOSBN010000004.1, on the reverse strand, counting down.
CTATATCCATTACTACCTTTAAAATGCATCTAATGCATGTATCAAACAAAGGATATTTAACAAAGGTTGTACCTTGACTATGCATCAAAAGTTCATGACTCGATTTAACTATTGAACCTAATTCAGAAGTATAGTTAGTCTCGGCTAATTCAAACTATGAATATGATTTGATTAGGAACCCTAAAATTTAATTATTTTGATGTCCAAATCAAACACTTTAATTCTAGTATATATGCCTTTTTCTAGTCACATTAGAAATGCTATACTCTATTTGGATTAATTCCAAATTAATTCCTCGGTTTTCCAAAATTCTTGTAAATCAATTAGTCATCTATAATATCCCTAGATCATCTCAAATTTATTTAAACAATTTCAACACAAGCCAAAATTATCTTGACAACCAAAATCATCAAAATAAATAAGTTAACCTACTAGACATTAAAAGGATCGATTCGATGTTCAAAAAATTTCTGAAACCCTAATTTCAAGTTCATGCAATAAACATGCTACTACCTTCAAAATAATACATTTTTTATCTCATAAAAACTTTATTAAGATCTTATAATTGAAACACATACACCATAAGTCATTAGTTAAGTCAATTCCATCAGCTTTCAAAAAGCTGACCAACGTTGACTTTGACTTAATTTATCAATTGAATCAAATTCAATTAATTCTGGAAAAATTATAGAGTCTTATAAACATTCTAAATGTGTCTAAAAAAATTCCAGAAACTATTTCCTAGGAATTATTTATTAATTAATTCGAATAAGTTAGTACATCACATATGTATGACACTTGTCATATTACTTCTAACATTAGTCAAACTTTACATCATGCATGCATAAGATAATCACTTTAAAAACAAGTGTCATGCATCTCACACATATGGAAACATCTCATCTTGCATGTACATGTATATAATTCATAAAAACAATTTTTATAAAAATTATATGGAATTTACTAGCATGCATGTTCATCAGATTTCTAGAATTTCCCATAACTTCATGCACGCATTAGGTTGAAATTTAATTTGTAATAAAATAGAAAACGATATTTAATTACATTTTCCTTCGACATAAACATATCATAACACCTTATAAGAATTTCTGTGAAAGAAGAATCAAAAAAAAATTTCTAGAATTATTACGAAATTTTCAAAATCAGTATATGAATTCAGTTTTCCAGAAATTCCCAGAAACCAACATATGAGAATATTAATTTGAAACAAAATATCAAATGACATTCAATTGCAATTTTCTTTGGAAAAAACATGATATAACATCTTACAAACATTTATATGAAACAAAATAAGAAAAAAAATTCTACAATTTACACAAATTATTCCAAATCAACATACATGTCAGTCATTCTAGCAAACACTTTAAACATGTTCAATATATCATCTAATACATACATAAACTTGCTCTGATACCACTGTTGGGTTTGCCATGAACGCATGCATCACATGCATAAGAATGCAACAGAAGTGTTAAAATATAAATTTCAACACCATGACAACCCTTAAAAGCCATAATCATACATGTATGCATAGACATATAATAAGAACATGTAATTTAAAACTTTTTACCTTTTGTTTCTCCTCCTTTCTTGTTTCTTCTCCTTGTTTGGTTTGTTGGAAACACCAAACCCTTCCTTGATCACCCAAAAACATGCAAAGATGAAGAAGAAACAATATGTAAGGGTGATAGAACACCAAACTTGATGAGTTCAAGTAAATGTTCAAATGGGAGATAGATCAAGATTATCTTGCATGCAATTAGATTTATGCAACAATTGCATAAGTTGCATGAAGACAACTTAAGACCTCTTCTCTCTCTCTCTAGAACTCTTCTAGAACTCATTTTCCCTCATTTAAGTGTATAAGAACTAGTTAGACTATTTATACATAAGTGAAGAACTCAATTATATACCCAAGTCGTGCCTTCAGTCATAATCGTTACTGGCCTACTTAAAAAATTAGCATCGCCTTTTGTCACGATCGTGACCTACTTAAAACCAGCCATACACACTATGTTTTTCATCCGATCTTTTATACGTGTGACCCTTAGGTTCTTGGTTATTTTAGGCACTTGAATCAACTCTTAATTCAAACAAATCATGGATGATTTCATGCCACTTCAATTAACTCTTAGTTTAAGCAAATTATGAAGGGATTCATAATGCCAATTTACTGGAATATTAGTGGATTAATACAAGAACTCTTCAATAGTTAATTCTCCAACTTAAGAACCTTTCCATAGACAATTACCGTGTAATTACAGAGTATGGGTTATGTATCAACTCCCACTAGACTGACTACATCACATCTAGTCCAAGTCCTATTAGTTCTTGTCTTGGGATCTCATTACTCTATATGTCATTGAAGACTCTCTTCATGACATATAGCGGCTCTAGCCAGAGACTCTTGAGTAATGATCCCAGTAAGAGGTTGTGGACATCATCTCCCTTTATTAGAAATGGTGAATCCTTTATTGGCTACCCAATTACCTTCAAATACTAATACCCGTACCCAATCACTACCCTAAGAACGACCTCAACTTGAGGTAATAAGGAATGATGTCAAAGCACATAATTAGTATCCAAGATATCCTTGATTACCTTAAATCTAAGGATATTTGCACCATTGCTATGATGAGATTGATTATTGACATTTGATAAATCATCCATATGATAATCCTCTGATGTACTTACAACTCTTAGCAAGCATCCACATGTTAACTCTAAATATCTCATGCTTACACCTTGTGAGATCCACTGCTTGATGAATTTCAAGGAGCGTAACATGTGCTAGTATATCTGGATTAATAATATCATGTTTTATTAATCCTATGACTAGGGATTATTTACATACTATCATAATTGCACATAATAGGAATCTCATTATCATGATCTCATCATGATTTCCTTTATGCCATATTTTGTATCATAGACTTCATTAATTTGATTTAGGATCGATATCCATTCATATATAAATGAACAAATTAATGAAAAATTTCCTTTTGCTTTATTAATCAAAATAAAGTTTATACAAAAGTGCTAAAGGTGATTGCCTTTAAAGCACTACTTTAATAAATCAAATAACAATAAATTCTCATTGGATGATTGAGGCATCCATAAATTCTCTGACCTGGGTTACGATCACTCCATGAAGTCCTTAATGGGGCCTTTATCCTATAATAGCAAACGACATTGTCTAACTTTGAACTCACTGTTGTATTAGTTGATGATTAAGATTCCATTTGTGTACTTAAGAAAATCATAACGTAAATTTGTATACAAAGACAACATCAATGCCAAATATAAGATAATTTTTTTATATAGGTGATGAATATAAAAATCCTAACTTTCCTTATTTTTACCTTCATTTAGTAAGTTACTCGAAATACTTGTATTATTTCATGCAATATACTCTCAGTGTTTAATGTGGTATTAAATGCATATGTTTACCTCTAATATAAAAACCACAAATTCTACATCCTATTAATGAGCTTCCATGTATAACTTTTTTTTATATCAATTCTGTGCATAACTTATTATGTTTGGATATCTAATCTTTCTATAAATACTATCAACATATAAACTTTCCTTCATTAATTCACTTTTTCTTATAGACATAATTAATTAGGATTATTGCTTATGCAACATCTTTACATTTTACCTCCTTCTTGTAAAGTCTTTCTAAGGAACCATCTTCACTTTCTCTCACTTTCTTTTTCTCTTTTTCCTTTACTTATTGCTTGTTGATTATTCCTCTAATACCAGCCTTCAATGCATGATATAAAGAAATAGATACTATCTTTCATTTATTTAAAGGCTTTTACCTGAATTAAGGTTGTGGTTAAAGAAATCTGTTAATTAAACATTTGATATTCAACCTGCCAAAGATTTATTTAAAACTCGTTTATTTATATAACCAAGTATGTCAAGTTATGTTTGAACAAAGAGAGTCTAACTCAATTCAACTAATAATTAGTTGAATGTAAGAGCTATTTAAAAAATATTAAACCAAGCTCTAATATGTCAGAATATAGTCTAATGCTAGTAATTGTAGAATACTTAAGTTAAAAAATCACTATTTATATGCTCCATTACTTATATTTTGTACTTATATTGAATATCTAAACTATTAACATGAGGGAGGCGACCTCTTTGATGAACTTGCCTAACTTGGAATAATTTCAGATGATTGACTTCACTCTTAATATCATAATCAAATTCTTCAATATCAAAATTACCATACTTTGGTCCCATATCAAACATTTTATGACAAAACGAAGCAAATTAATGACCTCATCACAATAGATGTAATTTGAACAGAGAAAGCATAAACACACAAAAGTTTATTCAATAAATATGTCTAAAATCAACATAAATCTCTAGTGTACTCCATTCTCATTAATTTAATATAGTATTTCACTTTACAAGAATATAACATACAATATATTGGCGTCTAAATCCTGTAAGTAACACAACATAACAAACAAAAGAACGTAACATGTCATACAAAAGGCATAAGAAAAGACTGACAAAGGGAATTAAAAGCATGAAGTAAATCACAAGTCAATAAGATACTTGTATATGATAAACTAGATACACAAGAAGGGGGGGTTAAATGGTGTATCCTTTTCGTAAATACAAATCAAAAGAAATAATGAGAACTTCTTGAACTTGTTAAAAGATTATCGCAA
>JAOSBN010000004.1:5621453-5634437 GCA_027563595.1 Erythroxylum suave | reverse complement strand
TTTATAGTTTTGTGATGATGAGCTAAATTGATTATGTGCATGTATGATGAATATGTTGTTTTATTCATTGTGAATGTAGGTAATATGTTATGGTTTGGTGATGATGAGCCGAAATAATTGATTGTATGTATGTTGAATATGTTTGTTTTGAACCATTGTGGATGTGGGAAAAAAATGTGTTATGATTTGATAACTTTGTTATGCTTGAAAGATTTTACTAATTTGTGTTAATGAAAAACAGAAAAGTTAAGGAGCATGAACTATGATTAAGTTATCAAATATATATATATATATATATATATATGCATTTGAATCTGTTTTTGTGGGCAAGAGAGGAACCCGTTTTGTTAGTCTCGTGCACGATGACCTATAGCCTTCTCCCGGCTGCCCGCTTATGGCCACGAGATCATGAGCAATCAGTGAGATCATGAGCAATCAGACTTACTTCGTTTCATGGTGTAAACTTCAGTTTCGCTGTTTCGTTCCACGGAACTCTCAAGCTATTGTGTATGCATTGCATTTTTAGACATGTTAAGTTATGATGTATTTTGAATGTTATGAATGATAATAATTTTCAGCCTAATTGTTTTGTGATGATATGTTGTATTATGGATGTCCAATGTGTGGTGTATGGTTCTTTATCACTGGCTGTAAATATATTAGCCACTGAGCTTCCGGCACACCCCATAAATTTCTACTCCTTAGGTGAAGAATCAGTAGATTAATAGTGAGCCTTGCAAAGTTTTGGCATATCTCCAAGAAATTCAGACTTTTGTAACTAAGTTAGTGTCAATCACTTTTAGGTGATCTTAGAATCATGTTAGCGTAAACATTAATGTATGTATTTTGCGACCATGTCACTGTTACGACATTGTGAAATGAAGTATGAAAATATGTATTAACTTTGTTGTTACGAATTGATAGGTATATATATATGCACAATTTTTCTTCTTATGTTATATTGGTTGTGTGCTGAATGTTGGGAGATATTGAGATGAATTTGTTGTGGTAAATTGTGTATCAAAGGAGTTGGGTATGTAAGAAAATTAAATGTTGGTTCAGGTCCTTTGAAATTGGTATGAGAACCGGTTGTGATTAGAGGAATGAAAACAGAAAATATGGTGAAGATGTGATCTGAAACTTTGAGGATTAAACTACATTGATCTAGGCAGAATTGGGCTAAGTGATCTACATAAAAGTTGTAGATAGCTTTCTAACGCTATAAAGATTGAAAATTTTGGACTTTAGATGCAGTAGTTATGACCCTAATAAGATGACTGTGTTGGTGTACATTTTTTTGCATAATTGGTGCATAATCTTGGCTGAAATGGTAACTTTACTTAGATGATTAAACTGCATCAATACAGACTAAATTAGACAAAAGTGTCTTCATGAAAGTTGTAGGTCTTGATCTTAGCTTTCCAATGATATATAGTTTGTAATTTTTGGATTTCTGAATTGAAAGATATGTTGCTTAAAATTAGGGATGTCTGATTAGGGAAAATCGCGATCGTGAGGCAGTGCGATCGCGAGTGCGGATTTCCACCATTCGCAATCGCGACACTGCAAGAAAATCGCGATCGCGACGATTCCAAATCTGTCAAATTCGCAATCATGACCCAGTTGTCCAAAAGTGGCGTCCTTCCTCTGCTTCCCTCCCATGCTCATAGATGCTTTCTAATATTTTTTATATATATCTTTTTTAAAAACACCCAAATCTTTTATCATTCGATCAATTTTTGCTATGAAAAATTTTGCATTAAATTTTAGGGTATTATTTTTACTTTTCCTATGAAATATATTTAGTAAATATAATTATTATCTATTTCTTTTATTTGGTATTACCTATTAAATTTATTTTATTAATAGTAAATTTTTTTATTAAATCATTTTTATTTTGAATAATTTAATTATATGTCTAAAATTAATCTATGATCCCACCACCAATTCTCCGTGTCTAGACTTTAATTAAATTTAATGTTTTAATTTATTTATTGTAATGTTCCCAACTGTAATTATTGTTATTATTATTACAAATAAATTTCTAAATGGTGACACTAGTCGCCATAAAATCCGTACGAGGATTGAGGCCAACACAAACAACAAGGTCAATGTCAATTATCAAGTCAACAATCTTTCTCACCAACAAAGCTGTAAATACTAGTTGGAAAATTTATAAACAAATTCTTATCATCCCTGTGGGACAAAGAAACGTCAAAAGAGGCTCAGAGTCATGAGAAGAAGCTAAACAAAGAACTCATTGCTTAAGTTGTCAAAAAGTATCCATACCTACCTGAAAATACTCTCAATGCAATCAATCTCCACAAATAATGAGGCATGTGTATCGACAGTTCATGCAGCAGGCTGTGCATATGACCTAGATGAGAAGTATGGAAAATCAATCACCTAAGCTTGGTTGTTGACATTTAGGATCCGAGGAGATATATTCATAAAGGGCACAAGTTTAAGTACATTAGAATCAACATGAGTGATACCATGTGCATGCAAAAACTAAGTAATCAAGCAAGAAAGCCCAATAATAATTGATGTTTACTAACAACCTCAAGCATAACCTTCATAATTAACCTACCTAGCTTAAAGTTGACTATTGTGCCTATCGTATACACAAACTTGGCCTAAACAAGATACATAGTCACAGTATGGGTACTTGGCAACCAACAGACGCTTATGAATAACAAAATACTTTTGTGATAGATCAGAACCACGAAGTGCAGTAGCAAATGACCAAGAGGACAATTTCGCACCATTCAAAACACTAGCCAACATATCCTTACTCATATCAAAGTCATTTGCATACGACTGATCCCCAATTAAATTGAAAAATCCCAAAAATTCATTCAGTGAATCAGGATCAATTTTAAATAATCTCCCCCTCACATATGCCATATGAAAACACAAAGGTATATCACCTAGCACGCCTTTATTGAAATTATAGTAAAATTTTGAACCAATTCATCATCAAAATGTTGTGGCAATAATGCAACATTTAATAGATGTCCCTTTTTGAACAAATTATCAAAATTAAACTTTTTATATTTAGCGAGATTAATGTGATTGTTAAGAACAAATCTAGTGAAGGCCAGATTGTCCCATCTCTGTTGAACTGTTGAGGAATAAAATTTGATGGACAAGGCTTGATCTACTAAAAAGCGTGCAGGGTATTGGTAGCAAGGTATTCGAATGTACTTCCGAGCTATTTGTTTCACACAACCACTGGAAGTGGAAGGAGAAGTAGGCGGATTAGAGACAGTCGTGTCGGTCAACTTTTCACATTTGACGCAACTTCCACAATTGAAAACAAAAAGTCTTTGAGTGGTTATTTGTTTGGTAAGTTTGTTGGGTTTGTTTGAATTTAACGTTCTTTTATTCTGGCCTTTGCTATATAGAGAGGGAGAGGTCGTGAGCTAATTTTGAGGGTATTGCATCATGTAATTTAATAAAACAAGAGTGAGAGAGTTGAAGAGAGAAAACATCAATGATGAGAGAAAGTTTTAAAATAGTTTTGATTAAGTCCTCGATCAGACAGTAGTTTGTGGTCTAATCGAGCTTAAACTTTAAGGCTTACTCTAAACTGATGGTTGTTCATATCCAATGGTTAGAGTCATGATTGGAGTTCTTATTTTCCAACAAATCTTGATCAAAGTTAGGTTGATTTTGGGGATCATAAAATTCTAAAATTAAGCAATTTTTGATCAAGCTCAGGATCGAATGGTGAAATGTGGTTCAATTGGGTTGAAAATTTGACAATCGGTGGAGGACACGTTGACCTTGATATCGAACAGTGGGTTTGTTGTTTGGAGACCTTCTGGGTGATCTGCTCATGCTGTTTTTGAGAGTGTGATTCTGGGTGATTTCACAAACTCTCTTGTTGATTTCTCCTATTGTTTTTATTAATGTTGTTGCCGAGAATAGTTGTATTTTTGATATTATTGTTGCTACCTCTAGAGGAGTACTAAAGAGAACTTGTTGTACCAATTATTTGTTGACAGTAGAGATTTTGGCTAGACTTCTGTCATGTGGTTTTTACTCCTCACATCGAGGAGGTTTTTCACGAAAATCGTGTTGTTGATTTTATTGCATGCTACATTAAATTATTTTATTGCCTGATTATTTCTTAAAGGTTTACACAAGTACGAAGAATTAATTTATATTTGGGGTCGTACATAACACATTGTTATTGTATCAACTAATTTATAAGCCACTTACGCTGCATACATCGGTGTTTCTCCCATCATATTGGTATTAGAGCTCTCAGTTTCACGTGCGTTTATTATCTTGTGGTAAATATGGAAGGTAATACAGGTAGGATGCTGAGTTTGAATGGCTCTAATTATCATGTTTGGAGAGGTAAAATGGAGGATCTACTTTTTATGAAAGATTGCTATGATCCTGTCTTTGCCACTGAAAAGTCAAAAGGTAAAAGTGATGATGAATGGAATTTGCTCCATCATCAAGTATGTGGTATTAGCAGACAATGGATAGATGAAAATGTTTATAACCTCATTGTTAATGAAACTCATGCATGCACATTATGGATAAAGCTAGAATAATTATGCGTTAACAAAATAGGGAATAATAAAATGTACTTGATAAAGCAACTGATGTATTTGAGACACCAAGATGGTACTTCTATGTGTGATTACATGAACACATACCAAAGAGTCATTAACCAATTGGCAGGTATAGACATCAAGTTCGAGGAAGACGTGCAGGCTTTGATGATTCTCAGTTCTTTGTCAGATTTTAGGGAGACTTTTAGAAGCTCACTTACAAATTCAACCATAAGTGCTAAAACTTCCTTCCTTGATTATGGATTCACTCAAGAGTGCAATCCTGAAAAAAGAGATGTGAAGAAAGGTGGAAATTTTTTCTTCATATTCAGAAGTCCATGTTATAGAAAATAGGGGGAGAAGGCAGAGTTGAGGTCTGAGGAACAGAGATAAAAGTAAAATCAAGTCACAAGGTAAATATTTAAATATCGAATGTTATCATTGTAGTCCAAAAAAGGCATATCAAGAAATTCTGCAGGAAATTGAAAAGGGATAATAAGAAGAACAAGAACAAAGAAAAGCAAAATATTGATGATAGTGACAATAATACACAGTGGCTCACAGCCACTATTGAGGATCTTCTTTTGCATATTGAGGCCGATATGGTTAATGTTGTCAGCCAAGATAATAGTTGGGTTATTAACACAGGTGCTACCATAAATGTTACTTCCCGCAAGCATTTCTTCTCTTCTTACTAATCTAGTGATTATGGTCCTATAAGAATGGGTAATGATGGTGTGACAAGAGCTGTTGGTAGTAGTGATGTGTTTTTGTAGACTAGTAATGACTCTAGGTTAGTTCTCAGAAATGTGCGACATATTCCTAATTTATGGTTGAATATTATCTTTATTGGTGAGCTTAATGATAATGATTTTGGAAGTTCCTTTAAGAATGGTCAGTGGAAAATCACCAATGGTAATTTGATTGTAGCAAGAGGCTAGAAATAGTCAAAACAGTACCTTATGTTAGCAATGGTTTTTAGTGAATATGTTAACGCAATTCAAAGCGAGGAGACAATAACTTTGTGGCATAAGAGGCTTTCTCACGTGAGTGAGATATGTATGTCTTTGTTGGCCAAAAAAAATATCTTGTTAGGAGTGGAAAAAGTTAAGTTTGAAAGGTGCAACGATTGCTTAGTAGGCAAGCAAATTAGAGTCGCCTCCAAGAGCCGTCCTTCTTCAAGGAAATCACAGGTATTAGAGTTTGTGCATTCTAATCTGTATGGTCCTATGAAGATGCAGACACTTGGTGGTGTTAGTTACTTTGTGATGTTCATTGATGATTATTCAAGGAGGACTTGGGCTTATGATTTAAAGTCCAATAATCAAGTTCTAGATGTGTTCAAGCAGTTCTAGGCTTTAGTTGAGAGAGAGGCAGGAAAGAAGCTAAAATGTGTACGAACAGATAATGACAGTGAGTACATTGGCTCATTTGATAAATACTATAGATCTCAGGGTATTTAACATAAGAAGACTCCTTCAAAGACTCCTCAGTTGATGGCTTAGTTGAGAGGATGAATAGAACACTGGTAGAGAGAATCAGAAGTTTGTTATCACATGCCAAGCTACCACAATCATATTTAGGTAAGGCTTTACATACAATTGTTCATGTTGCTAAGCTCACAAATAGTTGCAGTTTGATGTATTGGGCAAAGTTTTTTTTTTAATAATCATCTCAAGGTGTTTTGTTGCAAGGCTTTTTTGCATAATCTCAAGGATGAGAGGTCTAAGCTTAACTCGAAGACATGACAATGTGTGTTTGTTGGTTATGGACAGGATGAGTTTGGCTACAGGTTTTGTGATCCAATTGAGAGGAAACTTATCAAAATTCATGATGTTGTATTCACAGAAGATCAAACCATTGAAGATATTAATAGAGCAAAAAAGACAGTTTTAGGGTCCAGTAATGGTGTGGTTGACTTGGATCCACTTCCTTTGATTGCAGCCCCACAAGAGGCAAAGGTTGATCTTCAGCATAATATGTTTGATGAAGATGGTGAAGATGAGCCTATACAGCTTAAAGCAGATGGTGTTGATCCTATTCAACCAGTAGAACCAGAAGCTCCAGCAAAAGTTCCACTTAGAAGATCTACTAGAGTTAGTCATCTTTCGACTCAGTATCCCGTCCAAGAGTATGTGTTACTGATTGATAGGGGAGAACCTGAGACTTCTGAAAAGGTTCTAGAAGATGAGCACAAAAAGGAGTAGTCTGAGACTATACAAGATGAGATGGGTTCTTTGCAACAAAATCACACTTATATTTGGTAAAGATACCTAAGGGAAAGAGAGTTTTGATAAATAAGTGAGTATATATGGTGAAGCAAGAAGAGCATGCTTCAAATCTACGGTATAAAGCCAAACTAGTTGTAAAAGGGTATCGTCAGAGAAAAGGTATTAACTTTGATGAAATCTTTTCTCCAGTTGTGAAAATGTCATCCATTAGAGTTGTTTTCGGGTTAGTAGCAAATCTTGATTTGGAAGTTAAGCAGATGGATGTGAAAACTGCATTTCTTTATAGAAACCTAGAATAAGAAATTTACATGGAGTAGTCAGATGGTTTTAGGGTGCAAGGTAATGAAAACTATGTTTGTAGATTGAAGAAATTTCTTTACAATTTGAAACAGACATTGAGGCAATGGTATAGGAACTTCGAGTTTGTTATAAAGCAACAGGGCTACAAGAAGACTACTTCAGAAAATTGTGTGTTGTTCGTAGATTCTCTAACGATGACTTTATTATTTTATTGCTTTATTTCAATGATATGTTGATTGTTGGCAATAATATCTCAAAGATTAATGCTTTAAAGAAGCAATTAAGTAAGTCTTTTGTTGAGAAAGACTTGGGGCCAGCCAAACAAATCCTTGGTATGTAGATTTCTTGAGACAAACCAGTTAGAAGGTTATACTTATCTCAGGAGAAGGACATCGAGAAAGTGATTTAGAGATTTAACATGGACAAGGCTAAAGTAATAAGTACTCAACATGGTAATAATTTCAAGTTGAGTATTGAGCAGAGTCCGTCTACTGATGATGGCAAGAAAGACATGGAGAAACTTCCTCATACTTTAGTAGTAGATAGTCCAATGTATGCTATAGTGTGTGCAAGATTAGATATAGCTCATGCACTAAGTACAGTTAGTAGATTCTTGTTTAATCTAGGTAGAGAGCATTGGAAAGCTGTGAAGTAGATTATGAGATATCTCCTGGGCACTCCAACTTGTGTTTGAGTTTTGGCAGTGGGAAACCTGAATTGGTTGGTTACTTATATTAGATTGACAGGAGACATTAATTCTCGAAAATCTACTTCAAGGTACCTAATTAATTTTATAGGGGGGCCGTGACATGGTAGTCGAGGCTATAAAAGGACATTACACTATCTGGCACTAAGGCTGATTTTATTGCAACAACAGAAGCAGCTAAGGAGTTATTGTGGATGAAGAAGTTTGTTCCGGAACTTGGTTTCAAACAGTAGTGCTACATGTTGTGTTATGACAACTAGAGTGCAATCCATCTTGGTAAGAATTCTACATTTCACTTTAGATCCAAAACATAATGATGTAAGGTATCATTGGATCTGAGATGCCTTGGAGTCCAAGAAGTTTGAACTTGAGAAGATTCACATCGACGATAATGGTTTTGATATGATGACAAAGACGCTACCAAGAGGAAATCTTATGACATGTAGGTTGATTGCTGGGATGCTAGTCTGTTCTAACTAGCCAGCCAAATGTGTGGGGAGGGGGTTATTTGTTTGGTGAGTTTTTCATGTTTGTTTGAATTTAATTTTGTTTTATTCTTGCCTTTGCTGATTTTGAGGGTATTGCATCGTGTAATTTAATAAAACAAGAGTGAGCAAGTTGAAGTGAGAAAACACTAGTGAGTGAGAGACAGTTTTCAAATGGTTTTGATTAAGTCATCGATTGAACGGTTGTTTGTTGTCCGATTGAGCTTAAACTTTGAAGGCTTATTCTACACTAGTGGTTTTTCATATCCAATGGCTAGAATCATGATTGGAGTTCTAATTTTCTGGCAATTCGTAGTCAAATTTGGGTTGAATTTTTCGATCCTAAAATTCTAACATTTGGCAGTTTTTGATCAAGCTCACGATCGGGTTGTTAAACATGGTTTGATTGGGTTGCAACTTTGACAGTTGATAGAGGACAAGTTAATCTTGATATCCAACAGTGGGTTTGCTATTTGGAGACCTTTTGGTTGATCTACTCGAGTTGTTATGGAGAGTGTGATTCTAGGTGATTTCGCAAACTCTCTTGTTGACTTCTCTCGTTGTTGTTATTGATGTTCTTGTCGAGAATTGTTATATTCTTGATATTATTGTTGTTGCCTCTAGTGAGATACTAAAGAGAACTAATTTTTGTACCAATTATTTGTTCATAGTAGAGATTTTTCCCGGACTTCGGTCATGTGATTTTTACTCCTCACATCGAGGAGGTTTTTTGCATAAATCGCGGTGTTGATTTTATTGTATGCTGCATTAGATTATTGTTATTTCCTAAAGGTTTACATAAGTATGGAGAATTAATCTATATATAAGGTCGTACATAACAAATTGTTATTGTATTAAGTAATTTGTGGGTCACTTAAGCTGTATCCACCGATGTTTCTCTCATCAAGTTGGAGGTAGTGGTTTAGTAGGCTCGGCATTGGCATCCTTCAAAGTAGATGATGAATCATCAACAAATGATTTTGCAATAAGATGAGATAAAACCCCATGAACATCAACATCATCAGACTGCAACACTGGAATGAATGGACAGTTGGGAAGCACAATAGGGGCCACTGAGGATGACCCAACACAAATAGTCAGCGATGTTTAAGATGGGTTTTACTGCAGACGACTTAAGTTGCGAGGTGGCTTAGTTGTGGGCGGTAGATCTGGATGAGCTTGTGAAGGAGAAATTGTCGACGAATGCTCCAAAACATGGGATGACACTGGGCGTTTGGGCTTTGCCATCAATGCTTTAGGAAAAGAAAGATGCCGACGAAGATGGTAATGAGGTGCGACGATGAGAGGCAGCAGTGGCATGCGATGGTGAGGAAACCAAGAGAGTGAGATCAAAAATGAAGAATGGGGGAAAGAGGTGTTTAGGTGGGTAAGCAATTTTTAAAAAAAAAAGGGAGGGTGGGGGTTCCGCGGCAATAATTGAAAAACAATAAGAACAAAAATTGGGATTATCTCCTTTTTGCTTTTTTAAAATAATAAACTACATCAATATAATTCAAAATAGTAAAGCACATAGTACTAATGCCCAAGAACAATGTCAAACATCATAGAGTCAAGAGGTTTGGTGAAAATTTCGGTTAGTTGCTTATCAGTTGTTTCATAGGAAAGAACTGCAACTTTAGTCTCCACTAGCTCTCCAATAAAATGATACTTCAAATCAATTTGTTTGACTGTTGAATGTTGAACTTGGTTATTGGAGATGACTATGACATTTGTATTATCACACATGACAAGTAAAAACATCTTGAGGAACTCCATAATCTTCCACAATTATCCAGCGATCTTCTTCTACTTACTATACAATCTCTTTGTTGGTTTAACATTTAACATTTATCACTGGCGAACTTGGCTAACAACTTATCATCACAAAGCTAACTAATACTTACCAAGTTAGCTATTAAACCATCCATATGAAGTACATTTTCAAAATGAGAGAATCCATCCATGCAAAGAATTCCTCTTCTAATCACTATTGTTTTCTTCCCATCACAGAATGTAACATGACTATCCATACAACTTTGATAATTCATCAAATAGCTTCTTTTACATGTCATATGCCTTGAACACCTGATGTCAAAGTACCATCAATTGTGAGAAGCGGTGTGCATAGATTTAAGATTTACAAGTGCTTGCGATTGATTATTTCTAACCCAAATCTACTTTGGTATCCTCTACTGCTGAAAATTCTTCCAAGAATGTCTAGATTTTCTATTTTAAGCATTATGCAATAACATTTGAAATACCTTGTAACAATATAGCCTCATGTGACCTTTTACATCACAAAAGTGACATATAGGCATGGATTTTTTTCTTTTCTTTTTTTGAAATTTCTCTTTGCTTACTTGATCTTGCTTCTTTAATAAATCTAATGTCACCATTTTGCTCATTATTCACTTGAGAACCTTCACCTTTGTATCCAACACCTTGAAAATCTCCTTTGTTTTTCCCAATTTCTAGCAATTTCGATACTCCCATTCAACATTCTTATTCCTTTCCCTATATTGATCAACTTTAGCTTGGTTTCATCAAGTTCATCTGTTGTTGATAATAACTTCATCTCTAGATCTAGAATAACATCTTTCATGGTAGAATTATCCTTCTTTAACTTCTCATTTTGTTTACACGTCTTCACTCATTTACTTTACATTAGTTTATAGGCCTTGCAAATGTCTTCCTTTTTGAATTTTGAGTCACTTTCATCGTTGTTGTCATGAGAATTAGATTTTGATACTAAATCATCTTAATCTTCATCTTCAATTTCTTCACTGGTTACTACTAAGCAAATAATTGGATTTTCTTATATAAAGCAACCAACACAGCATAATGACTCACAATTTGTTCTTCACTATCATAGTTACTTTCAAATTTTTTGTCACTCATAATGCTAATGTAAGACTTCCCTTTTCTCCTTTTAAGAGTGTTAGCACATTCTGCTTGTACATAGCCAAAACCTTGACATTCATGACATTGTATTTTCTTTAATTTCTTTTCACCTTTTTTAGTTTTCACTTGTTGTTTGAAGTTATAATTTGATGAACTCCCACCATTCTACCTAAACTTAGGTATATCTTTCTTCACCTTCTTCAACCACTTGTTGAAATTTCTTGTTAACACTATCAAATCTTCATTTTCATTAGAATCATCTCTTGAATCATGCATAGATTTAGCTACTTTGGCTTGCAGTGCAGTCCTTTATTCTTCTCACACTTGTCTCTCAATAGGTTTATCTCAAAGTTTGTAAGAATTCTAGTTACCTTATCCAAACATAACTTATTAATATCACGATCTTCTTTAATAGCTGCAATCTTTGATATGAATCTAGGAGGCAACAATCTCAAGGTTTTCTTGACAAGTTTTATATTTGAGTACTTTTTACCAAGTTGATGTGCTTGATTGGCAATATCACTTATCCACTCATGAAAGTCTCCAACAGTTTCACTTTCCTCCATCTTAAGCTCTTCAAATCTAGTAGCCAACCTTTGACGTTTTGATGCTATGTTCGATTGTGATCCTTCATGTATGGTTAGTAATGTATCCCAAGCTTCTTTTATTGTTTCACACGCTAATATCATACTGAAACATCGTTCATCTATAGCACTGAAAATTGTATATATTGCTAGAGAGTTACCAAGTGCTTCCTCTTCTTCAGCCTTTGTCCGTCCAAATGAATCTTTAGGTACCGCTTCATTCTTTTCATCAGTTGTTATAGGATGAGTCTAGCCTTTCAACACAAAAGTCTAGGCTTTAATCCCTTGTGCTTGAATAAATACTTTCATTCTAATTTTCAATCAGGATAGTTAAAGTCATCTAGTAAAAGTGGCCTAATGATTGACGCCCCTCCTCTAAGAGCCATGAGTGTGGAACACTAATCTACACCACCTTGACACACCAAGTTTTGATTAGGTGAACCAAACTTTAATACCAATTGAAAAACCTAAGGTTGAAGTTCCACAAAATTCCTATTCTGCCGTAGTTGCTTCAAACTGAGATTTACAGTTGCTTATCAGAAAGTAATTAGGTCAGCAACTATGATTTTTAGAATCTGATCATAAGTAGAAATATTAAACGAGCAGCAAATAAATCAATACAGGAAATTTGTTAACACAATTTGACACACACGACTTATGTATGCGGAACCCTCAGCTAGATTGATTAACTTTCACCAGAGTATAATAGTCTTACATAAGGTTGTTATAAAGCCAACACCACTTACTTCTTAACACTATCCACTCATACTCACACCCTTAAAAGTTATCTCACATCCAATAGCATAACCACCTCATGCTAACCTCAACAAAGAATTTTGAACAATGAATAAAAATATCTCAAGTGATTAAATCAAGAATAACACAAATAAAAAGACACTTTAGCCAAAGAACACTCCTTTATATGTGTAGCTGCATTAAACTATAATCTTGGAGAGTCGTTTAACAAAAATTTGTTGTGAACCTTTTTAGTTGATCATCGAAAACTCCACGCACAGCAGCAACAAAGAATAGATCAAGTTGCAATTGTTCATGCAAGTATACAAAAAACGCATCTGCGAAAAATCAATAAATCTCCAACAAAACATGTTTATTTCCAAGAAATTCTGTATTCTTTAAGCTTCTATCTATTCCTTTTTTTCACACTATCTTAACTTCCAAAAATACTACACAATCCAAGATAATGGA
>JAOSBN010000004.1:5609359-5619740 GCA_027563595.1 Erythroxylum suave | reverse complement strand
GACTTCTAGTGGATATTTGCACACAGCTGGGCACTGTGATATCTACTTACGGATGTTTCCTGTCTACATCGCAACCTTCTTCTGAAAATGAGGTAACAGAAAGAGTGGAAGAGATTGGAATATTGAGTTCTATAACCTACAGAGCAAAGGAAACTAAGAGTACCGTCAAATTGCAAAGTCACTATGCTGAGGAGGCTGCCCGACAAAGAGCTGGATTTTGGGGGTATCTGATGCAGAGTATATATCAGGTTAACCCAATTCACTACTTCTATGAATGCCGCTGTTGTCATTGCATCCTGTTACATAGCTGAGGCATTTCTGGCTTGATCATCTAATACTGCCCTGTTTCCACAAGGAAATAGGCCACACACGTCATATTTCCTTACGTATTTTTGTTGTGTTTCCTGCTTTTTATGTTAAAAATTTCCTTTCACTTTCTGTAACAGACTAGTGCAGGTGCGTTGATCCTGACGGATCTTGTTTTTTGGTGTATTATAGTCCCGTTTGGATCCAATGAACATCTTCAACTGGATTTGGTGAGAATCAGTATCTCGCAAGTTGCCTATAACTCTGCTTCCATGTTGGATCTCATCTCTCAAAGTGCTCTTTTTCTGCTTTCGTAAAATACATTTTATTTCCATGAAATGATGTGTTGCTTTGTTAGTGATTTACAAACAAATCGGCAGCATTATCTCTTAGGCTTGAGTGGTTGATCTGTGTTATGTAGTTGATGGGTAGCATGCACACTCTAAACGCAGTTTTACTTCTGATAGACACTGCTCTCAACGACCTTGTAAGTGCCAACACTTTCAGCAATTGGGACATATTGAAGCACAGCGTATATATATAAATTAAGTACGCTGATTCCCTCATTTTTGGCTTGTTTTCAGCCATTCCCATGGTTTCGGATTGCGTACTTCGTGCAGTGGAGCTGCTTTTATGTTGTTTTCCAATGGGTGATTCACGCCTATGGTTTCACATGGTAAGCAACCTGATTTTTTATAAACTTTTTAAGAGCTAATAACGCATACTCTGAATCTCTTCCAGGTGGCCATACCCATTTCTCGAGCTAGATATACCGTGGGCTCCTTTGTGGTATGAACCAAATCCCATTGTTGGCAGAATTATCATACATCAATTACTTTTTCTGATGTTTGTGGAAACCTTGCAGGTACTTTGTGCTGGCGATCGCTCATATTCCCTGTTATGGATTATATGTCATGATTGTTAATGCAAAGAACTCAATTTTCCCCAAACTATTTCCTCATGCTTTTGTCAGGTCTTACTAGTTTCCATGATTACCCAGTCAGTTTTTTATTGTTATGCTTGCTCATACCAAAGAGGAAATATTCATCATCTAATTCCTCCAGAATCAGTGGTATACACACTTTCATTGAAGAAGCTATTCCTTTTTTGTTTAAGCATCATGTACAAGTAAACCTCCTTGAGTTTAATGATTATAAAGAGATGAGATTCGTTACGCAGATGTATTACCCACGTCTCTAATTCTGAAATTATATAAACAAGGGAAAGTTGGATTTGACAAGTAGGAGTGGCCTGATTGGTTTCAACTTCTTCCTTAAGACTAAGGAGGTCTTGAGTTCGAGTCGCCAAAACAGCGAGGGTCTATAAGGAAACAGTCTTTGTATCTCTATAAGAGATGCGGGCATGACTGCGTACATCTTACCCTTCCCATACCCTGCTTAGGTGAGAATTTGGGCATTGTTGTTGTGTTTCTTTTTAGGGAAAGTTGGATTTGCTGAACACGTTGGATATAAATCAATTTAAGCTATTGCAACTATAAATGATTGTCATCAAATGTTAACTATTGTAGAAATTGCAGATTTTTTTTGAAAAATTAAAAAGAATATTATTATAGTGAAAACTAAATCAACGTTACAGCGAGTTCAAGGCTTTAATCCTACCATCATATTGCAATATGAACTAAGAACAAAAACTCCCAAAGGGAGATAATATGGCTATCTGCATAATAGACAATAGCAAGAAACAATATAGGCACCACTGAAGTTTCATCTTCATGAGAATGCTCATTCACCATTTCTGGCATTTGAGATTTTGCTTTATCTTCCTAGCAGATTGGGGTTGCACACAAAAATCTCCAGGGATGTCTGGGACATAGACTACAGCTATTGAGGTATCACAGCCATTTGTTTGTTCTATATCCCCTGTCTCCTGATTCTAAGTTTGCCCAACAGTTGAAGCTAGAGTCAGCATGTTGGCTCACTCAATCCGACAATGCTCCAAACATTTGGGAGTGAACTCATTCGTGCTATGGTCTAGATTCTCCCTATTTTCTGTACTAGAATTGTCCAGAGTTGTCTTTTCCTGGGAATTGTGTGTGACAACTAGTTCAATCCTTACACCAACTACTTGATTACCATTGTCTTCATCACTAGGAACTACATCGCCATCACCAATATGCACACCAACGACAACACTAGTAGTTTCACCCTCTGCAAGAAGGCTATTTGTAATAACTTCAAATGTACCAACATGTAACTGCACACATGATTCCTCATATCCTAGAGAATCATTATATTTGTCAAACACCTCATAGTTCGAGGGCTCCTACATACCATTACATTTTTCCAATCCAGAACCAACAAGGGGACTTAACAGGAGACATCTCAGAACAATGAATTATCTTAAAATTCCTAACCCCTAATAGCACAATTGGATCCTCACAATACATAAAGTTCTTGCCATCAATAGGATTAACTATCCCATCTTTTTAAAATGGGTCTAACAAATTATTATTAACTATGTACCCATCCTTGATCAACAACGAAGGACCAAAAACAATCTTTACATGGGCCGACTCCTCTCCTTTGTCAACTATAACATGCTTTTCCTTAGAATTAATCAGCGGACTACCCTCCTTCTCTAAGGGACCATAATAAGAAACATCAGTGACTCCTACCGACTCTTTTTCATATCTAACTTTCTTGCTAAGGTACTCATGCCATCCCGAGTGAAGAACCCTGCCTGTGGGAACCCATTTCCTCACATTGTTGTTTAGGTTTTAGGGATAGCTTAAAGGAATCACCACTTTTTCCATCTCCTCATTCTCACCTAGCCTAAGAATTGGGAGGCTATCAGGTCGAACTAAACATTTAGGAATTTCTATACATAACTTTGCATTACCTATCCTCTCTATATGGGCAGTTTGCGAATTCATACAAACCAGCTTACCTAGGGAGTTATCCACATAATTGAGACTAGTAATCGTCCATAACTCCATCGAAAGGTTGTGAAAATGAACCCACACAGGGATGACCTCAAATATGCTTCAGTCTATGTCCATTCCTGGCCTCCATTTCTCCAGAAATAGCAGCTGGTCACCGAAGTGCCAAGGACCCTATTCAATTATCTCCAACAAGTAGGAATCATTAGCAAATTTGAATAAAATTGAGCCATCTTCTCTCAATATGGCCTTTCTTCCCCCACTAGGTTTTAGACCATACGTTAATTGCTGGGAAGGCTAGTCTTTTGAACCAGAAGAAACTAACCAGAGATGATGATCATGGTTTCACTCCAACCTTCAGAATTTCAATCGGAGGAGTTAAGATCCCATCTTTCAACACATTGTGATAGTGATGTAGAGCCCCTTTGATGTGTTTAGGGTTCATTTACGCCACGACCCATCCACCATATTTTTCCCTACCTCTGTTGGGGACTCGTTAGTGTGCCTCTTTGGGGAGCCTCGAATCGCTTCTTTACTGAGAACTAGGAATTTATCTTTGGAGAGGGAGGCTTCCCCAATCTCTATAGTCGACGGAGAAGGTCCCTTCATCAAGATGAACAACATGGAGCTACTATGAAGCTTACATGGGTAGCAGTGAGATGGGTTTCCACACCTTACGCCCTATTGTTATTGAACAGGGTTTCAAAATTTGGGTCATATCCCAGATTTCGGTCACGTCACCTTTGTCTTGTTTCCTAGACTCTTACTCCCTATTGCTCTATTCTTTCCCAGTCGTCTCTCACTCCTAGATTCTTGTTCCCTTTAGATCTAGGTCCTAGCTTATGCCTCGCGTCCCTCGTAAATCTGGGTCACACCGCATGCCTTGCGTCTCTCACATATTTGAGTCTGCCGTACGCCTCATGCCTTATGCCTCCAAATTCAGACTATAATGTGTATAGCTTGGTAGTGTATACCTGTAGATAAATTATTTTCACGTACTAATCCAAACTTGACTCCTTCCTATTGATCAGGCTTCAAATCATTAATTATTTTGCAGGTCACGACACAAAACCACTTTACCCACTACATATCAAAGTAACATGGCTAGAAATTGTAGAATTGCTACAATGCAAATAGTAAAGCTACGACAAATACAGTTATAAATCTTAAATCTATATTATCCCTTCCAATTGCGTAACATCATAAGAATTTAAGGAACATTTAAATCAAGTTCAACAATCAAGTACCATAAACATAATTATTTCCAAAACCCACAAAAATGTAAAAAAATACCTAAAATCAGTCATCACCAACCTTTTGATAAACATAGGTGAGGCCAGACTTACCACAATAATGCCTATCAAAATGGCTGGCCATAAAAGTCCTAGCCCCACACTCCCCGTTAGGGCACTCTTTCCTCAAGCTCTGCACTTTCGCACTATCTTCCACCTTGTAGAACTGGAGCGTCGCGAGCTTCACCTTCTTCTTGTGCTTGATCTTTTTATGCTTTGTGTACGTCTTCTTCTTTTTTTTCCTTCCTGACCCCTCTGTAGGATTTTTCCCAAAATCTTGTGATATCCTACTGTTCAAAATCTGGTCCATTTAATGGTTTAACCCATTAATCATGCAAATGCCCATACATCAACATTTTTCATCTTCTATGATGGGAAGAGATGATGAAGTGATAAAAACATATTTTTTGGGTACCTATCCTCAGCTTCATGCAATGAAACAACACACCAATGACTTGTGGAGATCAAAGGCTAGACGGTTCAATAAAAATTTTTTCATTTTGGTCGTGAGACATTGTTAGACAAAGCTTGTAAGTATATTAATTTTTCTATTATGCTTCTGCTTGCTAAATATTCATTCATATAGCATGCATATAGTTTAATCATACGTAATGAATTATCTTTAAGATGCATGCTTTAATTTATCATTTGGTATCAGAGCCTACCATGCCTTTGCCTAGTGTCTAAGTTATTTGTGAAAATGCTCCTTTGTTATGTTATGTTTCTCATTTTTTTTTCTACCGCATGAGTTCAACATGTTTTATTGATAAAACTCAACGTCTGTGTGCATGATGGATGTCAGAATTGTTTTTTGGCGCTCCATGTGCACCTACTGTTGACAGGACAGTAAAGGGAGGAGGGACGACGATGACGGTGCATGGTGGCCTTCGGACGTTGCTAGCCATTCAACGTCATATGATTTGGTTTTCCTAGTGTGTCACGCTTGTCGACTTGTTGTTGTCATCCCATCACTGTACTCCTGATCCTTTCGGCGACTATTGCACGCTTGGTTGCTTCGGATTGGAGCTGGGTCACAATTTTTGCCTTTTTAATAATTAATTAATTAATTCAGTTATTGTTAATAATTGTTAGGTTAATTAAGCACGTAACCCAGTTTGTGATTTTAATTATAAAATCAATTTTGGTATTAATATTTTTTGAATATTAAAATTTTAATTTGTATGTTTAATATTTGAAATAAATTTAACATGCAAGTTATAATTTTTTAACTATTTGCACAAATTATATATGATTAATTGAAAATTGTATGTATAAATTTATGATCATTATACATGAAAAATTATGTTAGATAATTTTGTGCATGTTAATTGATTTATTTGCATTATTAATTACTTGATGCAAATATTTAGCCTTTATTTAAGTTTAAAATACTGTGAGTGATCTATATAATAAGAGTAGCCACAACATCTATGATTAATTATGATTATGTATTTAGTTTTAAAATCACATTAAAATGTTAATTGTAATTAAGCATACGTGATATAATAAAATCTACCAATCAGAATTTTTTTATAATTGTATGATTAATTAGGATGAAATATCAAATTATATTTCTTAATCTACCTACAGGAATTAAGAAAAGGAATATAATTCAATAGTTTTGTCATAAAGTTATAAATGAATCTAATTGAGTAGAACTTTAGCCCACAGGCAAGTCTTATATCACTAGATTTATATATTAAAAGCTTGATTTACATTGGTAAAGTATGAATTATTATTGGTCTCAAATTATAAACAATAAGCATATATGTTTAAACTTGTAGTTACTCAGATTGTGAATATTTCTGATATTAAGTGTGAAATTCCCGAATTGAGGGGGTGACGACTATAAGGTGTGGAAGGAGAGAATTCTACTTTATTTTGGGTTGGATGGATGTAGATTATTAGAAAAGATGAACCACCAAGTATAACCGAAACCAACACTTTAGATACTGTTGCTCTTTATGAAAAATGGGAGAGAACTAATCGCCTCTTTGTGATGTTCATAAAGATCAAAATATCTGCTAGTATTTTTAGTTTTGTTGAACAACATAATAAAGTCAAGGATTTATTAAAGGTTATTGATGAGCAATTCGCCACATCTAATAAAGCCCTTACTAGCACCTTAATTATTCAGTTTTCATTCATGAAGCTCACTAGCATAAGAGGCATACGTGATCATATCATGTGTAAAAGGGACATAACAGCTTAGCTGAAAGCCTTGGAGGTTACTAAATCGGAATCTTTCCTACTACATTACATTCTGTGCACTTTTCCCCAACAATACTATCCTTTCAAAATGTCTTATAACACACATAAGGACGAGTGGTCGATCAATGAACTGTTGACCATGTGTGTGCAAGAAGAGGAAAGGTTATTGATGGAAGAGGGAGAAATGGTGAATTTGACTGTTTTAGAAAAGAAGTAAAAGGATTCGATCCTTTGCATATTGGTACCTAAAAGCTCTTTATATACGATAGCACTAGGATGATGCCAAAAATAAAGGAAAAGGCAAAATTCCTCCTCAGTCTGATATAAAGAAACTATCAAAGTGTTTCTTTTACAAGAAGAAGGAACACATGAAGAAAGATTGAGTTAAATTTAAGAACTAGCTCAAAAAGAAAGGTCCTCTATTTTCATTTGTTTGTTATAAATCTAATATGGTTAATGTTAATCATAACACATGGTGGATTGATTCTGGTTCTATAATCCATATTTCAAATGCCTTACAAGATATGCAAAACCTAAGGAAGTTGGTGGGAAGTGAACAATACATCTATTTAGGAAGTAAGATGGGTTCACATATGGAAGTCATTGGCACTTGTAGTTTAGTTTTAAGCAGTGGTTTTATTTTGTGTTTGGAAAATACCTTTTATGTTCCAAATTTCTCTAGAAATTTGATTTCTGTATCAAGACTTGTACATTAAGGTTTTTCCTTTAATTTTTTAGATTTTGGTTTCAGTTTATGTAACGGATCTGAAGTTATTAGTTATGATATATTATCTGATGGTCTTTCTTCCATTCAGTTATAAAATGATGATGCCTATAATTCAATGCATGTCACTGCTAGGTTAAGACAATGTGTTATGAACAAGGAATCCTCTATATTATGGCACTGTAGATTAGGACACATCTCTATTGAGAGAATTAAGAGATTAGTAAATGAAGGAGTACTCAGTACGTTGGATTTTTCTGATTTTGAGACTTGTGTGGATTGCATTAAGGGTAAACAAACTAAGAAGTCTAAAATGGGTGCAAAGAGGAGCATAAACCTGTTAGAAATCGTACATACATATATTTGTTGTCCAGGTATGGGTACAAATAGTCTGAAATACTTTATCACTTTCATAGACGATTATTCACGATATATGTATCTCTATTTAATTCATTCTAAGGACGAAGCTTGGATGCTTTTAAAACTTTTAAGGCTAAAGTAGAGAATCAATATGGAAAACTAATTAAAATTGTGAGGTCAGACAAAGGTGGAGAGTACTATGGTAGATACACAGAGAATGGACAAGCACCTAGTCCATTTGCGAAGTTTCTTTAAGAACATGGGATTATTTCCTAGTACACCATGCTTGGTTCTCCAGATTAGCATGGTGTGGCAGAAAGAAGAAACCAAACCTTAATAGATATAATAAGAACTAACCTAAAACTTCCTCAGTTCTTGTGGACTAAGGCTCTAAAGACAATTGTGTACATATTAAATTGAGTTTTAACGAAAGTTATCTTAAAGATTTGAATTATTTAAGGTTGGAAACTGAGTTTGAGTCATATAAACATTTAGGGATGCTCGTCTGAAGTGAGAATTTACAACCCGTAAGAGAAGAAGCTAGACTTAAGGACCATTAGTGGGTATTTCATTGGATATCATAAAAGGTCTAAGGGGTATAGATTCTATTATCCATCTCTTAGTATTGGGATTGTCGAATTAAGAAATCCAAAGTTTCTTAAAAATGTCTTGATCAGTGGGAGTGTTTAATTTCAAGACATAGTTTTTGAAAAAGGTCATTATGAAGCTCAACCCTCTAAGTTAAATGATAGATTGATTGTCATTCACACCCCTCAAGTTGAAACGGGTATTAAACAACTAGTTATTGAAGTTCCACATGCTGTTAATACCAATCCAATAGATCAAGTTGTAAATGAGGAACAACAAGAAATTGTTAAGTAACTAGTTGAGCAACAGGATGAGCAAACAAGAAATTATTGAGTAACTGGTTAAACAACAGGTTTTACAAGACGATGATGATAAAAAATTAAGGAGATCTAGTAGAGTTAGAAGGTCAGCAATTCTTAGTAATTATATAGTGTATCTACAAGAGTCAGACTATAACATTGGAGTCGAAAATGATCCTGAAACATTTGCATAAGCTATGAGTTCTAAAGAATCAGACCTGTGGTAAAATGCCATAAAAGATGAGATGGATTCTATGGAATCTAACCAAGTCTGCGATCTCGTTGAGTTGCCCAATGATGTGAAATCCAGTAGATGTAAATGGGTATTTAAGACAAAGAAAGACTCATAAGGCAACATTGAGAGACATAAAGCAAGAATTGTTGCCAAAGGGTTCACTCAGAGGAAAGGAATTGACTACACAGAGACATTTTCTCCTGTATCTAAGAAAGATTCTCATCATGTAATCATGTCATTGGTAGCTCATTTTGATTTTGGGTTACATCAAATGGATATGAAAATGACATTCTTCAACGGTGAACTAGAGGAAGAGGTTTATATGAAACAATTTGAAGGATTCTCCTCTAGTGATGATGAGCATTTAGTCTACAAGCTTAATAAATCCATATATGGATTGAAACAAGCCTCCTGGTAGTGGTATTTAAAATTCTATGAGGTTATCACTTCATTCGATGTTGAAGAGAATATAATGGACCAATGTGTATACTAGACGGTCAGTGAGAGTACGACTTGTTTCTTGTGTTATACGTGGATGATATTTTGCTTGCAACTAATGATAAGGGTTTGCTATATGAGATGAAACAAATCTCTCAAAGAATTTTGATATGAAAGATATAGGTAAGGCATCATATGACATTGGCATTAAGATCTATAGAGAAAGATCTGGAGGCATTTTAGGTTTATCTCAAGAGACCTATATCAATAAAGTTTTAGAGAGATTTCAGATGAAAGATTGTGCACCAAGTGTGACACCCGTAATGAAGGGTGATAGATTAAATTTGAATCAATGCTTGAAAAATGATTTTGAACGAGAACGTATGAAGAACATTCCATATGCTTCAACTGTTGGATACCTTATGTATGCTCAAGTTTGCACCAGACTTTGACATCGCATATGCTATTGGAATGTTAGGTAGATATAAAAGTAACTCAGGTGCTAACCACTGGAAAGCTACAAAGAAGGTTATAAGATATCTTTAGGGCACAAAAGACTGTATGCTTATGTACAGGCGAACTGAGAACTTGGAAGTAGATGGGATACTCCGATTTAGACTTTGTTGGCTACATTGATTTAAGAAAATCAACATCTGGTTATATTTTCATGCTAGCTAGTAGAGCTATATCTTGGAGAAGAGCCAAACAAACCCTGATTGCTACTTCTACTATAGAGGCTGAGTTCGTATCATGTTTTAAGGGAACCTCATATGGTGTATAGTTGAAGAGTTTTATATCTATGCTTAGAGTTGTCGATTCAATTTTTAAGCCATTAAAGTTGTACTGTGACAACTCAGCGGCAGTCATTATGGCTAAAAATAACAAGAATGGAAGTCAAAGTAAGCATATCGTCATTAAGTTTTTAGCCATAAGAGAACGTGTTAAGGAAAGGATGTTAAGTCAGGTAGACTTTACGATGTCTTAATTTTGATGACAAACTAATAATAATAATGTTAGAAACAAATGAAC